>OZ059826.1:33928453-34311075 GCA_964057195.1 Orthosia cruda
ACCTATCCATAGATACCCCACACGTACAGGTAGGATAAAAATAATAATTGAGTTTCAGTTTTTTTCTATTTTTGTTTGAAAATCTTAATGCGGTTCACAGAATACACCTACTTACCAAGTTTCAACAGCATAGTTCTTATAGTTTCGATTAGTGACGATTTTGGTTGAAACGACGAAAAATGTCTAATTCGTTTCGATTCGAATTTGACATTTTTGGTCAGTTCTAGGTGCCGTATGTTAGAAAGAAACAAAGATTGAAACAAATGGATACGAAGAATTTTATTAGTTCTGTCATTTCGAGACACTGCCAGCGTGGTTGGTACGACCATTCCATGTAATAATAAATATTACTTGTGATTTCGTTAGTTCCGATTAAAGCCACCGGGCTACATGATCTGGCTGCATTATACCTGATATTTTTTTTGACAGATTGAATTGACGAGAAATAAATTGAATATTATTTTTGCTTTTTGCGGAAAAAAGCGACATACGTCCACCTAGCAACGCCGCAAAGCGGTCACTGTCGAATTGCACTGGATGGAAAGAGAAGCACGATGGAATTTGTATAGACTTTTTTACAAAACATAATAATATGAATTACTTAAAAATAATGAATGAAACTTCAATATATAAGACAATGAAGTTTTGCGTCCTTTTATGATACGTTATTGTTGTTAATTGTACAAATGTACGCTGGTCAGTATTACCGGAAAAATCTTTTGAAGATCACGGTAAGGGGTTACTTTGCCATTCAATTGTATCAAGGTTTTTGTGCGTAAACGTGTTTTGGCCACAACAAAGTTTTCGGAAATATGATCAAGATTAACATATCTTTTTTTCTGCTGCCACGTCTTCAATAGATTTGGCTAAAAAATGTTTAAAAGAAAGCCTATTTTGAGTATTCAGCCCTTAAGTAAACCCTTCCATATAAAATATTTGTCCAAAAATGCCGCCGAAGTCGCCGCTGCGCCTCAACCTCCGATAACCTCCGATATAAAAGCTTCGGAACCGAAATAGAAATCGGAGGTTTAAAAACAATCGGATGTTCCAAATTTTCGGCATCGGAATTAAACCTCCATAACAATTTCAATCCCTTGGTTATTTAATTATTTTGTGATCAGCAAGTTTTTGATCTCGATCTCACCTGATTAAATTCAAAAAATAAGGTCGACGGAATAACTAGCGAACGCAAAAAATGTTAATGCACTCTTGAAAGCTGACGGTAACGTAATCCAAACACTGACGGTGCGTTTCACACTTTGGTTGAACGACAAATTGATGTGGAGAAGAAGCACGACTAGTCGGTATATAAATCCAGTGCGTATGCACGTATAGTTAGTTCCTTGCACTAAACCTTGTAGTATGGCCCATTTCCACTCGTTGTATGGAGTTGGCATTATGTACTATCTATTCTGTGTTATGAGGCTAAAGTTGTTATATTATTAAGCCTCCTTATATATTTATCGAGAAGTAACGCCAACAAGGTTAAATAGGTAGTTAGATTTTATGATAGAGATTATTATGTAACATTAACAGCAAAAAAAGTCGAAAGAATAAATATGGCGGTTGAACATAATACTTTCTATAAATATTTTGATGCCTGATATAAATTAGTTATTTGCCAGCTTTGGTCTTTGGTTTCGTCTGCGGGCAGGTTGGAACTTATCCCATGGAAATCTAGTACCAGGATAAAAATAATTTGACGTTATCCAAGCCATGGTTTACTCGAGAGCCAAGTTTTATCCCTATACAAACATGCAGACTTATTCATCAATAATCTATACCAATATTATAAAGAGGAAATATTTTTTTGTTTGTTTGTATCGAATAGCCTCCGAAACTACTGGACCGATTTTAAAAATTCTTTCACCTAAAGAAAGGTACATTATTCCCGAGTAACATAGGCTAAATTAATAAAAATAAAAATAGAGACTCTTATGAAAATTGCAATAATGTAACCCAAAGTAGCAATACTTTGCCTATAAAATGCATTATTTGCCGTGCGCTGAGAAAACTATTGATGATACATAAAAAATATGTACTACATGATTAAAGTGCCCATTATTAACTACAAAAAATCTGTGAAATATAAGATAAGATAAGATATATTTATTTGCTTAAACATGGGTAACACATACAATATGCATGCAAGATAACAAAAAATAATAAAAGATTCCCTACATGTTTGCCACATGCTATGGCTTGCAAATATTATGCAATTTAAATTATAAACGAAAACAATGAATAGATTTAATTAGAAATGAATTCCATAATTATCACCAATGAAATTAAAATCATAATATCAATAAAAAATTTCAAACAGCATTAAAATTATTAAATCTATGTAAAAAATATTAATCAAATGTCAAAATGTAAATAGTGCATGTCAAATCACTGTAAAAATGAATCAAATATAAAATAGCAATAACGCATCACTATCAAAATTAAGCAACAGAATATAAATCAAATGTCAAAATATAAATATCAATCAAATGTCAAATAGGAATAATGAATTAAAAAAAAAGCCTATATATAAATTTCAATTAAATATCAAACAAAATTTAATATTAGATTAGATTAGATTTCTATATTTGTTTAAACATTGTATATGTCACGTCGAGAGGAGAGAAGCTAGGGTAAGTTTTGGTGGGAATCGCTGTTGGTGAGAACAGCATTACCTATAAAGTGTCAAAAAATACCTTCTGCTGTACTCGTGGTGGAGTACCGTAACAAGCAGAGCCCTATCCAGTCCGAGTCATCCACGTCCCCGTCGTTCTCCCTGGGACCTGCTGCAACGGCGCCGCCGCGCGTCCACCACCACGAGTTGCAGCTATCGGATGCAGGGCGAAGGGCGAATATTCTGCACCCTAAAACGTAATCGACTCACTAGGGAAGATACCCGACAAAAAACCGAGCAAATCCGTAGGCTCTAAAGCGGCAGCCCCGCTAGCGGATTAAGGCACAGTGGGCTAATCACTCGCTTGCCCGACAATAATAGATTAACGAAACTGAAACAGTAAGAAACCGGACCGATACCCTACCGACGACTTTTGGCTTTAAAACACAGACACGAATTGCTTTTTGGAATATAAGAACGCTTATCGATGACAGTAGATTAGCCCAAGCAGAAGCAGTAATGCTAAATTACAACCTGCAAATACTCGGTCTAAGTGAAGTGAGAAGAAACGGCTTTGGTGAGCTGAGAACGTCCATGGGCTTGACTTTGCTGTATTCAGGTAAAGAAAGTGAGGAAGATGTGCGCGAGTACGGCGTAGGGCTCCTCCTTTCTAATGCAGCTAAGAATAGCCTCCTGGACTGGAAGCCGATCTCGGACCGAATCATGTACGCCCGTTTTTACTCGAGAGCCCGGAAGATCTCCATCGTACAATGCGCTCCAACGCTCCAACGCTCCAACTAATGCATCGCCAGAGGATACCAAAGACGATTTCTACAACGCCCTTAACGCCACCTTTAGGAGCATCATGAAACAAGATATCGTCCTAGTCATGGGGGGCCTGAATGCAAAGGTTGGGAGCGTTAACACAAACCGCGAGCGGCACATGGGTACGCAGGGGCTTGGAGTTTGTAATGAGAACGGAGACCGATTTGTCGAGTTTTGCCAGAACCACGACCTGACCATTGGATGAACATCATTTATACATGGGGACCATCACAAATACACGTGGAACTCACCCGATGGAGTCACTAAGAACCAGATTGACCACCTTGCCATTAGCGCCAAATGGCGTTCCTCATTGCTCGATGTCCGAAACCGCAGGGACGCGGATATTGATAGCGACCACCATTTGGTAGTTGCTGAAATCCGGCTTAAGGTTGCAGTGGCCCGTGCGGCTGGTGGACCCAGCAAGATCGGAAGAAGGTTCGACGTGAGCAAACTGCGTGATCCAGGCATCCGTGAAGCGTTCCAAATCGAGCTGCGTAATCGTTTTTCGGGACTTGATACCGGTTCGGAATCATTGGACGAGGAGTGGAAACGCATCAAAGTGGCCTATTTGGAAACCAGCTCCGTCGTTCTAGGACATAAACCGACTCATTCTCGCGAAGACTGGATCTCACAGCACACTTGGAGCCTGATCGAAGACAGAAGAAAACTTCATCTTAGATTGCTTGAGACCTGTAATGACGCCATGCGAGCCGACCTTAATATGCAATACCGTCAGAAACGCAGAAAATATATCGCAGCACCCGCAAAGATAGGAGGCAGTGGGCTGATGGTATTGCTGATCGTGCTCAACAAGCTGCAAACACCGGAAACCTGAAGGAATTGTACCTAGCTACCAAAACCTTGGCAGGTAACAGCAAGTATAAAAAGAAGCCGCTCAAGTCTAAAGACGGTCAGCTCATAGTGCCGTCGGAAGGGCAGCTCTTACGCTGGCGTAATCACTTTGAGGAGGTCTTCAGTTTGTCAGCAACATCAACACCTGACGCGCTGGAAGTCATTTCTACACCATCCCGGCCTCTCAACATCGACACGGAACCACCGTCAGCGTCGGAAGTTGCAAGAGCAGTCCTCTTTTTGAAGACAGGCAAAGTACCAGGACTCGACCTGATAACTGCGGAAATGCTACAAGCTGACTTATCCTCCGCCGTCAACGTTCTGACGCCTCTCATTGAGAGGATATGGGCCACCGAAGAGCTTCCGGACGAATGGAACAGGGGTCTTTTGATAACTGTACCCAAGAAGGGAGATCTTAGTCAATGCGATAACTGGAGAGGTATTACGTTGCTCTCAATTCCCTCGAAGGTTTTCTGCAAGATTATCCTGGATAGGTTATTGAAGGCCGTGGATACCTCTCCTTCGCAAAGAGCAGGCTGGTTTCCGCGCAAACCGCTCGTGCAAGGATCAGATCAACACTCTCCGTATCATTTTAGAACAGGCATCAGAATGGCAGAGGGAGATCTATCTCACCTTTGTTGATTTCGAAAAGGCATTTGATACGCTGAAGTGGTCCAGCATCTGGTCCCGCCTACTGGACATCGGAGTGCCACCAAAAATTGTCCGTCTGTTGGAGAGTATATACAAGAATTATTCCTGTAAAGTAACTCACGTCGGCCTCATCTCGGATGATATAGCAGTACACGCAGGTGTCCGCCAAGGCTGTCTCCTTTCACCGCTCCTCTTTTCAGTTGTTCTTGACGGGATTTTGCTTCGCGTTTTCGGCAACAAGCGCCGCGGGATAGAGTGGTGATTATCCAACGTCCTAGAGGACTTGGATTACGCCGATGACCTATGCCTGCTGAGTCATACCCACGCTGACATGCAAGCTAAATTGAAAGATTTAAGTAAGGAGGCGGCAGAAACGGGTCTAAAAATAAACACCCGGAAGACCCAAGCGGTGAGATCTGGTGTGAAGAATACTTCACCATTGCTGATTGGCACTGAGGCAGTGGAACGCGTCCACAAGTTTACTTACTTCGGGAGCGTCGTGTCAGAAACTGGAGGTAGTGAAGAGGACATCGCTTCAAGGATCGCTAAAGCAAGAGCTACCTTCGCGCAGTTGAGACCTGTTTGGCAATCGCGCAAACTGACCCGAAGGATTAAACTCAAAATCTTCGGGTCAAATGTCAAATCCGTGCTGCTCTACGGGTGCGAAACGTGGAAGGTCACAAAAGACATCTCACGCCAGATCCAAGTCATCGTCAACCGCTGTCTTCGTCGCATACTCGGCATTTACTGGCCCGAGACCATCACCAACGTAGAGCTGTTGGAGCAATGCCACGAGAGCCCGATCGACCGCCAGATCAAGCGTCGCAAGTGGAGTTGGATTGGCCACACGCTGCGAAGGGATTCTGATCATATACCGAAGCAGGCGCTGGATTGGAATCCCCAAGGCAAAAGAAAGCGTGGCCGTCCCCTTCAAAACTGGCGTCGCACCGTGTTGGCGGAAGCGACGAGCATCGGTATGACGTGGAGCGAGGTAAAGCGTGAAGCTCAAGACCGATCGCGATGGAGGACTACTATGGACGCCCTTTGCCCCATCCAGGGGACGTAGGACACTAAGTCAAGTAAGTCATGTCACGTCGAGGTACCTATGAATTATCGGACCACCATCATCAAATCCAAGCCAAGCTAGAGGCAATTCCTTCATTCTTCATAGGAACGGATGAACTTCAATAACACACATCACTGGATTGAAACTCGAAAGTATTTATTTGACATTTATAGATACCCTGATTGCGGCCTACCATGGCTTAGTTGCGTCTCACCTAAGATACGGTATCATATTTTGGGGCAACTCTACAGACGCGAACACGGCATTTAAGGCCCAAAAGAGATGCATTAGATCCATGTTTGGGCAAATAACGGTCGATACCTGTAAACCATATTTTAAAAGGTACAAGATTGTCTGTATATCCTCGAAACCGCAATGTTTGTTAAAACAAACCCCAATTTGTTTCCACGTCTACAGGACGTTGTACCACGTAACAGACGAGATATGATCGTTCTTCAAGACCATTATTTATTTATTTATTTATACTTTATTGTACACCACAAAAAACATACAGGACAATTGTTTAAATTATACAAGTGTACAATGGGCGGTCTTATCGCACTAGGCATTCAGCAAGAACGTCACTCATGCAAAGAAGTATCGTATGTATTATATTTAACATATTGCCTAAACGTTGGAAGGAGCTAAATGGTAAGGCATTCAAGCATCAGTTGAAAGTGTTTCTTTCGCAAAATGCATATTATAATGTCTCCCAATTTTTTGATAAAAAAGATTTTTGAATCAGTTTAATATTTTCCTGACAATAATAATACATTTCTATAAATAATGAATTTTAATTCGATTTAATATCTTGCATACTCTTGTATGTATATGTCGCCGCGGAGGCATGAATTTGCTAATTCATTATCCTAATTAATCATTTTAATTGTCAATCAAGACAAACTCGTTAATCATGTCATCTCTGAGATACCAGTTGAACTATTTCAAGGTCTATTTAAGTTGGGTTTTGGGTTCAGCGACATCTATTGGCTTATTGTGGAATTAGTTATTGAACTGTTTGAATGAAGATCATCTGATAAGCTAATTTCAATGTTTAATTAATACGAGATGTTTAAATAAAACGGGATTACTTATTGTAGGACTTTTAGATTTGTTCTCATTTCAACTGTTGCACATTTGACGAAGTAAATGTGTTTGATTATGAACTAATGCTATTCTTATTATACAAACTTGTCAACAATGCCAGATGTTATAATTTGAATGACCAATAACTAGATTTAATAATTTAATACGAGAACTTAACAAATTTGAGTAAATGATTAAATACTAAAAAGTCTTAAGACTATTTTACACAGCTATGTAATAATGTGAAACCTTCTGATTAGTAAGATTGTCAGATCACCGGCAACTTGGATAGTTTTATGATGAGATTCCTATTTCAATAATAATCTACAAACTACTTTGTATTTGTAAGTATTGGGGTTGTTTAATGTTAAAATAATTAACTGAGCAGCATTTTAGTATTGTTTGCTAGCTTTATTCAACTATCCAAGTAATTAGTGTCTAAACAAAAAGAATGTAGAAGTTCCGCCCACTTAGAACTTAGAACGCGCATCCCGCGTAGATACTTACTTTACGTACGTGTAGAATAATAACTGTTTAATAAATCTGATTGATGAGATGTTTGAAAACCTAATAAACATGTAACGCTAATTGTCATAAAGTGATTGTGTAAACTATAAAAAGATTTAAAAGAGTATCCTAGAGTTTCTTGCTGGGTCTTCTCTAGAGATCGACTAGGGATTGGCGACCCAGCGAGCCACACCATGTGGTTTTAGCTTCAAGTTCGAATGAAAACTCAAAGTGTCTGTAACTAAGTCAAATAAATACTTTCGAGTTTCAATCCAGTGATGTGTGTTATTGAAGTTCATCCGTTCCTATGAAGAATGAAGGAATTGCCTCTAGCTTGGCTTGGATTTGATGATGGTGGTCCGATAATTCATAGGTACCTCGACGTGACATGACTTACTTGACTTAGTGTCCTACGTCCCCTGGATGGGGCAAAGGGCGTCCATAGTAGTCCTCCATCGCGATCGGTCTTGAGCTTCACGCTTTACCTCGCTCCACGTCATACCGATGCTCGTCGCTTCCGCCAACACGGTGCGACGCCAGTTTTGAAGGGGACGGCCACGCTTTCTTTTGCCTTGGGGATTCCAATCCAGCGCCTGCTTCGGTATATGATCAGAATCCCTTCGCAGCGTGTGGCCAATCCAACTCCACTTGCGACGCTTGATCTGGCGGTCGATCGGGCTCTCGTGGCATTGCTCCAACAGCTCTACGTTGGTGATGGTCTCGGGCCAGTAAATGCCGAGTATGCGACGAAGACAGCGGTTGACGATGACTTGGATCTGGCGTGAGATGTCTTTTGTGACCTTCCACGTTTCGCACCCGTAGAGCAGCACGGATTTGACATTTGACCCGAAGATTTTGAGTTTAATCCTTCGGGTCAGTTTGCGCGATTGCCAAACAGGTCTCAACTGCGCGAAGGTAGCTCTTGCTTTAGCGATCCTTGAAGCGATGTCCTCTTCACTACCTCCAGTTTCTGACACGACGCTCCCGAAGTAAGTAAACTTGTGGACGCGTTCCACTGCCTCAGTGCCAATCAGCAATGGTGAAGTATTCTTCACACCAGATCTCACCGCTTGGGTCTTCCGGGTGTTTATTTTTAGACCCGTTTCTGCCGCCTCCTTACTTAAATCTTTCAATTTAGCTTGCATGTCAGCGTGGGTATGACTCAGCAGGCATAGGTCATCGGCGTAATCCAAGTCCTCTAGGACGTTGGATAATCACCACTCTATCCCGCGGCGCTTGTTGCCGAAAACGCGAAGCAAAATCCCGTCAAGAACAACTGAAAAGAGGAGCGGTGAAAGGAGACAGCCTTGGCGGACACCTGCGTGTACTGCTATATCATCCGAGATGAGGCCGACGTGAGTTACTTTACAGGAATAATTCTTGTATATACTCTCCAACAGACGGACAATTTTTGGTGGCACTCCGATGTCCAGTAGGCGGGACCAGATGCTGGACCACTTCAGCGTATCAAATGCCTTTTCGAAATCAACAAAGGTGAGATAGATCTCCCTCTGCCATTCTGATGCCTGTTCTAAAATGATACGGAGAGTGTTGATCTGATCCTTGCACGAGCGGTTTGCGCGGAAACCAGCCTGCTCTTTGCGAAGGAGAGGTATCCACGGCCTTCAATAACCTATCCAGGATAATCTTGCAGAAAACCTTCGAGGGAATTGAGAGCAACGTAATACCTCTCCAGTTATCGCATTGACTAAGATCTCCCTTCTTGGGTACAGTTATCAAAAGACCCCTGTTCCATTCGTCCGGAAGCTCTTCGGTGGCCCATATCCTCTCAATGAGAGGCGTCAGAACGTTGACGGCGGAGGATAAGTCAGCTTGTAGCATTTCCGCAGTTATCAGGTCGAGTCCTGGTACTTTGCCTGTCTTCAAAAAGAGGACTGCTCTTGCAACTTCCGACGCTGACGGTGGTTCCGTGTCGATGTTGAGAGGCCGGGATGGTGTAGAAATGACTTCCAGCGCGTCAGGTGTTGATGTTGCTGACAAACTGAAGACCTCCTCAAAGTGATTACGCCAGCGTAAGAGCTGCCCTTCCGACGGCACTATGAGCTGACCGTCTTTAGACTTGAGCGGCTTCTTTTTATACTTGCTGTTACCTGCCAAGGTTTTGGTAGCTAGGTACAATTCCTTCAGGTTTCCGGTGTTTGCAGCTTGTTGAGCACGATCAGCAATACCATCAGCCCACTGCCTCCTATCTTTGCGGGTGCTGCGATATATTTTCTGCGTTTCTGACGGTATTGCATATTAAGGTCGGCTCGCATGGCGTCATTACAGGTCTCAAGCAATCTAAGATGAAGTTTTCTTCTGTCTTCGATCAGGCTCCAAGTGTGCTGTGAGATCCAGTCTTCGCGAGAATGAGTCGGTTTATGTCCTAGAACGACGGAGCTGGTTTCCAAATAGGCCACTTTGATGCGTTTCCACTCCTCGTCCAATGATTCCGAACCGGTATCAAGTCCCGAAAAACGATTACGCAGCTCGATTTGGAACGCTTCACGGATGCCTGGATCACGCAGTTTGCTCACGTCGAACCTTCTTCCGATCTTGCTGGGTCCACCAGCCGCACGGGCCACTGCAACCTTAAGCCGGATTTCAGCAACTACCAAATGGTGGTCGCTATCAATATCCGCGTCCCTGCGGTTTCGGACATCGAGCAATGAGGAACGCCATTTGGCGCTAATGGCAAGGTGGTCAATCTGGTTCTTAGTGACTCCATCGGGTGAGTTCCACGTGTATTTGTGATGGTCCCCATGTATAAATGATGTTCATCCAATGGTCAGGTCGTGGTTCTGGCAAAACTCGACAAATCGGTCTCCGTTCTCATTACAAACTCCAAGCCCCTGCGTACCCATGTGCCGCTCGCGGTTTGTGTTAACGCTCCCAACCTTTGCATTCAGGCCCCCCATGACTAGGACGATATCTTGTTTCAAGATGCTCCTAAAGGTGGCGTTAAGGGCGTTGTAGAAATCGTCTTTGGTATCCTCTGGCGATGCATTAGTTGGAGCGTTGGAGCGTTGGAGCGCATTGTACGATGGAGATCTTCCGGGCTCTCGAGTAAAAACGGGCGTACATGATTCGGTCCGAGATCGGCTTCCAGTCCAGGAGGCTATTCTTAGCTGCATTAGAAAGGAGGAGCCCTACGCCGTACTCGCGCACATCTTCCTCACTTTCTTTACCTGAATACAGCAAAGTCAAGCCCATGGACGTTCTCAGCTCACCAAAGCCGTTTCTTCTCACTTCACTTAGACCGAGTATTTGCAGGTTGTAATTTAGCATTACTGCTTCTGCTTGGGCTAATCTACTGTCATCGATAAGCGTTCTTATATTCCAAAAAGCAATTCGTGTCTGTGTTTTAAAGCCAAAAGTCGTCGGTAGGGTATCGGTCCGGTTTCTTACTGTTTCAGTTTCGTTAATCTATTATTGTCGGGCAAGCGAGTGATTAGCCCACTGTGCCTTAATCCGCTAGCGGGGCTGCCGCTTTAGAGCCTACGGATTTGCTCGGTTTTTTGTCGGGTATCTTCCCTAGTGAGTCGATTACGTTTTAGGGTGCAGAATATTCGCCCTTCGCCCTGCATCCGATAGCTGCAACTCGTGGTGGTGGACGCGCGGCGGCGCCGTTGCAGCAGGTCCCAGGGAGAACGACGGGGACGTGGATGACTCGGACTGGATAGGGCTCTGCTTGTTACGGTACTCCACCACGAGTACAGCAGAAGGTATTTTTTGACACTTTATAGGTAATGCTGTTCTCACCAACAGCGATTCCCACCAAAACTTACCCTAGCTTCTCTCCTCTCGACGTGACATATACAATGTTTAAACAAATATAGAAATCTAATCTAATCTAATATTAAATTTTGTTTGATATTTAATTGAAATTTATATATAGGCTTTTTTTTTAATTCATTATTCCTATTTGACATTTGATTGATATTTATATTTTGACATTTGATTTATATTCTGTTGCTTAATTTTGATAGTGATGCGTTATTGCTATTTTATATTTGATTCATTTTTACAGTGATTTGACATGCACTATTTACATTTTGACATTTGATTAATATTTTTTACATAGATTTAATAATTTTAATGCTGTTTGAAATTTTTTATTGATATTATGATTTTAATTTCATTGGTGATAATTATGGAATTCATTTCTAATTAAATCTATTCATTGTTTTCGTTTATAATTTAAATTGCATAATATTTGCAAGCCATAGCATGTGGCAAACATGTAGGGAATCTTTTATTATTTTTTGTTATCTTGCATGCATATTGTATGTGTTACCCATGTTTAAGCAAATAAATATATCTTATCTTATCTTATATTTCACAGATTTTTTGTAGTTAATAATGGGCACTTTAATCATGTAGTACATATTTTTTATGTATCATCAATAGTTTTCTCAGCGCACGGCAAATAATGCATTTTATAGGCAAAGTATTGCTACTTTGGGTTACATTATTGCAATTTTCATAAGAGTCTCTATTTTTATTTTTATTAATTTAGCCTATGTTACTCGGGAATAATGTACCTTTCTTTAGGTGAAAGAATTTTTAAAATCGGTCCAGTAGTTTCGGAGGCTATTCGATACAAACAAACAAAAAAATATTTCCTCTTTATAATATTGGTATAGATTATTGATGAATAAGTCTGCATGTTTGTATAGGGATAAAACTTGGCTCTCGAGTAAACCATGGCTTGGATAACGTCAAATTATTTTTATCCTGGTACTAGATTTCCATGGGATAAGTTCCAACCTGCCCGCAGACGAAACCAAAGACCAAAGCTGGCAAATAACTAATTTATATCAGGCATCAAAATATTTATAGAAAGTATTATGTTCAACCGCCATATTTATTCTTTCGACTTTTTTTGCTGTTAATGTTACATAATAATCTCTATCATAAAATCTAACTACCTATTTAACCTTGTTGGCGTTACTTCTCGATAAATATATAAGGAGGCTTAATAATATAACAACTTTAGCCTCATAACACAGAATAGATAGTACATAATGCCAACTCCATACAACGAGTGGAAATGGGCCATACTACAAGGTTTAGTGCAAGGAACTAACTATACGTGCATACGCACTGGATTTATATACCGACTAGTCGTGCTTCTTCTCCACATCAATTTGTCGTTCAACCAAAGTGTGAAACGCACCGTCAGTGTTTGGATTACGTTACCGTCAGCTTTCAAGAGTGCATTAACATTTTTTGCGTTCGCTAGTTATTCCGTCGACCTTATTTTTTGAATTTAATCAGGTGAGATCGAGATCAAAAACTTGCTGATCACAAAATAATTAAATAACCAAGGGATTGAAATTGTTATGGAGGTTTAATTCCGATGCCGAAAATTTGGAACATCCGATTGTTTTTAAACCTCCGATTTCTATTTCGGTTCCGAAGCTTTTATATCGGAGGTTATCGGAGGTTGAGGCGCAGCGGCGACTTCGGCGGCATTTTTGGACAAATATTTTATATGGAAGGGTTTACTTAAGGGGCTGAATACTCAAAATAGGCTTTCTTTTAAACATTTTTTAGCCAAATCTATTGAAGACGTGGCAGCAGAAAAAAAGATATGTTAATCTTGATCATATTTCCGAAAACTTTGTTGTGGCCAAAACACGTTTACGCACAAAAACCTTGATACAATTGAATGGCAAAGTAACCCCTTACCGTGATCTTCAAAAGATTTTTCCGGTAATACTGACCAGCGTACATTTGTACAATTAACAACAATAACGTATCATAAAAGGACGCAAAACTTCATTGTCTTATATATTGAAGTTTCATTCATTATTTTTAAGTAATTCATATTATTATGTTTTGTAAAAAAGTCTATACAAATTCCATCGTGCTTCTCTTTCCATCCAGTGCAATTCGACAGTGACCGCTTTGCGGCGTTGCTAGGTGGACGTATGTCGCTTTTTTCCGCAAAAAGCAAAAATAATATTCAATTTATTTCTCGTCAATTCAATCTGTCAAAAAAATATCAGGTATAATGCAGCCAGATCATGTAGCCCGGTGGCTTTAATCGGAACTAACGAAATCACAAGTAATATTTATTATTACATGGAATGGTCGTACCAACCACGCTGGCAGTGTCTCGAAATGACAGAACTAATAAAATTCTTCGTATCCATTTGTTTCAATCTTTGTTTCTTTCTAACATACGGCACCTAGAACTGACCAAAAATGTCAAATTCGAATCGAAACGAATTAGACATTTTTCGTCGTTTCAACCAAAATCGTCACTAATCGAAACTATAAGAACTATGCTGTTGAAACTTGGTAAGTAGGTGTATTCTGTGAACCGCATTAAGATTTTCAAACAAAAATAGAAAAAAACTGAAACTCAATTATTATTTTTATCCTACCTGTACGTGTGGGGTATCTATGGATAGGTCTTCAAAAATTATATTGAGGTTTCTAATTTTTTTTTTTCTAAACTGAATAGTTTGCGTGAGAGACTCTCCCAAAGTGGTAAAATGTGTCCCACCCCTGAAACTTCTAAAATAAGAGAATAATAAAACTAAAAAAATATATGATGTACATTACCATGTAAACTTCCACCGAAAATTGGTTTGAACGAGATCAAGTAAGTAGTTTTTTTTAAATACGTCATAAATCGTAAACCATAATTTAACAAGTACGGAACCCTTCGTGCGCGAGTCCGACTCGCACTTAGCCGGTTTTTTTATGGCATGCGTTGTGCCTGGCGCATATAAAAATTTTTTTTCTTTCTATATTATCTTTAAACACCTACACTGTACCAATACTTATAGCAAATAAATGATTGATTGATTGATATATAACAAACAATAACAACAAATAGTTTCAGCCGTTGTCTAGTGAGACGCTTACAATCACATACAGCATTTTTAGGGTTCCGTCTATCTCCCTGTCTGTCTGTCCGTCTGTCACGAGGCTGTATCTCATGAACCGTGATAGCAAGGCAATTTTTTTTTTTACAGGTGGTGTATTTCTGTTGCCGCTATAACAACAAATACTAAAAACAGAACAAAATCAATATTTAAGTGGGGCTCCCATACAACATACGTGTTCTTTTCCGTTTTTTGCGATATTGGTACGGAACCTTTGTGCGCGAGTGTAACTTGCACTTGGCCGGTTTTTTTTATTTATATAGATAGATAAAGTTTACATGACCGTGTTTTTTGCGCCCTGTCTATTTGTTGTTTAACTCTAATATACAGAAAAGCGGCACCACGTGACCTCACCACAGAGGGCTGATGTATATCAAAACCCAGTAAGTGCTTTGTAATTATTATATTCCAGGAGAGCGGAAAGTCATCTGGTATTAGTAACTAAATGATATATTAAGATTTCAAGAGAATACTAAACAAGGAATATGAACCTACTAATTGTACAAATGATATTAATAGCGTCATACATTCTATTGCATATTTTATCCATGCCTAGAAAAGTCAATTCCAAACCTAGTAAGTTTTGGATATTTGCTAATTTAAGGTGTCTTTACAATTTGATGTGACTTTCCTATTGTAAATAATGATAAAATTGATTACTGAAAGCACCAAATCTCAATTCAAATTTAAAGTTTCCAGTTTAATATTGCACAGTCCATTTCAGTATAGTAAAACTCATTAAAATAATATAAATAAAATTATCTAACTATTAAACCAATATAAAAAAATGTAACGTACTGTGTTCTTATATGTGGCAGTCGCATAGAAGCAGACATAATTATAATATTTATTCAATTTGCACGGCAAAGACTTGTATGACACTAGCCAGATTACCTATTTTAGTGATCTTTATTTTCGTAGCGATAAGGTAGCATTCATAGGCAAAATAACAGTGAACGATCTGATGTCAGATGCTAGCCAGTTTGAAATAAGAACTTGCGCGGTTATATTTTTGTAAAAAACCATCGGAAGAGTCCGTGTATGATATGGGCCTCTGTGTTCGGCCTTGTGTATTTAATTTTCAAATACTTTTCGCTCCAATTTAAGTTTTCCCCTAAGCTATCGATGACAGTGGGCGTGGCTTAGAACCTCAGATGCCGATTGTCAACTGTTCGACTACAGCCCCTTAATGAGTAGAGAAGTATTCCTATCAGTGACGATGCCTTATTATGGTGGAAAGTAAATACTAATTTCAAACCCCTGAACTCGATTGCCCGTCAATATTTGACTGTTGCGACTGTTTAATTGTTTTACTATTGTTTTGCTGATTACGACAGATGAAGGGCTATGTGTTATTTTGATTTATAAGCTATATTGCTGTACTTTACATTCATCAAAATAAATTCAGTAGTTTTTGCGTGAAAGAGTAACAAACATCCATCCAGCCATCCTGACAAAATGCCACATTTATAATTATATTAGTAGGAAGTATAACTTGCTTCTTTTGGAGTCACTGACTTAAATCAATTAACTACCACATTTTATGTAGCTAATTTATTATAAAAACTGATTACTATTTTAGAAACCTTGTTTGTTTTTTCAACACCTAGTTACGTCTATTGTTTCTGAGCTGAAATTAAAAAAGGCTGGATAAAAATGTATGTATTATTTTATTAAACCTGCTTTCTCTTAACATGCGTTTCTTCAGCCTCCGCCTCCTATTCCAAATTCGGTTCCGATTCCGATTCCGATAAACCAAATTTAAACCCTCCGATTCCAACTTCGGTTTCGATATCATTACTTCCGAAACATCGCTAATATCTCAAATTATGTCATACAAAGTATCGTGTTTATGTACATTGTATGTCGCTTGCTGTTTATGCGTTTTCATTCATCAAAATATAGCCGTCCTTCTGTACCAATTTATTCTGTGTCCACAGCCTGTAGGACGATGTTCCGACAGCCCGCATACTGCCGAGTCCGCAGTCCGACCGTAACTTTAATTAGGACCTACTTTCGGGTAAGTATAAATTCATGGTTTATATAGTTTAACTGAACTGCACCAGTGTTTTTGTTAACCGCATAACATAAATGCTTACATTTAGTGTTGGTGTTTTCACTTGAAATAAATTTAAGAGTAGCTTCACTAAACGATACAACTCAACAATACCGGTAACTGTTGAAGTTTATCTTTTAGATAAAACATCAAGTTTTCTTAAGGCACAGATTCCCCTCAGTTTAAAATGGGAATCACGTACAAAAGTATTTTTTTAATATGTTACATTAGACCATTTTATTAATCTATATATATAAAAGGCAATGTCCCGACTGACATATCAACGGCTAGCCTAAACCACTAATGATAGAAGTTTGAAATTTTGGGACGATTTTGAGTTTATACTGTAGGCGTCATTTAAGAAAGGATTTTTGGAAATTCATCCCCTAAAGGGGTAAAATAGGGGGTTAAAGTTTGTATGAAACTCTGTCATTTTTTATTTGAAATTAATGAGATGTGGTATTTAGCGTCTAAGTTTAAATTAATAAAATACGTCTTTCAGGATTTTTTAAATTTCATTCCTTAAAGGGTTAAAAAGGGATGTTAAAGTTTGTATGAAAAATTAAATGTTTATTGTCAAAATTACTTGAAAATTAGTATTTATGATGTTCAATACAATTAAAGAAACACGTATCTAAGGATTTTTTGTATTTCATCCCTTAAAGGGGTATAATGGGGTTTTAAAGTTTGTATGACAAATTCATTGTTTATTCTCAAAATTACTTGATATATAGTATTTCTGCTCTTCTATACAATTAAAGAAACAGGTATTTAAGGATTTTTTGAGTTTCATCGTTTACTCTAATGTTTTTCAATTGTTAATCTAATATTACTAATGTTTAAGTATATCTTTATATTTAGTTTATTCTTTTGAGTTTATATGGTATAATTTTCTTGAATATATTGTATTTATAATTAATATATATTTTTTGCATAAATCTGTTTCGTTTAATTGTCAACATTGCACCTACCACTAGTTGTCTCTGCACCACCCAAAGGTCGACTGGTAGAAAATGCCTAAGGCATTAAGTCCGCCTCTGTCCTTTTGTGTGCATGAAGTATTAAATAAATAAATAATAAATAAATAAAGGGCTGTTAACGATTGAATGAAAAATAAATTGTTTAGTATCAAAATTACTTGATAATTAGTATTTCTGCTCTTCTATACAATTAAAGAAACAGGTATTCAAGGATTTTTTTAGTTTCATCCCTTAATTCGGTTTAAAAGGGTGTTAACGATTGAATGAAAAATAAATTCTTTATAATCGAATTACTTTAGGATTAGTATTTATGCTCATGAATACAATTAAACAAATACGTATTCAAGGATTTCTTGAACTTCATCCCTTAAAGGGGTGTTAAAGTTTGAATGGAAAAAAATTGTTTGGCATCAAAATACTGCACAAAATTATTGTAGAGGCCACTGTGATTACCGGATGTGCTCGAGGGAATCAGTTTAATACCTCGAATACGTGGTGGTACCCTCTGACTATGTCTTTGAGTTTTAACGATTAAAATCGAGGTCTGCGTTGAAATATCATAAATTAAACTCTGGGTCAGTAATTATGGCAAAGATTTAAATGAAATTACTTCTCACACGGGCAATTCTACTTTGCCTGTTCCAGAGTCAGTACTAATAGCAGTCTGATAATTTCGGCACCAGACAGAAAAACCACCAATGTATACACGATGCGTGCTTACTTAAATTCTAACTTCCTGATGACGACTTTGTTAGCGTGAGCAAATTGGAGTAACCATATCTAGACTGTACAGGATCGCGCAAAACTCATCACTCTATCGGCGGATGCTATAATTTTTGCATATGGCGGCAAAATGTCAGTTCTGTTTCGACACTTATGAAGTAAACTGATGCAAAAAACGTTATTACAAAAAATAAACTGAATGAATGAATTGACTTCCAAATAAAAATACTACAAAATGAAAATAACTTTAATTTCGGCAATCTTTGTGCCTGTTTTTGTCTCTTCGTTATATCGATACCCCTATACGTACCCCTTTAAAGCGTACTGGCGTGATGTTATGTTATGAAATGGCGTAAACAACAAACAGTCATGCAAATGCTGCAATCCCGAGAGATGTGCCGTTGTATATTCTGTTATGTTGTATATCTCCGAAGTTTTTCATCAGATCTTCACCAAATTTGGATGGGTTCAATTTGGGAATATACTATTTCAAACAGAAAATATTTTTTTAAATCGGTCTTCAATTGGCGGAAAAATCGGTGAACATACCCAAAAAAAACACAAATATACAGCCGAACATCTTCACTTGAATGAATGAATATACAGCCTCCTCCTTTTTGGAAAGTCGGTTAAAAAATATAGCTGGTAACCTCAAAGCGTGTGTAATCTACGTCAAGCCATTCTAAATCGCGACCACGGGGAAGGAAATTTTTCATCGAAAATCATCACGAGCAAGCTCTGTGAATATATGAATAAGCAAAATTATCACTTCTGTGGCACCGAACATCTGCGAATAATCCAGGAAAAGTCACACCCTACAAAGTTACTGCATGGTGTGTTGTTTATGCTGGAGGCGTCATCGGGCCACCAAACGACTACTGTGATCGACGAGGTCACATAGCCATGATCAACGTCTTTCTCTATCCTTAAAATGAATAAATTAATCACTGAGCAACGGCGCTTACTGCACGAGACACAATCATAATTCTGAGGGCTGCAATACCAGGTATTTCAATAGCCGGTAAGATAGCCTGATTTAACAGTTCCAGACTTCTTCCTGTGGATTTTTTAAGTCATTAGAATATGTCAATTAGCATCAGACTCTTGAAGTCCTCAAAGATAATATCCGCCGGAAGTTCTGCCAAGACTAATGGAAAATGCCATAAATTGGGGCCGAATGTTTATCGATTATGGTGGCGGCCACTTAGCCGTATCATTTTATCGATAAAATTGAAAAAAGAAAATTATGAAACCAAATAAACATTATACAAAAGCAGAACCAAAGTTTTCCATGCATAAAAAAAATTACAGCCGAAGAACATCGGGTGATAATTTTTGTGCCACCCAGTATTAATTTTCTATCGTGTCAGTAGCAGGATTCAAAAAAACTTTTTTGCAAAAAAATACTACCGATTTCCAAATAAAAACTACAAAGTGAAAAATAACTTTATTCTTGGAAGTCGGTGTCTTTGGTAGGTACCAACTTTGTTGCATTATGGACACCGACTTCCAAAAATCAAGTTATTTTTCACTTTGTAGTTTTCATTAAGATTCGGTGGTATTTTTTTGGAAAAAGTTTTTTATTTTTCACTTTTTAGTTGTACCTACCTAATAGGCCAGAATAGATTACCCGAATATAATAAACTGAACATAACCGGTGAAATGAGAGTGTACCAAGCTGAACTGTACAAATTTGCGTACCCCTTGAGCATACTGGCGTGATATTATGTTATGAATGGTATAAACAATAAACAGATATGCGATTGCAGCAATCCCGAGAGATTTGCCGTTATTTATTGAAGAGTTCTGTTGTATATCTCCAAAGTTCTTCATCAGATCTTCACCAAATTAAAATGGGACTAATTTCGAAACATACTCTTTCAAACAAAAAAATAATTTTTTAACCGATCCACAATTGACGGAGATATCGGTCAACATATATAAAAAAAAAAAAAAATAAAGTCGAACATAGAACCTCCTCCTTTTTGGTAAGTCGGTTAAAAATTTAAAGTAAAGTAGCTTTCGACTATTTGTAACTCCCCATAGAAATGGATCCCACGAGACCTCCAGCATAAAAGCCCAGCGCTCTCTATTAGAACACATAGGCAGTTCAGTTTATGCTCATTTTATATAAATTTATTTGTATTCAGAAAATGTTGTGGTCTAATATGTTTGGATAATAATTTGCAATATCCCGCCAAAACTGGAATAAACCAAATATCCAAAATCATGTAGTCCACGCAGGCGAAGCTGCGGGCGGAAAGCTAGTCAATACATAAATACTAAATCTGTAGAAAAGTCGTTTTTGTACATCGAAAATATTTCAAAAAAAAATTGCCAGGGTGTCAAAGCAGAATCAACAGAACCCATTACCAGCATTTTTGGAATTTTTGTCTGTTTGTCTGTTGCTTTAAATGTACGAAACCAATGTAGATAACTTTTATAAATAAAAATTGTGCGTAACTTGAAGTATTACTTAGTTTACGTGTATGTTTCATCGCAATCGGTTCACTCTATCAAAAGTTAGATGAATTTAAAGTGTTCAAGAAGTAAAATATCGCAATATACTCGGACTAGTACTCGGACTGTAACTCCATATTCGATAGATAGCGTTGTGCATTGTGCTTCATTTTCTGAATAGCGGTGCTAAGATTTACCGCGGAGGAATGAATATAAAACAAAAATGGGAGGTAGTTAGGGTCCCTATAACACGCCCGCCGCGCACCCCCGTGCGGGGACGCAACGATACACGGGGGGTCGAATCAACGATATACCTTCAAGGGCTATTTCAAGTGTGGCTAGAGTAAAAAATATAATTGGGTAGTCGTGACCTAATGCACGATTGTTAAAAAAAACGTTTTAAGTTTGCGAGTCCGAGTCCCAGCTAAGGATAGGTATTTTCTAACCGACTTTCCAAAAATGAGGAGGTACGACATTAGGTTTTTTTTTTCCCTCTTCCCAGATTTCTCTGTCAATTGTGGACCAATTTCGATTTTTTTTATTTCGAATGAGAATATTCCCAAATTGGTGCCATTTTAATTTGCTGTAGATCTGATGAAGAACTTCGGCGAAAATTATACAATAGAACTCTTCAATAAACATATTCGCGAGGTGGCTGACCAAAACCAGATGTATCCTCCGACTGCACAGCATGATTTTTTCTTGTTTACGTCTTTTTAGTTCGCTTTATAAGCAGTCAGGTGTTTTGTTTTTTTGTTTTTTTATTTTATTTAACACTTTTTAGTTAACATTTTATTCGAATAAGGTACATTTTAACATATAAGTGTTATATATTTTTGATATTGCCTCTTAAAACCCTTTAATTTGATAGCCCACACGATGGTATTGGATGGAAAAAAAAATTGGGCCCCTACAATATGGCGCCCAAAAGCCGCCATTTTTCTATTTTAAATTTTAATGTAGCCAGTGACACACGCAGGGTTAAGACGCATCGAATGACGTACGAATCATCAAAATCGGCCAACGCGTTTGGTCTCTGGAAAGCCACATAGGAAAAAACATACATACATACATACATACTTAATACATACATATATACATACATACATAGACCGATAAACACATTACCCTCCTTCGGCAGTCGGGTAAAAAGAAAGTAATTTTTCACTTTGTAGTGTTTTTAGTCGGTAGTATTTTTTGAAAGCCGTTTTTTTATGTTTTCGTTTTGTTGTGGTGTTCTGGAGTGCTACTAGATGGCGCGCTTTTTTGTATTAAGTCGATATTTTTCTCCCTAGAGTAAATAGTATTATGTGCAGGGAACGCTCGATCTAGGTAAGTAGAAAGGTAAGTAGGTCTAGGTAAGTAGGATAGGTACAGATAGGTAGGTAAGGTAGGTACGGGTAGGTAGGTAAGTAGGGTTGGTAAAGGTAGGTAAGTAGGGTAGGATAGGCAGTTAAAGGGCGTGAAGGCGCGGGCACAGCTAGTTAAAAACATAATTTCCGATTTATCAAAAAAATACTTTCAAGTACAAAGGTAAAACAAATCTCAAAATTGCACGACCCTCCGCATTGACACAGTTTAATTTTTTATGTAAAAAATCTTAAGTAACAAGAAAACTTAATGTTTTGAAGGTTTCAAACGAATATCTGCCCAATGGGTCATGAATCAACTTGCTTGAAAGTATGTTACTTTTATTGAAACCTGAAGCCTGAACCTGAGACTGAAAAATACCTATAAATTAAAAGTCACATTGTACAGTAAAAAAGGAGGCTTATTATGCCTAGGTAATAATGCCCACGATAAATAACTCAACTGTGTAGATATCTACCTATTTTCCCCTTCAACATTTAAAACAATTGGCCTCATGTAGCACGCATGGTAATACGTACGAAGAATTGATTTACTGCTCAACTTACCGGAAGGCACAAACTTCCTCAGCTCTGGGAAATCATGAACGGTAACTTCACCATATAAGAATTTCAAACTATGTTATGCACCAGATATGGCATCTGCTGAGCTAGCATTTATTCGCTACTTACTTCAAATCCTCGGATGGATTTCACTGAAGTAAAAGATTCAGGACAATAAAATATTTTTCGTGAGTGTTGTGGCTCGTTTAACTTTTGGACGATAGCTGAGATTGAAGAGATGCAAAGGCAGCATTTGAGATAACTTTTTGGCGTTAACGATTGGCTATAAGAAAATATTTCTAAAATATTTAGTCCTTTCTGCAAAATATTCTACATTTAAAGCAATTTGATGAGTTTTCCCTCTAAATAACTTATCTGTAAGCAGTTAGATACGCTACGCGGAGAACATATAACCACCAATTTGGGCGCACGGATGGCGCAGTGGTTGAGCGATTGACTGCTGCGCTGCGTGTCGCGGGTTCGATTCCCGCACGGAACAAACATTTGTATGACCTGCAAATAGTTAGTCTGGCTCTGGCTGTTTGTGTTTGTTAGTTTCTATGTTTGTCTTTTTCTATGTACCCACGATACAGGAAGAAATTCCTAGTGTGGGGCAACGATAAAAAAATAATAATATATATATATATATATATTACAAAACACAAATTGCTAAAGATTCCTTAAATATAAAAGCTGGTAATCACACTCAAGCTCGCTGAAAAACGTAACACAACAAATTGCCCTAAAACATTTGGTAGCGAGAAAAAATATTCTCATTTTTCGGTATACAATCAGAAGGAATTACGTGAAGCTATTCATCGGACCATGCTAAGTATTACATCACCAATCACGACGCTTCACAGAGAGGCTTCAAATACTTCATTAGCCAGATTTGCACCTCCCTCCTCTTCCCCCCCTCTTTTAAAGGATAGCGCTGATGAGCAACATTATCTGAATTTTGACGATTTGTAAATAAAAGCTTTTCACGATTGAGTTTGAAAGGGGATAAAAACATTTTTGTATTCACGCCGGGTTTGAGGGCTTAAATGGGATTTTTATTAAGTAACGTAACTGGGAGTTTTATAACGTTTTATCGAAACTTTTGCATTGATCTAATTCTCCCTAGGGTTTTAATGAGCACATTCATGTTCTAGTCCTCATATAGCATAATTTCCTTTCGGTCGTTTTTATGTTTTTTCTGATGTGTTGTGTTATTCCTGGTGTTGTAGGTAGGTAGTGACTACAGGATTGAAGACCAAATCCCTAGAAATAGAACAATATACTGAAACCGGTTCAAGCTGAAGTCTATATTCAGCCCTCCACACGCCATACAACCCATTCATCAAGAGGTTCTCAACTGTCGGCTCAACTAAATAACTACCATCCATACCCAACACACTGTGTCACATGGGACAATCCTTGTTCGCAACCAAAACGTATCATGTGTGACATTCGACGCCAACCAGACCAAAGCTTATTTAATACTGCGAAGAGATTGGGCCAATGAAGGTTGACAAACGTTTTGTTAGTTGCAAATGTTGGTCGGTGTTTGTCAAATGTTTGGTTGTACGGTCATCCATTGATAAAATTACCTAATACGCATCTACAGAGTGCGTTATTTTGTTGAGTCTGAAATAATATTCTTTAGACAATAAAAATGCTTAATGCTTTTGCAACTAATACACTACACCTTTGCTAATAAGTAATATTTTGCTTTATCATGGATACCAATGTAATTTTTTTAACACAAAATGCAGTTAAAGAGCTATCGGTCACTTCCAAAGTCCCCAAGTTTCTCCATGAATTCTATAGTTTAAGGGATTAGGTAGAAGAACTTTGATAAAGGGAAGAAATTGTGTCAAATATTGAGATTGTGGTGTTTCTCTTGAATTACATAGCTAACTATCGAAATCTGGATCACCTCTGCCTACTTCTTTGGGAATAGCTGGCGTTATAATTTGTTATCATAATCGCTAGGATACCATCGACGAGTACCCTTAATCCTTATTAAGCTTCAAGTTGTATAGAAATAAAGATATCAGCCAAGTTTCAAAAGCCATCAAGTATCGATTCGAGTAAGTACTTTGAACGAGTATGTAATTGTTTCCTTACAACCGGTTCCTTACCCGTCTTTAATAGCAAGAGTCATATTACTTCTTAGAATTTAAACTTAAGGGTGCCTTAGTTCAGGGGTCGAGTGAGACCCCATCGATATGGTTTACTGAACCTTTGGAGAATAAATATATTATTATCAGTAGCTCTTGCAACCCGCTTTACCCGCGTGAGTGTCGAGTATTACCCACGGAAATGTTTAGAAATAAAGGCTCCAGCCAAGTTTCAACATCTTTCAAGTACCAACTCAAGTAAGTACTTTCAACGAGTAATTATTTTCTTCCCCCGTCTTTAATAGCAAGCGTGATATTACTTCATAGAACTTAAGCTTAATTCAGGGGATGTCTTAGTTCAGGGATCGAGCGAGACCCGATTGATATAGTTTAATGAACCTTTGGAGAATAATTATATTATTATCACTAGCTCTTGCAACCCGCATCACCCACGTGAGAGTCGAGTATTAACCCACGGAAATGTTTAAAAATAGAGTTTCAATATCCTTCAAATGGAAACATACCAACTCAAGTAAGCATTTTTAACAAGAAATTGTTTCCGTACAAGCGTGATATTACTTCTACAAAACGCGACGTACGTGGCGTGGCGTTATGTACATGAATCAATAATCTTTTTCAAACCTTTTAACCTAGTCGTTACTAAGGAGTATGGTTTAGAAAGTCACTAAAGGGCATGTATTCCAGATACTAAAATGTTTTTTTAATGGCCTGAGTTTATACATGAATGTATTTAAGTTATTATGTTTGATTTAATATGGGAATTTTAAGGTATGATAATAATAATAAATAATAATATTTTATTTATTTATCTCGCCATCAAAATACAGTGACTATCTTAATACGTAACCTTGTATGGAGAAGGGTGTCTGAGATAGGAAAGGCCCTGTGTTATAGATCACCCATTTTTTACAAAATCAAAATTTAAGTTTAAAGTAGAATACAATTAAATTAAAATACAATGAAAATTAAATTTAAAGAGAATTAAAATCAAAGAGAAATGAAATATAAAAATTCAGCGAAAAATATACATAAGAAATAACTTTAACACTGAAAAGTATGAACAAACAAAAAGTACCTATGTAACTATAAAAAAATAAATGGTTAAATTAAAAATGAGAATGGAGAAATGAGAAGGACGTGGTTTGAATGATTATATAAGTGTAATGTGTGGGTGTAAATGTGTAAGTGTAAGAGTGTGAGTGTAAATGTGAGTTTATGACACTGGTTTTGAAAATGTAGTCAAGGTTTAACAGCCAATTTCTTAATCTCCTTTTACAAAGTTCTTTTGTGTGTGTGTGTGTGTGTATATAGATAGTTTATTATTAATAGAGTTGTACAGAAAAGTACCAAGAAAGCAGAAAAACCTTTGGGAGAAACTTGTGTTGTAACGGATGACTGGACAAATATTGGTTGATCTTCTGTTTTGTGTTAGGAGATCAGGATCTAGGGGTAGTTCAGTGTTTTTTTAATACCGTCATGATAATGAATAATTGTGAAAATGAATAATAGACTGTAAGTATTTGGCAGTGTTGATAAAGTTCAAAGGTTGGGTATAGGATTGGAAAAAAGCAACTAACTTTTTATACCGCTCTTTGGGCTCTTTCTAGATTGATCATGTATTATTTAGAGGAACCGCCCCATGTGGTAATACAATATGAAAGAAGTGATTGGCATAATGCAAAGTAAACTTTCTTAAGTACTGAGGAATTGGAAATATTTCGTAGGTTTTTAAATATTTAAATTAATTAGCGTATTCGTTTAACAAGGGATTCTAAATGTTCTTGGAAGCTGAGTCTCGAATCTATAATTATACCAAGATATTTAATAGAACTAGTTTTAACCAAGCCCGGACAGGAACACTGGTTGATTTTATCACAAGAGTGAGTTTTTAAGTCGAAATCAGGTTGATCTTGCGGCTTAAGTGAGTAAATCATAAATTTCGTCTTATCCACATTTAGGGTTAGCAAGTTGTAATGCAGCCATTTATAGACGGTATCAAATCCTTGTTGAGCATATTGTCTAACCTCATTCCAAGTGTAAGCATGAAATATCAAGGCAGTATCATCTGCAAACGTGATAATTTTCCCGTTTTCTAAACTGATATTACATAAATCGTATATGTAAACTAAGAATAATGTTGGGCCGAGGATACTGCCCTGTGGAACACCGTATTGGTTAGGAAGTTCATCGCTAACCCAATTTCCTATTTTCGTTTTTTGTGTTCTGTCAGATAGATAGTCTGTGAATAGTTGCAGCGGCAGACTTCTAACTCCCATATTTTCGAGCTTTTTAATCAAAATGGGAACAGATACTGTGTCGAATGCTTTGGCTAAATCTAGGTATATGGCTAAGGTCTTCTTTTTATTATCTAACTTATTAATTATGTGATCTGTTCGTTCGTGGACGGCTTCAGCTGTTGACCTGACAGATTGAAATCCGAACTGAGATGGAGATAGAAGAGAGTTTTGTTCAACATATTTAGTAAGCCTGGTGTTCATTAATCGTTCTATTATTTATGACAATGTTGGCAGTATGGAGATTGGTCTATAATTATTGACACAGTATGTGTGTTCTGCTTTGAATACGGGTACAATTCTAGAACTTTTGTAGGTCTGCGGCATTATTCCAGTAGAAAAGCAGAGATTGCTTATGTATGTTATTTATTGGGGGAATAATAATTTTGGAAAAACGTTTTAAAAAAGATCCAGGTATATTATCAACGCCGACCGCACAATTGCTTTTTAAATTACTTATTAAGGACTGTATTTCCTCTTCGTCAGTAGGCAGAAGAACAAAGGAACTTTGAGGAAAATTTATTAGACGGCTGTTAGCATTGTCATTTGGAAAATTTATATGTTGTGAGAGTTGCTTTTCTGACAGTTTAATACCTATATTTGCAAAAAAATGAGTTAACTGAATTTTTAGACTCTATAGGATTGTCTGTTAAGATGATTTGTGTGGATTGCTGTTTTGTTTTATTGGTGTATGTTATATTTTTAATTGTTTCCCAAAGTTTCTTGTTGTTTTTCCCTGCTTGCTTAATCAGCTCTTGTTTGTAATTTTGCTTAACTTTCTTTAATAAGGTGTTGCAAAAGTTCCTATATCGTTTGTAAGTGGCACGTACTATTTCATTATTTGGCTTTTTAAGACTTTAATTTGTAATTGATCACGGTTTCGCATACATCTAAGAAGGCCTGGTGTTATCCAAGGTTACAATATTAATTTACGTTTCGATGTAGTGATTAGTTTCGTGTTATCTTTTATGGCTTTACTTAGTGAGTGTATGAAAGAAATTGTTGCCTAGTTAACATCTGAAATGTTGTAAATATATTGTAAATCTATATTATTAACATCCTTTTCAAGTCCTTCGTCGTCTAGTCTTTTAAATGTTTTGAGTCCTTAGCTTTTGTTACTGGCACGGTCTAGAATTAGTAAAACGCTGTTGTGGTCTGTAACTCAAGTTTGAGAAACATAACACATAACTGATAATCTTGTCTTTATCATCATATGATCTAAGCATGTGCGACTATGAGTAGGAATTGTGTGAGCTGGGAGCAGACCATGAGAAGCGATAAGGTTGAGATAGGAATTTTCAACAATATCAATATCGCAACTAATATAATATTTTGGAATGATGATAGTTTGCTTAGACAATCGTTAAGGAATGTTAAAAAGTTACCGATATTTTTATGACTAGGACGATAGACAGCAACAAACATAGTGTTTGTGCTTATTTTAAAAATAAGACAGTTTGCTTCCAATATTTTTGGTTCCTCAATGCTATACTGATCTATATTTTTGCAGTAAATGACCACACCTTCATTTTGAGTTTGGTTATTGAGCGTAGCGAATGTAATATAACTATCGAATTCGGGAATGTTACGGTTACGCTGCACCCAGCATTCAGTTAGGACAATAACATCCCAAATAACATTAGACCTGCCAAGTAAAGTTTGAAAGTATGGCGTGTTGCAATGAATACTGCGTATATTTTGAGTTAATATTTTTAGGGGTTTTGTATGATATTTTAACAAAGAGTTGCAGTCTTCAATATCACAAGACGCAGATTGAGCTACCGTAACAGAATCCAAATCATTGTTAAGTATTACGTTAAAGTCATCCATTATTCAAAATAATATATATTAGGGTGCAATTTAATTTATCTATGTATTTAAGCAGACATCGACTGGCACTGTATCCAACGCATAAGATCTTAACAAAAGATATTAAATCCATAGCTATAACAAATAACTGGTGTGTAATTGTGTGTGTGTTTGTGTATATAAGTGAATAAAATGATGTATAATGTGAATGAATATTATAACAAATGCGTTTAATTACGAACAATGTTTTTTAAAGATATTAAAATCAAAATATTATTAAAGTTTTGACTAGTCATAGATATGATTTTTAAACATATTAACAAAATATTAGGTAGTAACGTTAACAATGGTACATAAAATTTATAATACTGCAGGAAAGAAAAAGTGACTAGTCGTAGTACATACACTGACTTAAGCTTGTCTATATCAACCTCTGAATTTATACGTATGCGATTGTCTCCTTCTGTTTTTGGAATAAATATCTTGCCATGGGCGGCCCAACAATACGCAAAGTTATAGGTCTTAGCGAAATCTCGCGCTAAGAAAAACAGCCTCTTGCCTTTGCTCGTTTAATTCTCTGCTATGAAGATAGGTTTACTGGAGCCATGGAAATGAAGATGTGATGTATTCAATTTATTTTCTTTATGTTGCTTGTTGAAACTTTTTGTGTGTTCTATAAACTTCTCCTTAAGTATATGTATATATATATATATATGATATATATATATATGTGTATATATATATATATGATATATATATATATAAGAGTAGATAAAATAAATAAAATACATTAGGAACTAACGGGTTGTATATTATGTTGTATATTTATATATAAGTTGTATATTTGAAACTGATGCATTAATAAATCAATTTTATTCATTTTCGATTCAATAGCAAAATGAAATCTTTAATTACCAAAATTTGTTGGAGAAGAAAAAAACAAGTTTTAATTTCTTTGTTTATTTATTAATTCAAACACTGTAGGTTTTCACTTGTATTTGATGATTTTAATAAGATAAGAAGATAGAACAACGGAGATAAGACAGAATAAGAATCAGCTGCAAAATCACACCTCAGTGACACAATGAAATTTACATGCGATTTACTGTAGGTAATTCGTTAACATCAAAATCAAAATCAATTTTTTTATTTCACATAGGCCTACATGGGCACTTATAAAACGTCGACAAAATGAGCACGGTTCGGGTTGGTCGTTTCCTATGGAGAAGAACCGGCAAGAAACTCCATGGTTACTCTTTTAAAAATGGTTTGGTTTTACAATATTTCTATGTTACAGCATTAGTACTTGGATATGGGGGGACAACGTAGGCCCGAATTATGACAATAAGTCGTAAGAAACTAAAAAAAAAGAAAAAGATTATATAAAAAAGTTAACAAATGTTAACTAGCATCTAGAAGGCCTACAATGTTCACACATTCACAAAACAATCGGTAAAAGAATCTATACAAAGGTAAAAAATAATAAAAATAAGTATAACAAGACTAAATTTAACATGTTGCACAAATTTTGTTATCAGTGCTGTAACTATTCTTAGCAAAGGGCTTTAAAGATGATTGAAAACCATTGTAAAAAGTCTAATTAAAAGAAGGAAAGAAAAAATGAGATCGAGAATAGTTAGAGACATCCACATATTTGTGCCGTTTACAAGTTACCAGGGAAGCTGCATGCGCAGAAGGAGCTAAGGCCAAATGTTTTTATCTTCAACGTAGTCCTTGATTTTATAATATGCTTTTTTAACAAGGATACGTTTGATGTAGTTTTTGAACCTTCCATCGGTCAGTTCTATAACTGACTTTGGCAACTTGTTATAAAAGCGTATACTGTTTATAAGAAAAGACTTGCTAGTTTTCGTTAATCTGAATTTGGGTATTACAATTTCGTGCTTACTGCGTGTATTTAAATTATGAAAGTCGCTTCTAGTTTTGAAAAGCCCCCGATTTTTACTGACATACAAAATACATTCCAAAATATAAAGTGAAGGTAGAGTCAGTATAACGATCTCTTTAAATTTTTCTCTGAGGGACTCGCGAGGACCCATTTTATAGATTGCGCGGATTGCCCTCTTTTGTAGGATGAAAATTGAGTCAACGTCTGCTGCTGATCCCCACAGCAGAATGCCATAAGACATAATACTGTGGAAATAAGCATAGTATACTAACCTAGCTGTAGCTACATCGGTTAGCTGCCTTATTTTCCTTACTGCATATGCACCCGAACTTAACCTACCCGAAAGAGTTCTAATGTGCGCGCCCCACTGCAATTTTGAATCGATAGTAATCACTAAGAATACAGTTTCCGTTATAACTTCAAGATTTTTGCCGTCAAGATTTAAGTTTAGGTCATGTTGTGGTACATTTGGTAAAGAGAACTTTAGACATTTTGTTTTTTTCGCATTCAGTAAAAGATTGTTAGCTGCGAACCATTTTGAGAGAACAATTAGACTTTCGTTGACATTTATGACATCCGTATCTTGCCTATCTATTTTAAAAATTAGCGAAGTATCATCAGCAAATAGAATTATATCCGATAATTTGGCCATCATAAAAGGGAGATCATTAATGTAAACAAGAAAAAGGAAAGGGCCGAGAATTGGGGAACCTTGGGGCACGCCCATCTTGACTAGAGACCCGGAGGACGTTGCCCCATTAACATTTACTTTTTGCTGTCTGTTTGATAAATAGGAAAGCACGAGATCAGCAGATTTTCCACGAATTCCGTAGTGGTGTAATTTACAGAACAGTGTGTTGTGGTCGACGCAGTCGAAAGCTTTTGAGAGATCACAGAAAATGCCAATGGCATCCTGGGACCTCTCCCAAGCCTCCAAGATGTGGCTGATGAGTTTTACTCCCGCGTCCGTTGTCGACCTACCTTTCGTAAAACCAAACTGTTGACTATGCAGTATCCCATTTGAATTGAAGTGAGACAACATCTGTTCCAGCATGATTTTTTCAAAGATTAAAATCTTTGAAAAAATCATGCTAGAAGCACGGATATAGGTCTATAATTAGAAGGATCACTCTTACAGCCTGATTTGAAAATTGGTACTACTTTACTGTGTGTCATTAAGTCAGGAAAAGTGCCGCTGTCCAAACATTGATTGAATATGCCTGTTAGGACAGGAGCAATTGAGTCAATAATATCTCCAAGAACCCTAACGGATATCCCCCACAAGTCTTCAGTATTTTTTTTATTGAGACTTTTGAACGCGTTTTTAATTGAATCAATACATATTGGTTTAAATTTAAAGATTGGTATGTCTTTAGTAAAGTTTTCTTTAAGAAGAGCTTCAGCTAATTTAGAAGAGGAAGGAAGAGACTTCGTAACCTCTAACGGAATGTTGGTAAAGAAATTTTCTAATGTCTCAGCGACTTCTTGCCTATCAGAAATGGTTTGATTAGTTATTTTCAAAGACAACTCATTCTGATCGCGTTGTTGTATCTTTCCAGTTTCTTTATTAATTAATTGCCACACAGTTTTTATTTTATTATTAGAAACACCAATTTTGTTAATTATTATTTGAGATTTTGCTTGAGCGCAGACTCTTTTGAATATTTTGGAATAGTTTCTAACATAAGTGTGAAAAACTTGATCGGAAGTCAAAGATTTTTCGTAATATAAATTATATAAGATGTCTCGGCTTTTTCTTATGCCCACATAACATTCACTAAATTTCGATTTGGAATTGTTGACTTTTACTGTTTTTACAGGACACTTTTTATTGAATTCTTGGCAAACTGCTGAAAACAACGTGCCGTAATTTATATTGGGGTCGTTTGAATCAAAACTGGCGTTACAAAGGTTGCTTAAAACATTATTATTAAAAGAGATTAATTTATTTTTAGTAAGTGGTCTTAATCGAATTGATTTAGCTAGGTTAATTTTTTTATCTGTCTCAAAAGATACTAGTTGACCAGTATGGTCTGACTTAACGCCACTAATTAAAAACGAATCTTTTACTTTACAATTAGTGAATACATTATCTATGCAAGAAGCTGAAGTTGCTGTTATTCTTGTTGGTTCATTAAATAAATATGTTAGGTTAAATGATTTAAATAATGAAATGAGCTTACATTTTTCAGGCGAGTTGACTAACAGATCTATATTTAAGTCACCACAAACAAAAACTAATTTATTATCTCTGAAAAGTTTACTTAATAATTCTTCCATTGTTATCAAAAACAATGACAAGTTTGATGCTGGTGGTCTGTAAACGCACAAGACAGTATGCCCCTCGACCTCTGCACATGCTACCTCACACAAGCGATCAACAGAGTAAGCAGTGATATCCTTCCTTTCCTTATATTTTAAATGACTATTACAAAGTATCAGGGTACCACCACCCACTGTGGATCTGTTGTACGCACTGGCAACTGAGAAATTATTTACATTAAACAACATCCTATCTGGTTTTAACCAAGTTTCACAAAAACATAAGATATCCATGTGGTATTTATTTACTAACAATTCCACGTCTAAAATTTTGCCGGAGAAGCGATTTACATTTTGATGATATAGTAAAATATTACTATTCGACTTCTCTTTTGTCGGCTCTAATCGTTTAAAAAATCATCGTTTAAAGCATTATCAGAAAAACTGGATAATACTGTTAAATCACTAAACCTAGTCTCAGTTAAATTATCAATAACTGCGTGTATATTAAAAGCTAACAATGTAGCTAATAAATGTCGACTATTTTTGGGAAGAAACATATGGTTCCCAATCAAAACAAAATCACTAACAAAATTGTTGGTGTCAAAAAACAATAAACGGTCACTATGACGACAAGATAAAATATGCATCAGGTTATTCAAACTAGAAATGTATTCATTTTCATGAACAAGTAAGTTGCCAGAATAGGGCAATGCACATAATATTAATTTGCCTAATCTTAACTTAAGTAGGGTGTCAATACCATTAACTATGTCCTTTTTTGTTATACTAAGGCTATTTCCAATAAGAAGTACTACAGTACTTTGCTCATTCAATTGTGTCTGTTGAATTTTATGGATAAGCTCATTAAATTGCAGTTTATGATAACAATGGTTCACTATTGTATGTTTAGAACGGTTATTTAACAAAGATCCAAAACCTGTTCCTAATCTATCAGAAAATACTAAGACATTACTTTTGGTGGGGTTCAAAGTTGTTGCAGTATGATCAATAGGTAAAGTTGTAGTAGCAACATGTTGTGACATGAGAGGTGGCAGAGCGGCAGCACAAACATCACACAACCTCATCAATTTGTCCGTGCATGACGGTAAGTCTTCAAAGTGTTTAGATTTAGGAGATTTTTCACATGCAAACATGCGTTCATAGAGTTTGTTCATGTCGTCTAAATTACCGTTCCAAAGACAAAGTCCTCGATGATGACTATCGTTGTAATTGTCTAGCTGGCCGGGATGCCATTTGTTGTACACATCTTCTAATTTCTCACCTGAAAGTAACAAACATACTCATATTAATTGGGGTTACTAGTTACATAATCAGCTTTTAATGTCTCCACTGCTGGGCAACAGGCCTCCTCTCTGTGAAAGAGGAATGGGCCTAAATTCAATAAGCGGGCATAGTGCGGTTTGGTGGACGTCACAGGTCTTCGATTTTTTGGTACTAAGACATTTACGTTTTCTGATGATGGTTTCCCTCACCATTTTTAGAGCAGTGGTAATAAAATAATTCACACAAAGTAAAGCGCCTGGGTTCGAACCCGCGACCTATGACACTTAAGTTGGAGCCTTTACCACTGGGCCACTATTGCTCTACTATTAAAGTTGACTGCAACATAATTATGAGAATTACTTTGGGCTTGATTTTAATGGTAGTGCCCTATCCTTAGTAAACTAGTCACGTACCGTGAATGGTAATCCAAATGCGCTCCTTGCCCCAAGCTACTAGGCCTATGCGAAATCCGTCCCACTCGTCTTGATTATTCGTCTGAACAGGGAACATGTCTAAGACGATGCGAGCCTCTTGTTCGTCGTTCAGGATGACCAGGTGACCCCCCTCAGATGCACATATACTGAACGCATTGGTCCAAGTCTGTCTATTAGGATGGACCTTGTAACAGCTGCCCGTTCGCTGATTAAGGTGATATTCTGAAATATTAAGAACCAATATTAAATATTTGTAAAGGTTGGCGCAAAAGTAAGGAAGGGTTTGCAACTAATTATAACTATGTTATTATTTGTTTATATATTATTTTAATTTTATTATATTTTTTATCATAATAAATAAAAAAAATACTATTTTTATTCAGGTTTGTCTATAGATACCGCTAATAGCTTTTTTAGTTCTAGGACATGCCGGTTTTCACGATGTTTTCCTTCACCGTTTTTGAGAGCAGTGGTGATGAAATAATTTGCAACAAAGTATAGCGCCTGCCTGGGTTCGAACCCACGACCTACAACTTGTAAGTCGCGGCCAATACCACTGGGCCACCACTGCTCTCATATATCATATTAGACAGTGATATTCCTAGAACACACACACAATGAACAACAAAAGCGATATAATAGGGATGTTGACTGAAAGTTATTATTTTGTCCGTCAGGTTGACTACTAAATAATATTGGACATGTATTTTTTGCGTGCGTTGAAATATCGTGCGATGTCTAGCCTTGAAACAATTTATACTGACAAGCCCCCTATCTTGAACTTGGGTGCGCTTTATCTTTATATTTTTTTATTAATTTGATAAAGCAAAAAGTACATGTCTAATATTATTTGATAATCTCACTGACGGACTAAATAGTATTTTTTCTACCTAATCATCTCTATTCATCATCTTTCTGCCCTTATCCCATGTTACATGGGATTGGCGCAACATGTTTTCTTCTTCCTTATGGTTCTGTCCCCTGTCACGCTAGCACTGACTCCATTTTCTTTTATATCACTTCTCACACAGTCCTTCCATCTTTTCTTTGGCCTTCCTCTTCATGTCCATCCACCCACATTTATATTTATAACTATTTTGGTAACATGCGTTTCATCCCTCCTCATCACATGACCATACCAAGAAAGGGATGAATGATAAATAAATGATAAATTACTTTATTTCTGTAAGTTCGTTTGTACAAACACTTTTACATGTCGAACATATTTTTTTAAACTAGATGAGGTCGGCGTTTCCTGTCTCTCTCTCTGAGAAGAAAGGCCGAAACAAACTCAGAGGTCACAGTGTCTTTTAAAGTCCAGACAAAATCTTGATTAGATCATGTGAAGACCATGTAGACTGATGTCTGAAATGGTCTTTTGAGAAAAGAACCAGCCACTCAACCTGTCCAGTCAGTGCACGCATTTGTCAATAACCGAGCAGCTCAACTCAGAATTTAAGAAGCTCACCGATTCGACGAACAATACCAAAGAAAGGACATTTGGGTAGGCCGCATAAACTACTCAAATTGCCAGACCATGATTCAAACTAAGATAAATTTAAATTAAAACTAAATAAAAGAATGATACACATAGTCTTCACAATAATTAAAATAAAATAATATAATACTTTAAAAACTAAATATTCTTGTCATTGCAAGAAAACCAAAAAAAAAATTAATAACAAAAATTCACGATGCAAAATATAATAAAAAAACAAAATTAATTGGAGCAGATCAATCCCAAGCCTTTGTGTCCAGGTAATCTTTAGTTGTATAAAACGCTTTCTGGCACAACTTACGTTTAATGAAAGATTTGAATTTATTAAGACTTAGATCTTGTACGTGGCTTGGAAGCTTATTATAAAAGCGTACACATTGACATCTAAACGAGCCACCTATTTTCTTAAGCCTTGTTGTAGGTACTACAAATTTGTGTTTGTTCTTAGTATTTATGTTATGGATATCACTGTATTTTTAATCACTGGATAATTCCTGGCATTGTCGATTGTAGTATCGATTTCTACAGAGACGTAGTCTCCTTTAGATAACAGATCATGGGTACCTAAGAAAATGTGCCCATTTACACCAAGCTTTGTCAGCTGTGACTGGAAAGCATCAGCAAGCTCCTTATTCAGCGGAGATGCCAACACTGCGCCTGTAACATGAGACATGGAGATCTGTACATGGTACAAGAGCGAGCTATGCGAGTGGTACCGTACGCTCGATCTAAGTTTTAAAATTGACCGTTGACTGGGCCAAGCAGCCAGGTTGTCGTTCCTTAACGTAAGAGTATCTGTTGTCCGTATTATTGTCACTGTTATGACCTACTGTATTCTTATTTTTAACCGACTTCAAAATGATAAAAATAAAATAAAAACTTTGGAGATATACAACAGAACTCTTCAATATCTTCCCTTGCATTTTTGTGGAATTTAAATAATATGAGTAAATGCATAACAAACAGTAAATGCTATCAATTCGCGGATGACACTTGCCTTGTTATAGTTAACAAAAATCCTCAAATAACATGTGAACGCTTGCAACTCGACCTGGATGCTTTAACAAGGTGATTTCACTATGCTGGCCTAGTGCTTAATTCAAGCAAAACTAAAAGGTTGGTTATTAAATCTTCGGTTACGTATTATAATATCTAAAGTTAATCTAACTATTTCCGATATACCTATGGTTGATTCATATAATATGTTCATAACACATATTGGTCGACTAAACTACTGTTTTACTTACATAATTTTGATTAAACTGAAATCAATTGCACTAACGAACGATTCATTTAATGATTTTTTTAAGATATTGGATATTTCAACTACGTATGAAATACCTAATGGATGACTCGCCTACAGTTTATTACTGCGCGCTCGTTCTATTTCTAAAGTGGTTGGTAGGTAACTACAATATCAATGTTTTACGCACTACGTTAACCTACACATTTTGTAGTAAACTGAGTGCAAATTGTTATTGATATTGTAAATATTTAATTATGGCTGCAAACGTTGTGAACTTATTAAAAACGCAAAGAGGGGGGGGGGGGGGGGTAAAGTGTATCCAAATGGGTTTCGGTGTTTTTTTTTTGTGTTTTCTTAACTTTCTTATTTTCATTATATTTCAGAGGAAGACGCCCAACATCATGTCGACGGATCCTCGCTCGACCCAGCCATCCCCTTCTAACCTAACCTGTCCGAGTCGGTGAGCCCCAAATCCCAAATTTTGTACCGATCCCTTCGTCTATTTTTACATTTTCGTTGAAATAAAATACCATGGAAAATTCACCGATCAAACAATATGCGTTAAAAATAATTCTACTGTTTGATAAGTATGCTAAATAAAAAAATGTGATTACAAAACTCATTGAATAGTGTATATGTGAAACATGTTTTTGATTAAAAATCAACAGTAGGTGAATCGTCCATTACTTCAATCAACTTTAGGTTTATTAAATGTAGCTGAATAAATCGTAGGTGAATTCTCGTTTATGTATTTCGTTCATTAGTTATTACAAAAATCTGTGAATCATTAGGTATTTTAAACGGTTAGTATTTTCACCGTAATGATATCGAAAATAGTTAGAATAACTTTAGATATTATAATACGTAACCAAATCTTCCTACGTTAGAAAATTTACCTTACGGAATTTAATTGTCCATGACCATGTCAATGTGACCAATTGATACTGTCCTCAAATAGATATTGTCAATAAACAAACACATTTTGGAGTAGTAGTAGATGGCAAACAGGACGAAAATTTCGATACTGTAGGGACTTAAACTTGAAAAAGGCCAAGATGATCGAATGTGTGTCACTGCAAGATATTTGACTTCTATGATCATACCGCCCGCTAACCTGATGACAACCTACTGAAGGTAATTGTCACTGGTAAAGTCGAAGGCAAACGAACGAGAGGAAGAAATCCTATACATTGGTCAGACCCAATCCGAACCTCGTTGGGCATCAAAGCCTTAGAATTCGTTCATGTTGCTGACAGGAGGAGTAAGTGGAAGCATAATTAAGGAGAAAGTTTTGAAACCATGATGTGGTCAATGTACCACGGCAAATAAAAATTAATGTTATTTTTGAGTGTTTTTTGCAATTTAATAAGGCAACGAAAAAATGTGTGCGCGTAGTCACTGCAATTGTGCGTAGACTGGCTCCTTTATTGCCCCGGTTATTTTTTATTTTCCCACCCTTAACCTTAATAACATCCCTATCCCTGTCTTTCAACTATCTACTTATTACAAGTTAGGCGAAAATATTATCAATTTAGAATTTTTATATTTGAAGAATGTGCTGGTCTATAGTTCTTTACAATAACACAAGAAATACTTATCGAATAGATTATACATTGAAAGCTAAACAAAATATATCCTCGACGCAGGATTTGAACTCGCATCTTGTTCGTCTCACCCTTCTGCACGAACCAAGAGACCCAGATCAACTTGAATATAATAATTAAAACAAGCTATTAGTAGCAATGACACTAATTATATTACAATACTCTGATAAACCTTTAGTCTTACGGCATAAAAATAAATCAAACAAATAGTTATAAATATCCAAACGCTAACGTTATAAATTGTAAGGGCCATTATAAATTGTAACATAGGCCTCTCCTAAGCTTCGGTCGCCTCATTGACAGCTTCCATTCAGCTGATTCTCGCAACCTTAACCTGCGTCTAGGTATACCGTTACCAAATTGGTACACAGTCTACAAATATACCATAAGCAGCAACATACTACGCAGAAGTTTACAGTATCTATCTAAAATATAATCATCTGCCTCCCTACCCTTTCCCTTTATTAAGTAATTTTGTGGCTGAAAATATTTCCTATTTTTAACCAGTTTTCAAAAAAGGAGGAGGTTCTATGTTCGACTCTATGTTTGTTTTCTTTTTTTTTACTTTTTTGTTTGAAGAGTATGTTCCGACATTCGTCCTATTTTAATTTGGTGAATTTCTGATGAAGAACTTCGGAGATATACAACAAAACTCTTCAATGAATAACGGCAAATCTCTTTGTTTATACCATTTAATTGCATATCATCACCCCAGTACGCTCTAAAGGGGTACACAGATGTGTACAGTTCACCTTGGTTCACTCTCATTTCGCCGGTTATGTTCAGTTTCATGATATTCGGGTAATCTATTCTGGGTTTATTATTATAGGTACCTACCTTACTAACCTACTTGCCTATTAGGTAGGTACAACTAAAAAGTGAACTATAAAAATTCATTTTACAAAAAAAATACTACCGGCTTCCAAATAAAAAAACTACAAAGTGAAAAATAACTTTATTTTTAGAAATCGGTGTCCATAATTCAACAAATATGGTACCTACCACAGACACCGACTCAGAACCAGAACCTCAGCAAGGCAGCTATTAACTTTAATAATGTAAATAATGTTACACCTTGCATTTCTATAAACGTCGTGAAAGAATAGCTTTAACTCATTAAACAAATAATTTCTTTAATTAATTCAGAGAAGCTGCCATTGAGTTTAAGTTCTATTTTCTCTCTACAGAACTTAAACTTGAAGAAGCTCGAATTATATTCTCATGAACTTTTTCTCTGCATTTATAAGAATAAAAGGAAGCGCATCAAATCGAAGGCGTGGCGGAGGCGGGCGCGCGCTAAGCTTTTTTATTTGATGTTTAATTGGACCACATCCATCGCCTTGATGCAGTCAGGTTAACTATTAAATCGAACGATATAAAAATATCACAACAGTTTCCTTTTAAAAGCCTTTTGGAGATGTATTTTCATACTGCTAATTGAAAATTCTATCAAATTTTATAGTGCGTTTTACTTGACTGAGAAACGTATATTCGTCTATTATTGAAGTCGTTTTCAGACTATAATACGAGTTTTGCTAAGCCGCTCTATAGAGGGATCAAGCCATAAGCGATAGGATTCAATTACCATTAAAATGACTTCGGTCCCAACCGAGCAATTTTTCATCTGCCTACGTTACTCGTTCGATTCTTTTTCATGAATTTAAACGAAGCAGCAACAAGTAGTTGCAGTCATTCAGTTTTGAATATTTTTCAATCAGTACTGGCCGAAATTGATAGTTGATTAATCTGGATTGAATGACGAGAAGCGAACAAAGTACCCAGAAGTGAGGTGACACTTCATCTGATAAAATCGTAAAAATTAGTTAACACAACTACTGACAAAAAGAAACATTAAGCGGATCAACACAGCTATAGTCGAATCTAAGTAAGCTAAAGTAATAAATTTTAACACAATAATCGTCATTTCAGCCGAAAGACGTCCACTGTTGTATTTAGGCCTCTCCCAACCATCGCCAAAATGACCGATCCTGAGCTTCTTCATCAGAACTGAAAGGCAAAACATAATATTTTGAAATAAGAACACAACACTACGTACTGCAACCATTACTGAATTCAAGCCAACATTCCATGAAAACCATAAACCGACCAAATAACGAAAATACATGTGTACCAACACAAATAAAATATAATGTACCAACAAACGTAATATATCCTGATTCCAGTGCGAGTTTGTTCTAAATCCGTCGCTGTGATCTAGGCCATATTTATCTTGTAGGTACATTATGGAATGGCCATTAGGTAGAGCACAAATCTTGAAGTCGATTACCATAAACAACGATAAAGCTAAGATATTTGAATAAAGAAAACAGAGTTATAACATAATTCGCCAGGATTGGATCTGAGTTATGGGAAAAATCTAACATTATGATTTTCCTATATAGATTTCAGTTTTGGCAGCATTGGTATTTTTGGCCTTGAATATACATGAGGGTGTTTATTGTTTGTTGTCTCTATATTCTTAATCTTTAGGCTTCGGAGAACTAGTTTCTTACCCGTGTCTTAAGAACACTAAGAAATCTATAAATACTATTTTCACAAAAGATGTGGCCAGAGATTTTTCATTTTAGAACATTTTACTTACGTCGTACGCCATATATTGGTGTTTATGATGCCACTATTTCTAGTACATCGGTTTACATAGTCCCAGCTTCTGCCTATGTGGTCTACATGATTATATTCACTAGGTATCTAATGAAATGTAAAAAATATATGCTAGCCGTAATGTCGTGTCATTAAGCTGTAATTTGCTAATTTACCCCAAGTGATTTAATCACTTGTAAGCCCCTAACGATACCGACCAGAGAACAGGGATCTGTACATAAAATATAGTAGGTAACCTAGGTATTCCTATTTTGTTCCATTTGAGAAGGATAATATTCTGCCCAAGACTTGCACTACCTCAGAAGTAGGTAATAGTTGCAACCAGCAGTTTCATTATGTTGAAGCCGATTACGAGTTTACCTAGCTCATACAATGTGGTCCAATAAGAGAACTCACTTGGATTCAACACGTGAGATCGTTCGGAAACATTGTTCCAATATATGGTATCATGAACTCGCTGCCTCATACCCTAATATTTAATAAAGCTTTCGAAAATGGAATTGCCATTTTAAAGAAGATTACCAGTAAGATTGCGCTTGTATTACCGAAGTTTACGCTGTTGTGTTCTGAATTTTTGTAGTTTGTTTTTTGTCGTGGAATGAGGGTTTTTCTAAAGTCTGTTTGTTTTAATGTGCTTTGGGATGGTAGTAACTAACATTGAATGTAATTTTAAGCTCAAAGGAGTTGGTGAAATGTAAATATTTTCAGTGCATAAATAAGGTTTATGCACCGCATTATTATAATGTTAAATATGGTGGAGATTCTGTAAGTTATAGCTATGCTTAGTTTGTTTTGTATGTTACTCCATATTTTTGTAATATCTTGTCAGTGAATTTTATTTGGGCAGCATTTTTTTGGGTTGGTCCCCTAAATCTTTGTTATGATCTGATTCTGGGCTTGAAAATAATGTTATTCATTACCGTCATTATGTTATCAAATCAGAAGCGGTTCAGAACTTGGTAAGCCAAACTCAATCAATAATTTTATTATTGCAAATTATGCGTTAAAATTTAATTTCTTCGTCCAAGCCAATTTCCAAACTAATTATTTTAACATAAAAGCACCTCTGCAGTACGCTGAGCACTTTATTTATTAACTTACTTCACTTGTATTAAGAAATGACACCCCGGGTTTACTTGCAGCGCCTTTCCACTTAGCTGCAGTCAAACTTCATTGATGTTGAGCAATCATACCTCCCCTATTGAACTGCTTGTTCTAAGTAATTCGTTCTCTCTTTATAAACTGGGCGAACAGTTATTACAAGCTCTTAATATCGTGTTCTGAAGTTTGCACTTTGAAGTAGCTTTGTTGGAATAGGTACGTTATATAATTTGTTTTGTCAGTTATGTATGGGTTGGATAAATGTTTATGGCTTGTAAGAATTGGTCTAGTAATACTGCAAGCGTAACAACTGAGTCATTCGAAACTGTGATCAGGTATTCGTGTTCCACGCGTGCCTCTAAAAGATGTTAGCAGAAACCGCTATGGCCGATGCCTGTCTGGGACGCGGCTAAATTTAAGAGAGAGTTACCGTGGCTCTGGCACAAGCAACTGAAGGAAAAGGGGTGGGGTTTCAATCAGTTAAAGTCTGAAACACCCTCACGTTTCACCCGGAGCGAGAAGTAATTGGAGGATTTTCCACCCCGAAAAACTAAATTAAAAAATGCATTGCTATTGTATATCGGAAATTTTCATTAAGAAATGTTTAATAGCCACCCGATCTTCTTGGCGCATCGCCTTAGGTGCACAGGCGCGATGGTATGCAGAAGAAGACTGAACTTATGATGAATTATACCGTGCCATTATTTATTAATTAAAATTATTCTCTGCACTAATAATTTCACCCAACACGTGCAGAGTGCCTACCTTTCTTTCTACAGTTTTATTCATACGGGTTTTATCAGCTTGCTTTCTAGATTCGGAAATTCATAAATGTCAAAGACGACGGTTGAATTATAAGCATGATGAATGATTTCAGTGTTAATAAAAAGGTAGCACTACTTCGATATTTTGGCTCTGTTTCGAAGACAAAAAACATCACTAACAATAGATACGATCGTCTAATTCTATATTTTCTACCTAAGCAATGCCAGCATGTATAAGTTAGGCCAACTTACCGACAGAGCTTAAGTTAGCAGATTAATAACTTGTCAGAAATATATAAGATGGATTCTACTAATTTATCTGTGAGTTCAATTTGTAATCATTAGGAGTTTTAAGCAGTAAAGTCTTGTACACTTTAGTTTGATTTTGCCTACCTCTAATTGGCTATTTTTGGCGGGATGAAAATATTATTTCAGTGTTTGTTTGTTGAAATAATACTGTCCCACAGCGCCATGTTGTCATCCAACGGGTGCCTGTTTTCATCCAGCCAAAATAGCGAATGAATAAAAATAACAATAACCTATTCTGCTGCTGCCTTCCTCAATAAAATTCTCTATACTGCTATTATGGGAAATTCTAAATATCAAAACTTCAAGGTGAACGAAAATCCTAAACTGTTGTTTGCTCCGGGTGTCTTAAAATGCATTATAAAACGTGAAACCCTGTATAAGAAATTAAAAAAGTACACAATGATGAGAGATTAAAAACTACCTACAAACGACACAGAAACTTTTGTACATCCCTCTTAGAAAATCGAACAATAACTATGAGACATACGAGTATATATCAACAGCAAAAATCTTTGGGAAACTGCTAAAGAAACCTAAATTAGCCCCATTAAAATTAATATGTACCAACAATTCTTAAAAGTCAGCAAATGATGTAAATCTTTACTTTGCAAATGTAGGCAAAACTTTAGCTGAGAATACCACATACCACAAGCAATTCATGTTGTAATTCTTTTGCTCTTTCATCTTCTGATGAGGATAAGATTGGGACACTATTAATAGGTTAAAAAGTGATGGCTCTATTGGCCTAGATATGATATCTAGTGAAATCTTAAAGGTAAACAGGAATGTCCTAATATCTCCGATATTGTACATTTGCAACTTGTCACTTTCTACTGGAGTTTTCCCTAGGGTCTACAAGAATGCGATTTATAAGACTGGAGACAGGGACTATGTCAATAATTATAGAACAAGTTCTATTCGCCCAATTCTTTCAAACATTTTAGAACGTTTTATAAATAAGTAGTTAAATATCTGGCAACTAAAAATCACCTTTCAGCACAATTTGGTTTTAGGGCAAATCGATCCACAGCTGATGCGGTATTTGAGTTTTCAAATTACAACTGAATAATCTTGATGATAAAAAGAAAACAATCGAGATATTTTTAGATTTGGCAAAGACATTCGACACAATCTCTGTCCCTTTTTTGATAAGGAAGCTAGAAAATCTTGGTGTTAGAGATCTCCATTTGGAGGCCGTGGCGGGAGAGCAGAGCCGGTATTGCGTTGCGCCGCTCTCCCTTACTTCCGCGGCCTGGACGGGTTGCCACCGTTTGATGGCGGACGCGGTGGGGCCGCAGAGGAGGACGCTGCCATTTTGCGACGACCATTATTCGCTAGGCGACTCATACGCTGCCGCACTTAGGCGTTTTCATTGTTTGGAGCGCAAACTTGATGCGTCCTTAGGGTTATGCAGCGCTTACAATGACGTCATGCGGGACTACATAAATAAGGGATATTTGAGTCCGGTTTTAAAAGATGACAACGTTTCTAATCTGTCATATTACATTCCGCATCACGATGTCGTTCGCGAAGATAAAACTTCCACTAAACTTCGCGTGGTTTCAGACGCTAGTAATCAAACTACATCGGGACAGTCGATCAATGATATTCTACATGCAGGCCCCAATCTGCAGGGTGATTTATTTAATATTATAATTCGTTTTCGACTCTTTCAAATAGCCCTGTCTGCTGATTGCCGCCAAATGTTTGGAAGAACAGAACAACATGAAGTTGTACTAGTACAGTGTGAAGTATGTGCCGTAGGTACGGAACCCATAACCACATACCCCAACACAGTTTCAATAGCGGCAGGTATATTATATTGCTCGCTATGCACTATGTTAGGCAAAAGCAAGCGCGGGAATATAGCAGCACCAATCAAAACATCGATACCGCTCGGCTCCGCAAACTTCGAATCTGCGAGCGGTAATGTTTTGAGATGTGTAAGTTTAGAGACATCGACGAGAGCGGTCGGCAATGTCTCCGTTATACGTTCAACAATAAGCGAAGGAACGTTAAAATTAATATCACTTCTAAAACGAGAATATAATTTAAAATCTACGGAACCTTTCACTGGTTTTTCCGACCCACCGATTCCTTTAACTATTAAATTAGAAGTATGAAAGTTCTTCCAAAGTCCTAGACGCTTAAAACATTCAGAAGTAATAAAATTACTTTGTGAAGCGCTATCTAGTAAACAACGTATTATGTGTGGCTTATCATTTACATCGTAAATTACGACTTGAGCAGTAGCGAGCAGAACGGTTGCGTACGCCGTACATTGCGGGCTATCTCTCGCCGACGGATGGCGACGCCGCAACGCACCGAGTGTCAATCGAACGCGATCGAGCGGCGCCAGCGACAGAGGTCATACACAACGATACCTCAGATTGTGAGGTAATAGAAGGTACAGTCGGCATAGGCGTTGGGACCGGATTCGGCTGTGACGTCGCTACAGTTGATAATTGCGGGTTTTTATTAAAATGTAACAATGTATGATGACGTTGATTACATATGCGACACTTTAATTTAGAAGAACAGTTAACCGTTTTATGTTTAATACTCAAACAATTGACACAAGCATTGTTGTCTTTCACACATTTGAAACGAGCTGTCGGAGCCAAATTATCAAAAGCGGGACATTTATATAAGTGTTCATGGATATATGCATCGCACAGACACTTGTTTGAATTATTTGACTCAGAGCAAGCTACATAGGATTGTGGATTAGGGGCGGTCATTTTATTATTAAAACTACGCGATTTATTCGACTTATGTGAAATGTCTGAACTATTAGGCTTATTATTGTTAACTAAGGGTGGTTGGGTATTAAGGAATATCCGACACTGATCATTGATGAAGGTGACAAAACTATCTAGAGTGGGAATCTTACGATTACGTTCTGCCATCTCGAAAACGCGAATAGTTTCAGTGTCAAACTTTTTTATTGCGAGGTGCAATAAAATGAAATCCAGAAGGTCAACTAATTTTAGATTCTTTAGGGAATTAATTGCGATGATGATCTTGTCCACAAATAGCTGGTAATTCGAAACAGACGTGGGACCGGACAATTTAAGATTTAAAGCTTGATCCAAATAGGTAGACGCGAGGACACGAATATCCTGGTACCTATCGAGGAGTGCCTGGTATATGACTTGGTAATTCTCAGCAAACGGTGTGACTTCCACGAACACAGACTGTGCCTTCGGTGACAGCTTACCTATTAAATAGTACAACCTGTCTGCATCCGTCAGCGACTTATTTTCGTATATCACCGTCGAACGACATGAGTTCGATTGGCGGCAACCTTGGTCTACATGTTGCGGAATCACTCATACTGTGCCTCCCGGACGGTTTATCTTCCAATTGAGACATCACACGTTTCACGGAACAATACATATCCTCGAATGAGGCGTAGGCTTAATAGCTAGGCCTCGCATCGGGATATACAGCCAGTAACCTAGCATTATAATCATCCAATAATTTATGAAAGTCCGTTCGAATATCATCTATTGTTAGACAAGAACTGAGAAAGCCTTCTCTCACCGATTCGGAAGTATTAGCGACTTTAGAGCGATCATAAATTGACTGAATACGCTCGAAAAGTATATTACGCTTAGCTTCTAAAATCACTAACTGTTGATCTTCCGAAGAAGCGATTGCTTTCGCATCACGCTGCATTGTTATGTAATGTAGTTACAAATAACCACACAAACAAAACAATGTACGGTAATTATTTAAACGAACAACTATATGTAGAAAAGTAATACTACTGAGTGTAACTGTATTGTGACAACGGGTTTCGCAATATTTGCGTAATAACGAAATAAGTTTTTTCGTAGTACCCACTAACCAAAGTAATTAGATAGTACAAAATGTTAATAGCATTACTATCCTAGCCAGTTTTATTGTTAAGTATGAATATTGTTTAAGATAAATGAATAGGTATAAATATGCAACTTATAGCCCGCAATCGTCGAAACGTATTCGGTAAAGTTATGATATTTATACTGCGTAGGTACCTACAAGTAGTACACCTATTTTATTTTTCTCTTATAGAATGAATGTCTACCCCGCGGTATTCGGAAAGTAACTTATTCCTAACAATTTATAATTGGAGGTAGGTGATTCCTATAAGGGCGGTTAAACTAAAAGACGCTTGAAATATGGAAATTTACAATACGACAAGTTAGTTTTAAATAAGAATTATTTTTAATAACAGCAGATACGTAATTATGAACCTGCTATAGCGGCGGTTTACAACTTGATTATGTGGGTAGGCTTAGAATTCCTACTAGGTGCCACGACCCTAGTAGGAATTTATGATTGATACCTACGTAAAAAATAAAGGAAAATGGATATATTATAGTAATATATCCGGCTCGAAGGACCAAAAATGTCAAAGCGGTTTGAGAAACCTCTTCATCCTTGTGTCTATTATGAGAAGTGGACTGTATTTGAAGAGTTCTGGCATTAGTGCGTTGAAAATAAGCGGGAAAATACGGATCAATTCGGGCGATCTAGTATGGAAATGAGGGAAGTAGTACGCCTTACCTTGTAGTGGTCGATGCCAGCCCACGTGTGGCAGCGAGCTGGTGTCCTTCAACTCCAAAATGGCGACCTTCAGGATCCACTCTTCACACAATTGTTTTATATCCGCGAGGCGGGTTAATAGACACGGTTCACAAGGTTCTCAGCAATCTAACTAATTAGATGCATCAGTCTCCAGCCTTGTGGCTTGGCAAGCTGGCGGTTGAGATACGAGGCCCGTTCACGTTGAAGTTTCGGTTCGTTCTGGCGACCTGTCATTAAGGCGTACATAAAGGGAAAAGGAATGAGGAAGGAACGAGATAATTAGGATATCGATTGCCCGCGAAATCTCAAATGCGTTTGTCTATGTGTTTTCGGTCATTGATTTATGACATTTACAAGAGATGGCGCTACCAATAATATTGTTTAAGCATAACATTCTAATGCATAATTTTTTTTACGCATAATGATATTAAAACATATTTTTTTAAACATAACAAATACGCATAATAAATAATTCCTAAAATGTTAGAAACTAATAAACATTTTTATACAATATAATTAATTAATTCTCATTCTATGATTATATGTTTTTTTTCTGGCTCCTTGCTGAGCACGTCGCGCTCGCGCTCGCATTTTTTATTGTCTCTCGTTTTCTGTCAAAAATGTCGTCACTCGCGCTATTTTGCGGACGCTCCTTTCTGTTAGGTAGCTTCTTGATAACCAGGGAGCCAGGATATTTTTATCAGGTAAAAAAAATATACTTCGAAACTTGCATATTTACAAGCAATTGCTAAAACTACACACCTACAGTTAAAACAATTAAAACACGCCTGCCTTGTCAAAAAGTGATTTTTGTCAGATACATGACTATTAATTAATTAATTAATAATTTATAATGCATGACAGTTATATAATATTATATATAATAAATCATTTACATGAAACATCAAAATAAAAAATACGTAAAAATAACTTAAATTTATTTTCGTTACTCCTATTCATTTTTATGTTTTAATACTATAATGCTAATAGTCATTAGGGCTAGTATCATTATGCGAATTAAAATTATGCCAAAATAAATTAGGCTTGTAGATAATTATGCCAACATAAACAGTGTGCCGAAAAAAATATGGCAAAGAATTATTATGGCAAAACAAATTATGCCAAAACAGTTATGCCAAAGTATATTAGGAAAAAGAACAATATGCGAAAAAAAAGGGATCCCATTACCAGGCCAGACTATCGTATCTATTGTTAGTAATGGTTTTTTATTCGAAATAGAGCCGAAATATCGAAGTAGCGCCTTTTTAATACTGAAGTCATTCATCATGACAAGCATAATGAATGACTTCGGTATTAAAAATTCAACCGTCGTCTTTGACATTTTTGAATCTAGTAAGATAAGCTGATAAAACCCGTATGAATAAAACTTTAAAAAGAAAAGTAGGCTCTCTGCACGTGTTGGGTGAAATTGTTAGTGCAGAGAGTAATATATCATCATAAGTTGAGTCTTCTTCTTCATACCATAGCGGTTGTGCATCTAAGGCGATGCGTCAAGAAGATTCGGTCATCTACTGAGAATTTCTTAATGGAAATGTCCGATATAAAATAGCAATGCAAGTATTTTTTTGTAGTGGCAAATCATCCAATTACTTCTCGCTCTAGGTGAAGCTGGAGGGCGTGTCAGACTTTAACTGACTAAAACTCACCACATTTCCTTCAATTTCTTGTACCATAGCCGCGATAACACTCTTAAAAAATTATCCGTGACCCAGACAGGCATCGGCCCTAACGGACCCCGTCAGTTTCTGCTAACACCTCTTAGAGGCACGCGTGAACCACTAATGCCTGATCCCAGTTTCAAATCACTCAGTTGTGATGTTTGCAATAATACTAGACCAATCCTTACAAGCCATAATAATTTATCCAACCCAATTACATAACTGACAAAACAAATTATATAACGTACCTATTCCAACAAAGCTAATTCTAAGCACAAACTGCAGAACACGATATTAAGAGTTTGTAATAATGCCCACTCTGTTTATATAGAGCGAACGAATTACTTAGGTCAACCGGCCAAAACGGCCAAATCGAAAAGAAAACCCTTAACACTACCCGACTCAAGCATCGAATCCAAGACCTCTCACTGAGTTGTCTCGCTTGCAATATTACAAGACCAATTGACAGCCTTACAAGCCATGATAATTTTTCCAACCCATCTATAACTGACAAAACAATTTCTATAACGTTCCTATTCAAACAAAGCTAATTCAAAGTGCAAACTTCAGAACACGATATTAAGAGCTTGTAATAACTGTCCGCCCAGTTTATATAGAGAGAACGAATTACTTGGCATAAGCAGCTCAACAGGGGAGGTATGAAAGCTCAACACCAATAGAGTTTGACTTCAGCTAAGTGGAAAGGCGCTGCAAGTAAACCTAGGGTTTACTTGCAGCCGAGTCGTCGCCGAGTTGCCAGCTTGTCGGTTTTTTATCGGTTACATTTCGGGGAGTGTGCGATGGAATTGCATGATTTAATTCCACCCAGCCCGTTCCATCATCGGACTACCAGACGTACGGCGATGCGTCATCGATATATGGTGGACATCCCACCCATACGCACTAAACGTTTTGGGAATACTTTTATTATGCGTACAGCTAAGGAGTGGAATTCCCTGCCGGAGTCTGTGTTTCCCGATAGCTACAATCTAGGGGTCTTTAAGTCAAGAGTGAATAGGTTACTTCTAGGCAAGCGTGCTCCACCATCGACCACATCATCGCTTACTATCAGGTGAGATAGTGGTCAAGCGCGATACTATAAAAGATAAAAAAAAGGGTGTTGTTTCTTAATAAAAGTGAAGTAAGTTAATAAATAAAGTGCTCAGCGTATTGTAGAGGGGCTTTTATGTTAAAATAATTAGTTTGGAAATTGTCTTGGACAAAGAAAATAAATATTAACTAATAATTTGCAATCATTAAATTTTTTATGGCTTTTGGTTTTCCACGTTCTGAACCGCTTCTGATTTGCTAACATAATATTGGTAATGATCAACATTATTTTCAATCCCAGAATTCCATCATCAGATCATAATAAAGATTTATGGGACCAACACAAAACAATCATTCACAAATAAAATTCAAATTCATTCAATTCACAAGATATTACAAAAATATGGAGTCACATACAAAACCAACTAAGCATAGTCATAACATACAGAATTTCCACCACTTTCGACATTATAATAATGCAGAAAAAAGAAACCAGCGAGTTATCTTATTTATGCACTGATAATATTCACATTCCGCCAAAGCCTTTGAGCCTAAAATTACATTCAATGTTCGTTACTACCATCCCAAAGCACATTAAAACAAACAGACTTCAGAAAAACTCTCATTCCACGACAAAAAATAAACTACAATCATTCGGAACACAACAGCGTAAACTTCGGTATACAAACGCAATCTTACTTGTAATCTTCTTTGAAATCGCAATTCCATTTTCGGAAGCTTTAATAAATATTAGGGTATGAGGCGGCGAGTCCATGATACCGTATATTGTAACAATGCTTCCGAACGATCTCACGTGTTGAATCCAAGTGAGTTCTCTTATTAGACGACATTGTATGAGCTAGGGAAACTCGTAATCGGCTTCAACAGAATGAAACTGCTCGTTGCAACTATTATCTACTTCTGAGATGGTGCAAGTCTTGGGCAGAATATTATCCTGCTCAAATGAAACAAAATAACAAACCTTGGTAACAATTTTTTGTGTAAAGGTACCCGTTCTCTGGAAGATATCGTTAGAGGAGTTCAAGTCATTAAATCACTTGGTTACCCCAGGTCTGCAAATTACAGTTTAATGACACGACATTACGGATGGCAACATTTTTATCATGACTAGATATCCAGGGAATACAGTCATATAGACCACATAATCAGAAGAAGCTGGGACTACGTAAATTGATGTACAAGAAACAGTATACCTAATCATAAACACCAATATTTGGCGTTCGACGTATGAAATGTTCTTAAAGGAAAAATCCCAGGACACAACTTTTGTGAAAATAATATATATCTATAAATATGTTTTGTGTTCTTGTGACACTGGTAAGAAACTAGTTTCCCGAAGGTTAAAGATTTAGAATAAAGAGAAAACAGACAATAAACACTCTTATGTATATTCAAGGCCAAAAATACCGATGCTGCCAAAGCTAAAATCTATAGGAAAATCATAATAGAAGATTTTTCCATAACACAGATCCGATCCTGACCATACCTATTGGCTTAGATCATGGCGCCGCGTTCCACCATTATGCCAATGATCCGGATAGCGAATTATGTTATTACTCTGTTTTCTTTATTCAAATATCTTAGCTTTATCGTTGTTTATGGTAATCGACTTCAAGATTTGTGTTCTACCTAACGGCCATTCCATAATGTACAGGATAAGTATCGCCTGGATCAATGCGACGGATTTAGAACAAACTCGCACTGGAATCAGGATATATTACGTTTGTTGGTAAATTATATTTTGTTTGTGTTGGTACCCATGTATTTTCGTTATTTGGTCGGTTTATGGTTTTCTTGGAATGATGGCTTGAATTTAGGAATGGTTGCAGTACGTAATGGTGTGTTCTTATTTCAGAATCTTATGATGTGCCTTTCAGTTCTAGAGGGAGAAGCACAGGGCCTGTCGTTGTGGCGATGGTTGGGAGAGGCCTGAATACAGTGGAAGACGTGTTTAGGCTGAAATGATGATGATTGAGTTTCAATTATTTACTTTAGCTTACTAAGATTCGATCATAGTTGTGTTGTTCCACTTAATGTTTCTGACATTTTCACGGTTTTATCAGATCAAGTGTCACCTCACTTCTGGGTACTTTGTTCGCTTCTCGTCATTCAATCCAGATTAATCAACTATCAATTTCGGCCAGTACTGATTGAAAAATATTCAAAACTGAATGGCTGCAACTACTTGTTGCTGCTTCGTTTAAATTCATGAAAAGAGAATCGAACGAGTAACGTAGGCAGATGAAAAATTGCTCGGTTGGGACCGAAGTCATTTTAATGGTAATTGAATCCTATCGCTTATGGCTTGATCCCTCCATAAAGCGGCTTAGCAATACTCGTATTATAGTCTTAAAACAACTTCAATAATAAACGAATATACGTTTCTCAGTCAAGTAAAACGCACTATAAAATTTGATAGAATTTTCAATTAGCAGTATGAAAATACCTCTCCAAAAGGCTTTTAAAAGAAAACTGTTGTGATATTTTTATATCGTTCGATTTAAAATAGAAAACATGACTGCATCAAGGCGATGGATGTGGTCCAATAAAACATCAAGTAAAATAGCTTAGCGTGCGCCCGCATCAAATCAAAGCGCTTCCGTTTATTCTTATAAATACAGAGAAAAAGTTCATGAGAATATAATTCGAGCGAGTATAATATAACTCGAAGAACGAGTTTAAGTTCTGTTTTCATTCGACATGTGAATATAGAACTTAAACTCAATGGCGGCTTCTCTGAATTAATTAAAGAAATTATATCTTTAATGACGTTTATAGAAATGCAAGGCGTAACATTATTTACATTATTAAAGTTAATAGCTGCCTCGCTGAGGTTCTGGTTCTGAGTCGGTGTCAGTGGTAGGTACCATATTTTTTGCATTATGGACACCGATTGCCAAAAATAAAGTTATTTTTCACTTTGTAGTTTTCTTATTTGGAAGCCGGTAGTATTTTTTTGTAAAAAAGATTTATTGTAGTTTACCTTTCAGTTGTACTTACCTAATAGGCAAGTAGTTTAGTAAGGTAGGTACCTTTAATGATAAACCTAGAATAGATTACCCGAATATCATGAAACTGAACATAACCGGCAGAATTAAGGGTGAACTGTACACATCTGCGTACCCCTTTAGAGCGTACTGGGGTGATGATATGCAATTAAATGGTATAAACAAAGAGATTTGCCGTTATTCATTGAAGAGTTTTGTTGTATATCTCCGAAGTTCTTCATCAGAAATTCACGAAATTAAAAAGTACCAATGTCGGAACATACTCTTTCAAACAAAAAAGTAAAAAAAAAGAAAACAAAAATAGAGTCGAATATAGAACCTCCTCCTTTTTGGAAAACCGGTTAAAAAATAGGAAATATTTTCAGCGACAAAATTACATAATAAAGGGAAAGAAAACAAAGTGAATGATAGCGTGAAGATTAACAGGGGCACAGATAATATAATATATGACAGGACCAGGACTCAGGATTTCTTGTCTTTCACCTCGTATCCATAACACTTTTACTAACAAACTTAACTACCTTGTTATATGAAAACCGGGCCGTTTACACCGTTTTATGAAATATTGTACATTAAATTATTATTAGTACATTTGCAAAGCTTTTACAATCATGTTAAATAGAACTTGTGTCAAATCCTGTTGATCAAAATGTGTATTGTGTTTGAGTAATTTTAAAGCTTTGTGATAAATATGTATAGTGTAATAGTGCTGTGTAATTAGTTAACATGTTCAATATTTTGTTATGAGGGATGTTTTATGATTTGAATTATGTTTTTTGAGTGTTGTGCTTCGTGTGTGTCAAATTCTCGAAAATTTCGTCAAAGCTAACAATTTTGGTAAGGCTAGCTTTCATTTCTTTCTAAAAATTGAAATATGGCGTTGACAGTTAGATGTGCCTTAGTCAAAGACCTTATACGTATTTCTTACTACTAGACTGTGTACCAAAAATTTTTGTTAAGCTAAAATGAAACCTATCATCATACACCTAGGTTAGCTATTTCCTTATAAGCGGTAGCTAACCAAAAGTGGTCCTGGCGAGAGGGTTTCCGCTGGTAGTGTGTCCTTGTCTGACCTCTTGCTAGCTCAACTAATCATTGGGTTTGGTAGAAATGGTAGAACATTTTATATTTTTTTTATGTTATACCAAAACGAACAATTCATAGACTTTGACACGTATTTAAATATTTCTAGAAAAATATATATATATTTCTACAGTTCCTATATTTAATCAATTCGTTGTATTTTTAAAAATATTCATTAATACTGAGTAAGGGTAATACTTTTAAATGTTTGGGCCTGGTAATACTAAATGTAGGATGGTGGTTTGCGGATTTTTTGGCGGACTTTGTTCGAGTGAAATTCAGCGGCTGTTAATATTATTTGAAAATTGATTCCTAGTCGAATACAATTGGTGTAGTTTTATTTCTCAACTGTCTACGCAACTGGACAATATGTGAAATCATAGAGATCCTTTGAGGTATATTTAGCTGCCGGTATTTCAAAGCACCGTCAGTAGACTGCAGGATCATCTAACGCCTCACCTTCATGAGATTCAGAGTAGGATCAGAGAGCTTTTTGTTCCAATCTATATGATAGTCTTGAAGAATTAAACTTGAAGAGGCTTGGGATTTGAGGATTATTGAGTCCTCCCCCTCTCTTCTAACTTCAGATAACCCTTTAATACTCCATCGTAAACTGCTCAATTCCCCTTCGAGTTCGGTGATATTTTCGTCGGTCCGGAGTGTGCGCGTGTTGTACGTTGCCAGGTCCAGTCGTCGGTTTTTGTTGGGATAGCCGGATCTCGTCCCGGATTCTTAGCATCCGTTGCCATACTGCAACCTCGACCGCTACCGTAGTCGTTGATAGGCAAACTGCCGGGCACTAGGGGCTATGTTTTATTTGTGCTATTCATGGGGAGTGCTTTGCAGGCGGGTTGGCGATCGCAGTATGGTTGTTACAAATGCACAGAGAACGCTGCTGCCCATTCACTGGTTTTTCCCTTAGTCGCCTCTTACGACACCCACGGGCACACATGGGATGGTGAGATTCTTTACTCCCGACACCATACGGTTAGTGACGTAGATACAATTTTTTATTTTATTTTATTTACTTTAAATTAGGTAGGTTTAGGTAGCGCAGTTAGGTAGCATCAACATATCGGAATACTTAAATTATCGTTTTTACAATCAATTTGTCCCGTGTTCTGTTTGATCATGGTCACCTCATTAGAAAGAGACACACTACCAAAGGGAGCCCTCTCGCTCGGACCGGTTTTTGTGCCATAGTGCACAGTCTAGTAGTAAGAAGTATAAGGTCTTTGGCCTCAGTACATACGTATGTTAGTAGCAGAGTGATTGAGTGAGTTTGCATTCATACAGAACAAAAATATTTGGCATTCGGCGCTCCATGTAAAATGCTGGCATTCGGCGCTTCATGTAAAATACTGGGATTCAGCTTCATCAGATTAGACTGTAAGCCCAACTATGTTGGGGACGGCTGGGGCTGCGACGTTGGGGTAGGAGAAAAGGCTTGGCAGATTCATTGACTTCGACGTTCCGTGTATTGTAAGGAGATTTACCACGATTAAGAAGAACTCCAACCTAATTGCCTAAATTTTTTGACAGCAAGAAGCATACGCGCTTTCTTTCATTTTGACAACACAATAGTTGCGTGTTTTATGCTGTCCAGTAGACGGATTTTTGAACATATGAATCAATTAATGCAATCAAAGCACGCGTGAGCCATTTTCTAAAGCTACGCAATTAAGGTGCTGCAGACTAATTGCATAAGTGAATTCGGAAAACAAATGTTTTTGACCCCATGAAAGAGGTTGACAAATTCTCTTTAAACAATTAGGTATTGCCAAAAATTATTGGACTCTTTAATTGGTGAAAATACTCTTTTCAAACAAAATGGCGAGCAAGCGCCAGTCCGCTATAGGATTTACCGAACCCGCTATAACATACGGAACAACTTGTTATGATAATTACGGAACGCACGTGATAATTTAAACGTTATATTTGTTGTTATTAAATGGTGAAAAAGCCCCTATTTTTATAAACAATCTTTTGAAATAATAATAGGTTTGTTTCGATGATGTAAGAAAGTAAAAGAATTTCAACACCATCGTATTCATTTGGAGACATTTTATTGCCAATAATGGCGGTTAGTTTGCATGACCTGTGGTGTTTTTTTTAAATTACTACCTACAAACAGTACTTAATAGTATAAAATATTAAAATGACCAAGGTATTTAACCTATTATAATCATCATTTCAGCTGAAAGACATCCACTGCTGGACATAGGCCTTCCCCAAGCGTCGCCACACTGATCGGTCTTGTGCGTTTTGCATCCACCGGACCCTCGCAGCCTTAACCAGATCGTCCTAACTACCTATAAATATACTTAAATAAAAACTATGAAAGTGTATAAAAAAGAGAGGGCTCTTTGGGCGTCAAAAAATCATCCAAATCGTTGTCAAAGGGAAAAGTGGCCAGAACGCTGGCAGCATTGCCACGTTGGATGGCAATGCTGATTCTCTGGCTGAAGAAAAGCCCAGCTCTCTGGTCACGTGAAGAGTCGACTTTCCGCTTAAAGCCCGAAAAATTTGTTGAGCACTCGGACCCCATGGATCTAATGATTCAACCTCAAACGGCTCAATTATATGACTTCCAATAACTTGTTGTCTTTGCACTGTTTGAGTTTTCTGCACCAGCAGCAGCCCCCAGGTACAGCCCACCGTGCTTAGAAGATTGGTTGGCGCAAGAGTATCGACACATGTTGCATTACACACCAAAGGCCTACCTAACTTCCAAGTGTGTGGTCATCTCGTCTGGCCTCTTCCCATTGTAGCATGCCAAAACATTGGGTTCTAAAACAGCTGGCACCCCGGAGGTGACAAAAGCCCGTAGTATGATGTCATTAATGCATGCCGTGCTATCCGACCAGCGCTCCTATTGCAGTATAGGGCATGATGTCCGAGGCGGTCGACTGCTTTACCATATTGACAACGATGTGGAGCTCCGCTAGGAGCACCCAAACGCAAAGATTTAGCGATCCCGAAGGTGTTGTCACTTAACGTAGTATTTATGTTGGGTGGTAGGTAGTGCCTGTACTGTAGCTAGAGGCTCTGTGGTGTTTAGTTAGATCCAGGTTTGATCACAGGTGCTAAGTCCATTCCCGTGAGAAAATGGCATCATCTTACAAAAAACCGGCAAAGTGCGAGTCCGACTCGCGCACGAAGGGTTCCTTACAATTATTGCGAAAAACGGCACAAAAATCACGTTTGTTGTATGGGAGCCCTACTTAAATATTTATTTTATTCTTTTAGTTTTTGTTGTTATAGCGGCAATAGAAATACATCATCTTTGAAAATTTCAACTGTATAGCTATCACGGTTCATGAGATACAGCCTGGTGACAGACAGACAGACGGACCGCGGAGTCTTAGTAATAGGGTCCCGTTTTTACCCTTTGGGTACGGAGCCCTAATGAGCGTGCAATAAAGACGATATTTTTCAAACAATATTGAGTCCAAGGGACATAAGATACATAATTATTTTATTTATAGTATTTTTTTCCCAAATACTCGTATTCTAATAATTTCGCGAAAAGATACGTGGTGAACTTGTTTTTAACGAAGAGATAAAATGAATTGGGTGACAAATTTACTTTGTTGTTTGAGAACTTTTATCACCGTACTTCGACATAGGTATGTCGCAGTCAGTTTATCAACTGCAAATACGTGTAAGTTTTAATCGCAAAAATACTACTTTTGTTAAGTAACTAGTTATTCACAGTTTTCGGATATTCCCTTTACTTGTGAAATAATGCGGGATTTACCCAAACCGCTGTATTTTTTATTGAGTTGACAAGGAAGTTTGACTTGTTCCCAAGCTTCAAGGGATTGCAAATCTTAGTATTTGAGATTAATTTCAAACTACACTCGTTGCTGAAAAAAGGGTACAACGAAGTGAGCTTAGGGCACCCGACACGGATAGGTTAGGTTCGAATGAGATGACGGGAGCTGAAGTGAGCGAGCAAATTGAGCGAACTCAGCTCCCGTTACCTCCCTCATGTTAGGTTACTTTAGACCCAGCATTCATGTTTAATAACCCAAGAAATAAGATTCTTCAAAAAATCTTTTAAACCCCTTCAATCGTCTTTTGGGGGTAGTTTCGAAAAACGAATAATAAAAACCTTTATTGTTTATTTAGTTTAGTATTTGTGCCAAGTTTCAAGTTTATTAACACAAGAAATAAGATTCTATGATACAAACTTCAACATCCCCTAAATTTTCTTTTGGGGGTAGTTTCGATAAACTAATAATGTCATCATTTATCATTTACATAGATTACTATTTGTGCCAACTTTTAAGAATATTAGTCGACTAGTAGTAGTAGTAGTTAGTAACTAGATTTTCCATAAAAACTTTCAACTCCTTTTTTACCCTCTTAGGGATGGCATTTTCAAAAATCCTTTCTTTGTGCTCATTTACGTTACTTGAGAAACCTTTCTGCAAAATTTCATCGTTGTACGTCAAGCGGTTTTCGATATTTCGTGATGAGTGAGTAAATGACCTTTTGTTTTATATTTATATAGATTTAATTAGTATTATTTGAATTCAGTAACATAATTATTGTTTTTAAAGTTAATCACAAAAAAAACGGTTAACTCATGTGATTGGGTTCATAGGCCGCGGGTGCGTGCATAAAAATTGACCCACACCGTGCGTTTTCGTTTGAAACAAGATAACGACAGATAGAATTCGATAATTTTATTGCAACATCGCATCGCCACTCCAGAAACTTTCGGTCATCCGTAATATGAGCCTTGCCAAAAGCCCATTTGCGTCCAGATGATGTTTATTCTGGCCAAAACCAAAGCTTATGTTTAGTCCACTTCCAAAAAAGCAAACTACTAACCTGTTATTTGAGTTCTAAAAGACTAACTTCTACCCACGTTGCAGCACCACACGAGCCACAATTAGGCACTTACTAGATTAATAACTTCATAAATAAAACAAATCCGCTTCAATTAGCAGCATAGTAGTGTTGCCGTAACATATGCTCATTAAACAGTAGGAGCTATAATCCTAGATGTTAAAAGCCGGTAGCATGGCGTCTTGTAATTAACCTTTTGTAAATAAGACTGCTAATGACATTAGAGCAGAGTAAAGACTGCATAGATTAACGTTATTGCAGATAGCGGTGTACGATGTCGTTAAGTGTAAGTGGCTGTTAGGTTTAAAGAATCTTTATTTCTCATAAGAACATTACAGTTCACTTACATGAGTTTTAAATTTTTAAATTATAAATATCATCATTGTCATCTAATGACGAGGCATGAAAACGTAAAAAAAAAAAAAAATACAATAATTATCATCACAAACCAAGAAAAAAGTGTACTTCTAAACACAGCTGGCTAATGAGTTGCAGACAATAGCTTAGAAAAAAGTTTATATCTGTGGTATTATTTTCTCGTAACAATTCAAACTTGAATATATTTGTAATATCCGTCGGCTTACGTCAAACGAAAGTAAATACAACGAAGCTTAAGCTCTGAACTCTGCTCAAAACCAATAATTCTTTGAACACATTCGATCATTTCTAAATCCCATCTTTGGTATTCCGCGGTTTTTTTTTGTCGTCTAATACACAACAAATTTATTTGGCACGTTTGTTGTTTACCAAATCGAGGTATAAAGCTTGATATAAACGCGTAAGATGCACCTATTTTATTGTATGGTTGGATTTTGACTGAGAACTGGATATAGAAGTGATACATGCCACCATGAAACTTTTAAAGCCAAAGGATTGATCTGAATTGCACTTGCTTCAAAATCACTTTTCTGTGGTAATAAATGAGAAACTTTATTCACAGCATAAATTCACTTAAAACTGGCAATTTCGAAGATACTGTGAACACTGGCAACCAGTGCACGGTATTACGACATACGTAACTGTTGCAAGCAAACTGTGAATTGGACGAATTTCGTGCAAAGCGTGTTTAGAGCACGCTCGAAAAGGATCGCGACAGCTGTTCATGTTCTCAATGTAAGCGTCAGTAGATATCCCAAACCCAATGACCACGTTTGTAGCACAAACATACACGTACGCCGTAGGAAACCGGTTTATTACACCACTTAATGTTCCAAATATTTTATTTGTCCTATTTTGGTGTGAAAAGCAACTAAAGTTAACACATTACCCGGCTGCGGGACGGAAACGGCCCGTCATCACGGCATGCTTCTCGCGTGCCAACGGTTAGTCTTGCTAATGTATGTTCGTAACATTTGTATAGCTGCTAAAGGCAATAAATACACAAACGCCCCCGTGTTGGTCCGTAAACGCCTCTAGAGGATTACCCGCTGAGGTATTGTGTATCAGCTGACCAAGATTAAACACTCCACAATAACTTCGATAATATATGGATTTTTTTCACCCAATTGGGTTTTATTTACACAGAAATCTTTGAGCGTATACAACATGTAAGTAGGTGACAAACTTACATGGAATGCCATAATTTCGTGATTTCTTCAAACGCCAGTTCTGACACGAAACGTTATAATTTTGCCCATCTTCACTTTATCTACGCCTCCACTGTCTCGTAGCAACTGTCTACGCCGTAGCATTTTGCTACGCAGTTGGGATTCTCATTTGCTTTAAAAAGAACATCTACATAAGTTTTACTTAAAGTCTAATAAATATGTCTGAAGCTGAAGCTCTAGTAAAATACTTGACTTGTTAGCTTTATTTAACTTGGACATAAAGGGGAATGCTCACTCAGACGGCACTAACTTGAATTAGATGAATTATTGTTATTATTTAATAGCATTCTTACAATGTGTTTATTCACTGAAACATAAACGCTTATTTCTGTTAAAATCATTTTAAATTATCTTGTAATTTAGGAGCTTATTCATTTTGTAGCTGTTTATCAAATTACTTCGGCATGGATTATGTAAAGCTTATTAGGCATCGGAGTTCATTAACGTAATCCGTAAAAGTTTGAAGGGATTTTAGCCAGTCGAGAATAATTAAAAGAGTTGGCTTAGCAGTTTCAAAACCGAGTTTGTTCCCGTGTGTTTCCTGTAAAACCAAGTAACCTCTTTATCCTTTGCCGTGAAGCTACCTCGCTTCTTTTGGTTTCAGTTCATTGCTTCCCTTTGAGAGGACTTAATCTATCTGTAACTTGATTTCATCTGATCAAAGCGAAAAAGTCGGCGCCCGAAAACCCGCACATTGGTAAACAATTTCACATGGAATGTTTTGACGAACATAACGAGTGTAGTACTCATACATGCTCGTGCAAACATTAGAGACACGATCCGGTTTATTTGGAACAGCGTTTTAAAGTGCTAACTGTGATATACAGGGTGTCCCAGAAATCGACGTCAAGCCGTAAATGGGTGATAGACCAAGTTATAACAGTTCTCAGAAAAATACGAAAAAAAATCTATCTCATGTTTTTAAAAAATTATGTTCACTTTAAAAATTTACTAAAAAAATCAATCCCTGTAATGGTTCTTTAACTCCAATTGCTACAAATCCCATAATTTATCAATTTTTTTTATTATTATGTAATCTTGAATAATGCTTGTGTAGATTGTTGCCTAAAATTTAAAGCCAACTCCTCCTACTTAGAAGAAAATTAAACTTTTTCAAAACCAAATTATTCAAATTTACTGTTTCGCCCAACTTTAACTGACTGTACTGAAAAAAAAATGTACTACGCTAGTTTGGCAAGTAACATGAAAAATTGGCGCATTTAATAAGGATTCAAAAATGGTGTAACACTTGCTAGATTACGTTTTCAATAATTGGTCAAATTTTTTTTTGTAAATTGTATCGGGCTTTACCCAAAATGTCCATACTTCCTTAAAATGACTTTAGCTTACCTAAAGCTTTGCTAAACTCCGTTTCTAATTCGATAGAGACGGAGAGAGTCTCTTTATGGGATTTGTAGCAATTGGAGTTAAAGAACCATTACAGGGATTGATTTTTTTAGTAAATTTTTAAAGTGACCATAATTTTTTTAAAACATGAGATAGATTTTTTTCGTATTTTTCTGAGAACTGTTATAACTTGGTCTATCACCCATTTACGTCTTGAAAAGGTTGAATCACTATCATAACTTTGCTCTTAAATTACGTAAAATTTCGATTTCTTATCTCGCTCACACTTCGTAAAATGACTCTCTCCGTCTCTATCGAATTAGAAACGGAGTTTAGCAAAGCTTTAGGTAAGCTAAAGTCATTTTAAGGAAGTATGGACATTTTGGGTAAAAACCGATACTATTTACAAAAAAAACATTTGACCAATTATTGAAAACGTAATCTAGCAAGTGTTACACCATTTTTGAATCCTTATTAAATGCGCCAATTTTTCATGTTACTTGCCAAACTAGCGTAGTACATTTTTTTTTCAGTACAGTCAGTTAAAGTTGGGCGAAATAGTAAATTTGAATAATTTGGTTTTGAAAAAGTTAAATTTTCTTCTAAGTAGGAGGAGTTGGCTTTGAATTTTAGGCAAAAATCTACACAAGCATTATTCAAGATTACATAATAATAAAAAAATTAGATAAATTATGGGATTTGTAGCAATTGGAGTTAAAGAACCATTACAGGGATTGATTTTTTTAGTAAATTTTTAAAGTGAACATAATTTTTTTAAAACATGAGATATATTTTTTTTCGTTTTTTTCTGAGAACTGTTATAACTTGGTCTATCACCCATTTACGGCTTGACGTCGATTTCTGGGACACCCTGTATGTAAATAGTGGGTACTTGTGCTCAGTTCATTTTGTGATATATACGTCAGGTCAGTCTGCAAATATACGCCGTACAGCTAAGTTGTGGTTTTATTACGTCCAAATATCCTTCAGTGGCGACGAGAATATCGAATTCCACGCGAGAAATAACAGTGTTGGTTGCTAAGATGTCAATAGGGAAAACTATTCTCTTAGGTCGGCAATTGATGGCAGAGTTAAAAATACAGTTACCAGTATTAAAGTACGAATGTAATAATGTGGGTATGTACAAAAATGATGTTTTTGACATGTCTGCTTTCAGTTCCCTGAGGTTTTTGCGGACGGACTGGGCCGATTCACCGGGGCCAAGGCGAGCATACATTTGCGTGAGGGGGCGCGGCCGGTGTTTATGCGTGCGTGGCCGCTGGCCTACGCTCTGCGCGAGCCCGTTGAGCGCGCGCTGGCCCAGCTGCAGCTCGACGGCATTCTCTCACCAGTGGAGCGGTCGGACTGGGCGACTCCAATCGTGCCGGTCGTCAAGAAGGACGGTAACATTAGGATATGTGCTGATTACAAATTAACACTAAATAAACTTATAGAAGTTGACCGTTATCCGCTGCCTAGGGTGGAGGAACTGCTGCTTCGGTTGAGGGGTGGCGAACACTTCAGTAAAATTGATTTGTCGTAGGCCTACGCGCAATTTGAGCTAGATGACACTAAGAGATATACGGTTATAAATACCCATAAAGGCTTGTTTATGTATAATAGGCTAGTTTATGGACTTTCGTCAAGTCCGGGCATATTTCAAAAACGTTTAGAGCAGTTATTCGCTGATTTACCGCAAGTGGGGGTATTTCTAGATGATATTATTATCACAGGACCTACTAGGGAGACTCACATGCACAACTTATGTCAGGTATTTGAACGTTTAAAAAAAATGGCTTGAGAATAAAAAAAGAAAAGTGTGTATTCTTTGCGGAATCAATTAATTATTTAGGGCACACCATTAGTAAAGACGGCGTTCACACGTGTCCCGACAAGGTTAAGGCTATAATAAAAACACCAGCTCCAACGAATATCTCCGAATTGAGAGCATTCATTGGTATGGTCATGTACTACGGCAAGTTTATTAAAAACGTTAGTACAGTGTTAGCACCACTTTATAACCTGCTTAGGGCAGGTGTTCAGTACAGTTGGAATGAAGAGTGTCAAGATGCGTTTAGCAAAGTCAAATATTCATTAACTTGTAGTGAAGTTTTAATACACTATACACCGGAGTTGCCAATAATTTTGACGACAGATGCGAGCAGTGTTGGTATAGGTGCGGTAATATCACATGCGACCGCGTGTGGCGAGCGGCCGGTAGCGTATGCGTCACGATCGTTGACGCAAGCCGAGCGCGCTTACTCGCAGATTGATAAGGAGGCACTTGCTATTGTTTACGGGATACGTAAATTCCATCAGTACCTTTACGGGCGTAAGTTTATATTGAGAACAGAGGCCTTAGTGCGAGTTTTTACTCACGCTCACTCGTGATACGTAAACGATCTCTTATGTCAAAATGTATACAAAAAAAGTGGTTTCTCCTTACTGACACCAGACGGCGCTTATCTAGTTTCAATACAAAATGATGTGTACGTATCACGAGTGAGCGTGAGTAAAAACTCGCACTAAGGCCTCTGACCATAAGCCTTTAACCTACATTTTTGGAAATAAGGTAGGGATTCCCATAATGGCTGCGTCCAGATTACAATGTTGGGCTGTACTATTGGCGGGGTACAGCTATGATATTGAATATGTGTCATCAAGTAAGAATTGTGCTGATGCATTGTCACGACTGCCATGTAAAGAAGTAAATAAATTAGGAATACAAAAAGAAAGCACATACGTTAATTTTGTCGAAGACTTTTTACCAATTACTGGTAAAGATGTTAAGGAAGCTACAACTTGTGATAAAGTCCTTAGTAGAATTTTAGCATATACTCAATCTGGTTGGCCACTAACTTGTCCAGACGAATTGATTCAACCCTATTTTAGAAGACGTAATGAATTATATACGGAATGCGGATGTTTAATGTGGGGTTATCGAATGGTCATACCTTATTCGTTACAAAATAAAGTTTTAAAACAACTTCACAGTAGTCACATGGGTATTGTAAAGACAAAGAGTCTAGCTCGTAGCTATGTGTGGTGGCCTAACATAGATGAGGCAGTAGAAGTAACGTGTAAACAGTGCGAGACTTGTGCGGCAGAAGCCGACGCCCCTCCGCGGGCTCCGATACAGCCGTGGCCTTATCGCACTCGTCCTTGGAGCAGGCTCCATATTGATTTCCTAGGTCCATACAAAGGTTTAACATTTTTCGTTATAATAGATGCTACTTCCAAGTGGATAGAAATTCGAGATGAAACGCACTAATGCTGCACATGTAATAAAAGTTTTAAGATCGACCTTCGCGAGATTTGGTTTACCGGAAGAATTAGTTTCGGACCAAGGTCCACCATTTACCAGTTCAGAATTTAACAAATTTCTACAAAATAACGGTATAAAACAATATTTTTCACCGGCTGGTCACCCATCCTCAAACGGAGCAGCCATGCTATTGCAGAAACAAACGTTACGGTCAAGACTAGATTTGTTACGCAATGATCGTGTCACCGAAGACAGATTGCGCGAAGCCCAAAGGCGTCAGGTGGAATACGCGGGTGGGACTCAGCGTAACCTTAGAGAAGGGGACTTAGTTTGGGCACGGGATTATGGTTTCGGAAATAAATGGGTGAAAGGCACCGTGCAGGGGGTAGACAGTTTACGTAGGTATTCAATAGTGGCGGATAGCGGTCAATTATATAAAAGACACATAGATCAAATGCGTCGCAGACCACGGTTTTCTGATGTTACCTGTCCGGAAGTAAATGATGAGAGGGAGAGTGGTGAAGACAGTGTTGTCGAGCCGCTAAGCAAAGGGTTTGAAGAGGTTACACTACCCGAAACCTCAATAGTAAATACCAACAAAGAGGACAAAAATATTAGTCGGACACGGAAACCAGTGGAAAGATTTAGAATAGAATAGGATAGATTTAGTTATAAGAATACCTAGTTAGTAAGCTAAATTGTATGTTGTACTTTATAACCTGTAAATTATAAGTCTTGGTCAGTTGACCCTAATTCTAGTATAGTGGTGGAGGTGTGATATATGTAAATAGTGGGTACTTGTGCTCAGTTCATTTTGTGATATATACGTCAGGTCAGTCTGCAAATATACGCCGTACAGCTAAGTTGTGGTTTTATTACGTCCAAATATCCTTCACTAACAAACAATAAAGGTCTATTAAATACAGGCTTTGATAGTGGCACTGAAAAAAAGAACGGTTAATTCGCTTACCGACGAGGCCCCATTTTATTCGTAACTCAGTTAAATCGGTGCGTCACGAGGCTTCATTTTTCGATGAAACTTTTGGCCTTTTAGCCCGAACGGTAACGTGAATGGGGTCGAGTTATTTGATCAACTACACTGTTATTTAGTTATGTCCGCTCAGTTTTTGTTGATTTTAATTCACTGTAAATGGCCTGCACGGTGTATTGAGCTAAAATTTTGCTGCCAACGCAGATTGCTCGATATTCGTATAAACCGATGATTTATTATTTAATAAGCTAGCAGTATATTATTGGCACAATCACTGGTAAATGATACAAACAACAAAACAATGCTGTGAATGTTTTGTAGTTTATGAAATCGCTGTTGTCTGTATTCTGATTGCCTGAAGGCTTTTAGGCATTTGATTTTTGTTTTCATTACAAGTCAGGGATGTTATTCTGCAATTGTTATTTATGTTATTGTTGTTCATTATTGTTTTTTGTGTTGATAATAGTGTTTTTAGATCTTATACAAAATTAAATTGAGATGACTGCAATCATACACATGATATTCCACTCACTATTTCATCAAAATAGCAATTATGACTTAAGAACCTAGACAGCTTCAATGTAACCATATTACATTGGCCGTGAGCACGAGAAAGCCGCCGAAGGGACGCCCTAGAAGTACGTACAGGGATCTTATTGGTAATGTTCTTCAGAAAGGTCAGTTGTGCAGTAAATGAAGCAATGGAAATATGTAAGGATCGTAGCAGGTGGCGTTCTTTAGTGTTATGTATGTATGTAGGCACGAGAAGATATCGGGGTAGTAAAATGGATACTATTATGATTAAAAGTTATTGTGCACGAAAAGCTTAAAAGGCACGAGATATTAAGTTATGACTTCTCTAGATAGTATTGAATTTCAGTGATCATATTTGTCGTAGAGGGTTAAATCTTGAAATACACAATTGGTTTGCGAACATACTAGACCAAAAGCTATTTCGCAGGATCATCGTGTGTTTGAAATAAGAAATGTTCCTATATGTTACCAAGTATAATAATAAGCATTAGCTGTCAAACAGCACACTTTAGATCTTTAAGAATATAAATAACTTTAAATACTTAAAGAACAAACAATATTGGTCTCACTTTTATCCCGCGGGATTAAATCGAGCTCGTTCCGGTATCAAACTACGAGTAAGTTCACTGCTACTTCCCGACTCACGTGCTCCAATAAGATAAGGGTCTTAGTGAACAAATACTTAATAAATTGCGATAATAACGTGTTCTAGACTGGTCTGTATTGATGCTTATGAGTTTAGTAATAAGGTTTTAGGAGTTCTCTGAAGATATAATGATTTGATTTATTACTTTAGGGCTACTTAATATAGCGGCTTCGCCTTGAAGAATTTTGAACGACAACGTATAACCGGGATTAATTGTTCTATGTCCTAATCCAGGAGTCTACCCGTGTGCAAAGTTGCATCCAAATCCATTCCACCATTGACGAGTGATTGATTAACAAAAAACACTATCTTCACTAAAACGGATTTTCACATTGATATTCAGTTTCAACATAAATAATATAACTAAGAAGACACGTCATCCCAAACTGAGAACCTTTGCTAACATGAAAACTTTTACCTTGCCTAAATAGAACAATACATATGGTATGAGAACATACTCCTACATACTACCAAAAATAATAAACGAACTATGCAGATAGTTCGTTTACAAACTTTTTCGTTCGTTTAAAAACAAAATAAATACCTCTGCAACCCTAAAAAAGAAAAAATATACTAAAAAAGCATTTTATGCAAATTACACATCATGAGTATAAACTTAAGTTTGATATACCTACCTCCTGTATTACGAGTATCAAGTACTTAAAGATATTGTTTTCCTTTTTGTATCGCTCGAATGTATAACTCACAGTTTTATCATTGTTTGTCTCAGAATTAATTATTTCGAACTCATTAGCCATAAACGCCTTCTGTGGTTCTTAACTTATAATATAATTGAAACTCTGCGATATATAATATAAACATTAAAAAAAATAAAAAAAATTGATGAATATCTGCAATAATGAGCATTCTAAAAAGTTCCAACTGTAAGGGAAGATGGACCAAAGCACCTAATTCTTGTTGCTAATCATTCCCCTTTTGTGATAAAGCTAGATTTTACACGTTTCTTACATGTGGCGATTCTTACTCCGCACTCGCCGCATAAAAAAAGTAAGGAAGTATATCACACTCCTGCAAAAACACACTGGACGTACTCAAAACTTTAAAGTTTGGTAAGGGCTCTTCAGTTGAACGCACCGGTAGATTTTTAAGTGCCTTTCATATATTTGACAATATCAGGAACTTGGTCTTAGTTTGCAAATCTATCTCCTACATAGAAATATACATAGTAGGGAGTATATAGAAGGATGGAAAAAAATTACGTAGGTATTTCACACCTATTCATTACCTGTCACATTCTTTTCAACGTAGCACCAATATCATTTCGTATCAGATATCAATTTAGTGTAAAATTCTAGCTTACGCCGCTTAATAAGTGACCCAAAATGATACAGTGTGATGTATGAGCGATCAAATTCATTCCAAGCAATATACGACCCGACGTCCAGCGCCAAAATAAATAGAAGTATTTGTACATTCAAAGTTGAAACGTTTCCTGAACAAATACTTTAAATCGTCGGTGTTTGTAATTAATGTTATTTATTAAGTAGGATTGTGGGTAGAAAATAAGCGGTCTTTTGTAACATAGATGTATAATTTTAATAAAATAAAAAAAGATATAGTGCGTTGTCAAGTTTAGGAATGCATGGTAAATGCAAATAATTTTTAATTCCGTTCCATATCAAGACAGTGATGCAGACGGTATTTTTGCTGCTTAATACTTTTTCAGCTTGTAAAATTGTATTATAATTGGCTGATATCATCACCTTGAAACCGAATAAAACTAACGTCAGAAATCGATTTAAATTAAAAATCCACTGATTACCAACATCTACATCACTTTGCCAATCTATATTTCATACTAGGAACCTTGAACTTTGATGTTAGTCTTTAGTCTGAAGTAATTTTGAACAGACAGAACAGCAGTCTATATTTGTAAGTTGTAACTGTCGCCTAACAGAAATACAAGCTGTTATTTCAGAGTCCTTAAATAGTACCTCCAAGGGTAGATTAGATAAGATGTTTTGCGAGAAAACATAGCAACTAAGAGCTAAACTAAGTCGTATTATTGCAGATAAAACTTTGTTAAACGTTAAAATTGTATCCCTCGATATTTATTAACAAAATACAATCCAATTCGTCGTATTCAACTCGAATTCAACAAAAAGGCCTCGTGTAATCAATAAAAAAGAACGTCAAATAAAACAGGGATTTTACGCAGTTTCAATAGCTAACATATATAATAAGTTTGTAATGTTCCCACAGCTAGAACTTTTTCTGTTAGAAAAGCGAGCCGACAAATAAGCTGGTGTCATCACGTTGTACGGATAAAAAAGTAGCCATTTACTCTCCGTATCAATTTTTTTCAGGACCATCGGTTATGTCGTGACAGAACGAAAATAATTAGGATTAAGAGATTATAAATACTCCACTTTTTGCGGGCAAAAAATAATATGAAGGATTAACTTGTAAAATGTGAACAGCATTAATTTTATCATTGAGCCAGAAATATTTAATTCATCGCAGTACGGTCGTGCACTTATTCTTTTGAAGTATGCAGCTTTCCCAGGTAACCATAAAACTAACAGAATTAAAACCACTTTTTCATACCTTTTATTTTTTTATTAAGCTTAAAATCACCTTGTTTCATCCCAGCCACTTCCAGTGTTATAACAAAATTCCAACACACAAGTTGCGTAAGTCAAATTACTACGGGCACTTGTATTAAGCAAACTCTCTAATTTAAAATGTATGAGCACGTTATACAAATACAAAGTGAGATTAATTTGATGTTGAGTCAATATGCTTTGCAAAATTGAACCTTTGGTTCCCCGTAACTTGTAGTAAACTAGGTTTGTGTGGATAGATATTCATTTATTTCTGCGAATTGATTCGAATTTGATTAATTTGAAAATTTGAAAGTAAGGGGTTATTTTGTTAACATATCACGTCTGTTTTCCCCGAAGGGTTATGCAGAAGTGTCATGTAACATGGAGCAAGAGTTTGCCACCAAACCGAGCAGAAGTACTGCCTGCGGGCTGGTACTGAGATATTTCGGATGGATGGATAATTTTTGATATGGAGAATAGTATTTTTATTAATTTATTATGAAAAATTTGCATTTATTTTTAAAGAATATTGTTACAACATTAGCTGGCCGCTCAATCAAAATAATTATGGATACCATTAAACTCCTTATTTTACTTTTTTTTTGCAAATGGCTCTAAGATATTTTTTTACCTAAACCAGCCAGTATCAGATTTTTTTAATGTCAATGGGAACTTTTTGCATTCTTTTTTAGCGTTGCTTACCCAAAGGGTAAAAACGGGACCCTATTACTCGTACTAAGACTCCACTGTCCGTCTGTCTGTCACCAGGCTGTATCTTATAAACCATGATGGCTAGACAGTTCAAATTTTCACAGATGATGTATTTCTGTTGCCGCTATAACAACAAATACCAAAAACAGAATAATACAATATTTAAGTGGGGCTCCCAAAAAAGAAACGTGATTTTGTTGCCGTTTTTACGATAATGGTACGGAACCATTGGTGCGCGAGCCCGACTTGCACTTGGTCGGTGGCATTTGTTGGCACTCTATAAAGTAATGAAATATTTAAATATTAGGTAATTAAATGTGTTACAATGCCTTACACTTACTTGATATACATGGTTACTTGCTTCATCATTCAAAATGTTTTCCAAAAAAAAATCTTCATCAAACAAAATGCACACTCGTTTCACACCCGCGCGACTCAAAATCCAGTAATGTTTTTGTACTTCCCTTATTATTCAATGAATAATATTATAACTTTACTAATAAGTTACTCTATGTTACACGAATAAAAAATATATTTTTTTCATCGTTATCATTTCAGCCAAAAGACGTCTACTGCTGGACATAGGTCGCCCCCAAGCGTCACCACACTGATCGGTCCTGTGCGTCTCGCATCCACCGGACTCCCGCTGCCTTTAACAGGTCGTCGCTCCACCTAGTGGGAGGCCTTCCAAAGCAACGCAAAATTTTCATGGATTAAATTATTTGGAAAATGGTCTCTAATATAACATACTATATTAAAAAAAAAGTTTGTTCGTGATTCTCATTTTAAAATCAGCTACTGAGGGGAAGCTGTACCTTAAGAAAACTTTAACTAAATGCTGCACTGAAAGCTGTGATTGTTACACGTAACCTTTGAAACTGTTTAAAACTTTCACAAACGCAATAAATACTAGATAAAACAAAACGATTTATCTAAAAGATAAACTCCAAGAGTTACCAAGCTCGTATCGTTTAGCGAAGCCACTCTTAAATTTGTTTCAAGTGAAAACACCAACCAACACTAAATGTAAGCTTTAAAACTTAACAGAATTTGACCACGTTATGCTGTTAACAAAAACACTGGTGCAGTTAGACTATATAAACCATGAATTTCTACTTACCCGAAATTCGGTCCTAATTAAAGTTACGGTCAGACTGCGGACTCGGCAGTATGCGGGCTGTCGGAACACCGTCCTACAGGCTGTGGACACAGAATAAATTTGTTCAGAAGGCTGGCCCCATATTATGATGAATAAAAACGCACGTACAACAAGCTGCATACTATGCACAAACACGATACTTCGTTTGACGTAATTTGAGATTTCAATTACGGAAGTGATGATGTCTGAACTGAAGTCGGAATCGGAGGGTTTAAATTTGGTTTATCGGAATGGGAACCGGAAACGAATTTGGAATAGGAGGCGGAGGCTGAAGAAAGGCATGTTAAGAGAAAGCAGGTTTAATAAATTAATACATATATTTTAATCAGCCTTTATTAATTTCAGCTCAGAAACAATACGCCTAACTAGGCGTTGAAAAATAACAAACAAGTTTTCCAAAATCGTAATAATTTTTATAGTAAATTATCTATATAAAATGTGTGAAGTAGTTAATAAAATCAAATCAGTGATCCAAAAGAAGCAAGTTATACTTCCTACCACTATAATTATAAACGTGGCATTTTATGAGGATGGATGGATGTTTGTTACTCTTTCACGCTAACTTCTGGACGTATATTGATGAAACTTTACAGAAATATAGCTTATAAATCAGAATAACACAGCCCTTCATCTGTCGTAATTAGCAAAACAATTAAAAAACGCATTGTAAGACGTCGCGACATTCAAATATTAACGGGCAATCGAGTTCAGGAGTTCGAATTTAGTATTTACTTTCCACCGTAATAAGGGATCGTCACTGACAGGAGTACATTTTTCTCTACTCGTTAAGTAAAACCTTCCATATAAAATATTTGTCCGCCGCCGCCGCGCATCAACCGCCGATATATAAGTTTCGGAACCGAAACCGAAACTGGAGGTTTAAAAACAATCGGAAGTACCGAATCGTTATCGAACCTCCATAACAATTTCAATCCCTAGGTTACTTTATTACTTCCTGATGAACCAGCTTTTGATCTTGATCTCACCTAATGAAAATAAAAAAATAATAAGGTCAACGATATAGCTGGCGATCGTAAAAAATGTTAATGCAAACTCTTGAAGGCTGACGGTAACGTAACACAGACACTGTCGGTGAGTTTCACACCTTGGTTGAAGGAAATATGAATGTGGAGAAGAAGCAAGACTATTCGGTGTATAAATCCAGTGCGTATGCACGTATGGTGCCTTGCACTAAGCTTTGTAGTCTGTCTATGGTACTTGTATGTACGCGTGTGTTAGAATTTGAAGTATATGTGACGTCATTAAATCGTTAATTTTCATTTTTTTCAATGGTATGCTACATAATACATACCTGTCATATTTATTAAGCACCTACCGACAAATGTCTAAGTACCTTCCTTAATTATTATTGTGGTGTCAACTACCTACAAATGTAAAAGAGTACCCACCTAAGTAAATATTGTTGTGTGTACAGGAAATAACTCTAAACTTATATTTAAGCCACGTTGATAATATTCCTATAAATGATTACGTAATTTGTAATGATCATTGCGATGTATCCTGGATTTTATAATGCTATATTAGTATTATAAGTCCTTTGAAACAATTAGTACAATATTGTCTGTTAGTATCAATATTATTTCGAATATTGATTAAGAATTACTAGGGTAAACTACCCAATTACGGACACTTTAAGACGTTCGTCTCAAAACCTTGATAAAAACATAGGTAACTTAATAATTCTTGTAATTTATATTTAATTATTAATATTCCGTTATAATCATTCTCTTAAAAATTAAGAGAATTATTATAACGGAATATTGTTCAAATTATAATGACTATTTATGAAAATAGCCCATTTTTCTGAATGGGCTATTTTAACTCCCTATTATTGACATACAATTTCCTATTAATGACACTATACTATCTAAATATTGACATCCTGGTTATCATGTCCGTTGATCGTTAATTTTAACAAATTAATTGGGAAAATAGTAAATAAAAATAAGTCCGTAGTTTAGAAATTTGTATCTGTAATCTATAAAAAGCAGTTGCATCAAAAATAACACTTTTCTCCTCTTAATCACTATATAAAATAAATATAAAAAATTTAAGTAAATTTAACAATTATATTTTACGGTATTAATGTTTGTTTTACGATGGTTATTTACTTATTTACTAAACTGAGATTATATATTTATTTATTTTGTATAAAAATCCCGTCGCACATCATAATTATTTTGGTTTATACTTTTTTATTGGTCTCTGCCTTTTTTTTGGTTAATGTTTTTAGTTTTCTTAGTTTTTCTTTTTCAATATTCTATCGTCTTTCTTTTCTTTAATTCTTCTGTACAAACGAAATTCTTTCTGTGTTTCTCACCCTTTTTAACCGACTTCCCAAAAAGGAGGAGGTTTCTCAATTCGACCGTATATATATATTTTTTTTATGTGTGTTCGCGGATAACTTCGTCGTTTATGAACCGATTTTGATGTTTTTTTTTTGTTGGAAAGGAGATATCCCAAGAGTGGTACCATGATATGAAAACCAGGATCTGATGATGGAATCCTAGAGAAATCGAGGGAACTCCTCAAATATTATAGGCTTTCATATAGCGATTTTGGTATTTTCATCAATAATGCAATCATTTGCACTCAGAAAGTATCATTTAGTGAAGTGGAACTGACGAAGAAGACCACAATGGCCACTAGAAATAAAACAATGTATCCTAGTCGTGTTTGGGCTTATTGGAATTGTCATAAGATGTACTTTGGCTATAAATGATTTTCATATTCATTGGAGGTACCTACCAAAACTAAAAAGAGGAAAATAAAAACTTGTTAACAAAAAATCAAACCGACTTCCAAAACAAAACACTTCAAAGTGAAAAATAACTTTATTTTCAGAAGTCGGTGTCGAATAACGTAAAACAATGGGTACAAAAGACACCGACTTCGGAAAAGAAAGTTATTTTTCACTTTGAAGTGTTTTGTTTTGGAAGTCGGTTTGATTTTTTGTTTGTTAAAAAGTTTTCCTGACCAGAGTTTTTGCTATAACTAAAGTGTCTTTAAGATAAATATTTTTTATTGATCTTACATTCTTTCTCTTTCTTTTTTCATTGTTCTCTTCTTGGCATTGGCATGATCTTTGGTGGTGAACGTGCAAGCTTAATAATATTTTGTTGTGAGCAATCAGTAAAAACGTCGATCATTTCAACTAAATCGTCGTTGTTAATATGTGAGTCTTCTATTTTATTAGATGTGTGTTGATTAGCAAAATCTAAATTGGTTTCTCGTTCTTCAGGCACATTAGATATCCTTTGTTCAGCTGATATAGTCTCATTAAAGTCGTCTTCAGATTCAGTGGATGTAATGTATTTTGATATACATGCATTAGTGCTATTATTGGAAGTCTCAGATGTAGTGGACTTAAGGAGGCATGCTGAAACTTCAAAGAAATCAAAAACTTCTTTTAAAATTCGATCTTTTTGATTTTTACATTCTATAATCATATCGAGGCATTGACTTTTTTGTAACACTACATCCTTATTATTGCGTGGGTTGCTTTTACTCGTTTACCAAGACGTTTGCCAATTTTTTATTGTCAGGATTGCAAGGGAAAAGTCCAGCAGCCCTAAAACCAGTTTTCAATATTTCCGGATGAATAGAAATATGTATAGCATTTTGTAAAAGCGGTGCAAAGGTGGCTCTGCCTTTATTTAAACCAGGATGTGCTTTGTCTTTGGCCATACTGTAAATAACAGAATGAAACTCCGTTTTTTTATATTTCTGACCTAATACAATTAAATATTTTTTTAAGTTATTGATAAAATAATTGATTGAAATTAATCGTTTTAAATTATTAAAAAAAACTTATTATTTACATATATATTTCCTATCATTGACATGGTGTCCATAATAGGATATTAAGTTATTGACACAGTGTCAAAAATTTAAAAAGTAAGCCAGACGTCTTTTAATTTATTTTGAAAATGATACCTGTCGTTAATACTAATAGTTTTTGTATAAAATGCCCATCAAAATAAATAATAATATGCATTTAAACATTGACATCCAATGTTAATAATAGGCAGTGTAGTCTATTTGCCTATCAATTATTGACACCTCCATTTTAATTAAAAATATATATTTATGCGAAAAAATAAGGTTATAGAAGAAAAGGTTCATCGATTATTCATCAATTCACAAAATGTAAACATCAGCAAACATGTAAATATTAAAGACGAAAAACTGATCTAAATTGTATGCACTTACCTTTCTGATTTTTCAACAAAATGGCGATTTTTTGTCACGAATACAGAGACATTTATTAAATCGACTAGTTTTGTTCAACAATATTTGTAAAAGAACTCAAACTTTTATGCCATAAGGAAATAATAAAAATACAGATACTTGACTTAAACAACTTTGCTTTAAATTTAACGTGAATCTTGTAATTTTAATTTATGTGTTATAGTGTCAATAATTGGCAGGGTGTCAAGATTAGGGCAGTTTACCCTATTTATGCGATATTAAATTCCTTAATTGTCTTGATACGTTTTAAAACATATTCACTTCATAGTAATTGATTATTGTTCACCTAATTAAGAATAAGAATAAGAATAATTTATTGTTTAAAATTACATACAAATGCGTTGCTTCCTGGAACTCACACTAGGATTCCCTGTGTCGTGAGATCCAGGCTCCTTCGTTGCGTTTACATTTATTGCAGTTCATGTAATATATAAAACGTTACAATAAATTTCTTAATTAAATCTAATCTAATTGTAATTTGCAAGAAAAGGAATATAAAATAAAAAAGTTAATAATAAAAAAAAGCAGTATATAACCCTTAATGCATGTACCTATGTTGTATGTGATTGTGATGGTGTGTATGTATGTGTGATGGTGTGTGTGTGTATGTGATAGTGTGTGTTTGTGCGGGTGTATGAATTAAGATAGTGTGTCTGATTGTTATACCTGAGAATGTATATGATTATGTGGAAGTTTGTGATATAGAATAATAAATATATAAATAGAGATATGTATTTAGTACCTAACAATTTTTTTTTTTTTTTAGTTTATTATGTTTTCGGTCATATCATAGTCCAGAGTAATAAGCCATTTGGTAACCGTAATTTTGCACTTAATTTGAGTAAGTTGTAGAATGTTGAGTTGGTTGTTGAGTTTTCCGTAAATGTGCGGTCCCATAAAACCGTACGACCTTCTACCGATTGTTTTACGGCATTGAATCTTTTCCCATTGCACCCTTAGACTTGACAGAATACAAGTGCACATGGAGGTTTTGTGAAATCTTAGGGTGACAGATAAGATATAAAGCTGTCTGACTCGAAGAACTCCCACTTCGGTGTAGAGTGTATTAGTGGGGTACCGGAATGGTCTTCCGTAGGCAACTTTGAGCAGAGCTCGTTGAGCTCTTTCAACCCTTATTAGCGACGTTTTACCAGCCGCACCCCATGCTATTATGCAATAGTTAAGGACTGATTGACAGAGAGAGAAGTATATCATCTTTAGAACTGAGTCATCTGCAATTTTACCCAGTTGCTTAAAGATACGGAGCATCTTTCGAACCCTACCCCTTAATGCAGTCAGATGTTTGGACCATGACAAACGGTCATCTACAAAGACTCCCAGGTATTTAATCGAGTCTGTTTGTTCGATGTATGGGCAAGTACAATTTTCTGGACTAGAACAGGAGTGCAGCTGTAAACACGTTACCGAGTTAGGGGCGGAACGTTTCGAGACGGCAAAGTTGATTGCCTTTGTTTTCTCTATATTTAAGGTTAACAGATTATGTTTCAGCCAGTTCGAAATAGCTTTCACCCCGCTTTCAACCGAGAACTTAACGTCATCCCAAGTTTCCCCATGAAATACGATTGCGGTGTCGTCAGCATATGTAAAAATTTTTGCTTGAGGGATTTTCATAGCGCATAGTCCATTTATGTATATAATAAATAGGGTAGGTCCCAGCACGCTTCCCTGGGGCACACCAAATTGCACTGAGTTTGGGTCACTAGAGTATTCCCCTATCACAACTTTTTGCGTTCTATCATTGAGATATGAGGTAAACCAGTCCAGGGCAGTGCCACGAACTCCCAGAAGCGACATTTTTTTAATCAAGATTTTCCTAGATATTGTATCAAATGCCTTGGCGAGGTCCAGGAAGATGCCAGTACATGCCCGTCCCTGACCTAGATTGAGGGCTATGAAATCGGCTAAGTTGGTTACTGCATCCTCAGTGGACCTACCACTACCAACCCTAAAACCGTATTGATTGTCCGACAATAATCTGTTTTGTTCTAGGTATGCAAGAAGTCGTTTGTTTACAACTTTCTCAAGGATTTTTGAGAGAGATGTCAGCAGGGAAATCGGACGATAGTTTGAAGGGATTTTTGGATCTCCACTTTTAAATATCGGGCATATATTGGCAATCTTTATGTAATCAGGTACTTTACCCGTGTACTAAGGCTTAAGTTGCACAGAAAAGCAATCGGACCGACCAGAACATGTGAACATTGTTTTAAAAAGGTGTTATTAATGCCATCATAACCCGACGCTGACGCCGGTTTAAGATGGGAGATAATTGAAAATATTTCTTTTTCATCAGTCGGAGTAAAGAAAAAGGAATTGGGGCTAGTGTTTATAGTACTGTATTGATCGTTGTTACGGGCCAAGTCAGTTTCAGTTAAGCCTAATAGACTGAGTGATTTTGCTGCAAGGTTTTTGCCAACAGTTGAGAAATAGTCGTTCACCTTATTTAATGTGGGAACGGGGTTGTCGCTGTCGGTCACAAGCTCAGATTTGCCGGTTTTCTTACTTTTTATGTTGCAAATCTTCTTGATTTCGTACCACAGCTTTTTACAGTCACCTTCTGTTTCCATTAGAAGTTTACGGTCATGGTCTTGTTTTAGATTTGATAATATATTGTTACAGTAGTTTCGATACCTCTTATATTCATGTTGGATAACAAGATTGCCGCGATTTTCTTGTTTCTTTGCGTTAATGTGCATTAAGTCACGGCGTCTAATGCACTTCAGGAGGCTTCTAGTTATCCAAGGCTTGATAATATCCATTGAGCCACGGCAGACACGGTTAGTGCAGTGCTGTTTAATTTTACCAGAAAGTGTCTCGACAAATTTTTGAAATGCAATAGTAACGTCGGTCTGCTCAAGAAGCCAGTCCCAAGACTCATTTTCAATGTCTTTCTTTAATTTTATACGGTCAATTCGTGCGTGTCGTTTTTCAACTCTGGGCCTAGCTGATTCTCTTTGAATGCCTAGGTTAACCGTCTCGTGATCTGTTATGCGTGTGTTACACACAATAACAGTAGCTGATTTCTGAGTTTTAAGCATAACATGATCCAAACAGTTGTCACCTCGTGTAGGCAAAGTGTGTCCCGGAAAGTACCCATAGTGGCCGGTTAAGTCAAGGTACTCAGAAGCGCGTCTGTCCGTGCAGTCAGGTTTGATGTCAATGTTCAGATTCCCTACAATAGCACATGTGGTGGCCTTACACGACTCCATCAGCTTTGTTAAAGATTCGCAGAAGTTATTTATATTATAGAAAGATGGAGACCTGTATATGGCAATCAGTGAGAGTTCGTCCCTGACATTGACAACCAGACAGTTCGTATCTTTGCAGGATGGTTTCACGACAGAGGCTTGCAGAGACGTTTTGGTATATACGACTATTCCATCGTTTTGGTTAAGGTAGTTTTTGGAATAGTGATAATCGTAGTTATTAATTTCGGAACAGGTATACGTGTCGTCAAGCCAACATTCTGTCAAAATAATTATGTCCGGCGAAACATGCAATCGGCTCAAAAGAACAAAGAAATTATCAAAATTATTTTTGATACTGCGTATATTTTGGACCACAACCGAGTATTGACCTCCTATGTCGCCCATGTGCAGCCTACAGTCATCTATAGATTGGAGTTGTTGGCTAGTTGTAAAAGCCGTGTGATCGATGTCATCAATAACTTGTGCAACATTAGACATTAGAAAACTTTGCTTGGTGTGTTAGTATATGACGCAGTGAGTTGTGCTGAAGGTAATTAGTGAAAACTAGGTGAATAAAGTACTGATAAGGGTTTTTAATTATGGTATAAAATGAGTAATAAGTGTTTAAAAAAGTTTCTGTAATTGTATATGAGGTAATGAGATTCATTTAGTGTAAAAAGATGCGAGTGTAATTTTAGGTACATAGTTGTGAGTCTTGTGAGGTGTACTGGTATAAAGCATATTATGATGGGGATGTGTATTTTGCATAATAACTTAAACAAAAGGTACATGTTGAAACAGATTATGAGTATTAATAACATTCAGGAAATTATATAAGTGATTAGTTGATAAGTGGAGCAAGCTATAATATAGTCATTGGTTTATGTCCAATTGTAGATTTCTTAGAGTTGCCTCAGATCTGACAATAACTTGTTTCGCTCCTTCAATTTGCCGCAAGAAAATGTTGCCGTTCGCCGTCCAGCAAAACTTGTATCCTTTTTGCTTCGCAAATTCTCTTGCCTCATAGAACAGTTTTCTGGAACTAGCGGGAAGATATTCAGCAACATATACTGGGCGTCGATCTCCGGGTAAACCAATGCATTTGGTATTCAGTCGAACCTCGTTGGGGTGGATTTTGTTGAAGTCACGCACACTTGTGATGAGCTTGTTTTTAAGCTGAACATTCATGAACTCTGCAATAATAGGTCTGACGGTGCTTGATTTCCCGGGTAAGCGACATGCATCGCGAAGCTCGGTTTTATAGATCGTCATGTCAACTGCTGCACCGACTTTGCTGATTATCGTAGTTAAATCTGACGCTGACTCGTTCTCCACAGCAGGCACGTTGCGTATCTCGACGCAGGATGACCGGGAAAGCTGTTGTATATCCTGAACCTTTATTTCCAAATTAACTATGTTGTCTTTCTGTTTTTGGGTTTCTTTTTGCAGAACATCAATTTTTGTAATCATATCATCGTACTGTTCAGTGATAAATGTAATAGATTTCTCTATCTCACAGTTTGATTTTTGAATAGCCAGATTCTGTAATTTTAGTTTCGCTATTTTGGAGACCAACTTAGTGAGGCAGGTGTTTTGGTCGTGGGCGAATTTTGTAAGGCGTTCCTCTTGTTCTTTTTTCCAAGTAGACAACATTTGTAGTATTTCGCGTTTTAGGTCTTGAAGTTCACTACCAGGCGAGAATTCTGGGCAAGGACGTTTGAACCGCGACGCGGTGTTTACACTACCTACTGGACTGTTCATCACCGCTGCGGGTATATCCGAGTCAGACTTCACTTGCAGTACACTGGAGTTCACAAATGGCGAAGCCGCAGGCGAGCGATGAGCGCGAGGCATTGTACGCAATCCAATATCGATCACACACACGTCGATGGGCTCGGGGATTTGGTGCATACGCATAGTACACAGCAACAAAGAGGCGCGCGCGCAAGCGGGAGAGCAATTATGGAGACCGTCCTCCTCCTGCGTGTGGGCGGGGCCAAACCAGCGAGGCAGATCTGCAATGCGCAAGCACCGCGGGACCGGTTAAAAACAATAAAAGATTTTAATAATGTTTGAGCAAAATTGGTCACTTTCACTTTGCGGTTATGGGCCAAAGTTACGTATACAATCCTTAAGAATTTATGCACAAATCCAACACACGTTCACTCTCAAGTAAGGTAACGGACGAAGAGGTAATTTTGAAATTATTTGAAGCAATATAGAAAAGGGCGGGTTACTGCGCCGTTTTCTCATATTGGACGTATTGAGACATAGATAGACCCGATATTATGAAATATTGTGTAATTGATAAGCGGACTTACTTTTTTGTGAACTACAAGCCAGTACAGGCTAGATATTGTTATTTAGAAGTATACTACTTTATAATACTTGGTATAAGATCGACTACACAAGACTAACGTAAGTTATTTGATATGAAGAAGATGATATGATAAATGATATGAAGCTGAATCTATATCGTATTATGGCCTTTATTCCTAATATGTTATATTGATTTAAGGGCTAGTCTATGTCCGTTGCCTTATCCTTGTTATTTTGAATCTATAATATTGTAAATACTTTATGTGGTTGTAAAAGATATCGATAAATACTATGAAAGAGCTTCCGTGGGGTTTGTTGCCCTTCTTCCCCACGAGAACTAGTCTAGCGAATGGGCAATAAGCTCAATGAGCCTTCTAAATATGCATTAATTGACAAGCCTTACTTAAATAAATACCTAGTCTTGTCTTTCTGTGCTTTTATTCATTAAACCCTTTCCTTACACTCCACATACATTAGCACTCTGATACACAGTAAATAACCAACAACCATCTTGCCATTCAGAGCTTGCTATCTTGGTAGATACCAATACTTTTATATAGAATTCCATTCATGATTATAACACATGCGCTTATTTCCACTCGCTGTATGGAGCTGCATTCTGTACTATCTATTCTGTGCTATGAAGCTAAAGTTGTTATATTATTAAGCCTCCTTATATATTTATTTAGAAGTAGCGGCAACAAGGTTAAATAGGTAGGTAGATTTTCTTTAGAAATAGAGATTATTATGAGAATTAATATTTGTCTCGGGTGAATATTTACCATGTATATTTTGTTTTTGGTTGAGAGCTCGATATTTCGTTACCGTTACAGTCGCCATGATCACGAGAGCTAAAGTCTTTACGGGTGGGTGTTGTTTACGAGCTGACATATCTGTCTATCCTCTTCCTCACTGTTTTTCACGCACGGTTCCACTACCACCAGTACTCGTCTCACTAGTTTCTCGACACTGTTCAGCACTCGATGCGAAAAACGATGCTCACTGTATCCACTTTTGACACTTGTTCAGTAGTTTTACGATCGACAGTTGAAACCCGTCGTCCCTATTGAAATTTTTGCACTTGGTTATTTCAATTGCTTTCCGAACCATTCTAGGTATGTAATGGCGTTCAGTAGAGAAACCTGTGGGTCATGTAACCCGATCCAGTGGTTTGGCCTTGATTCGAGAAGATGTTCTGCTATGGCCGATTTTTGGGTATCGTTGTTTTTCACTGCCCCAATGTGTTCCAAATATTAATTCTAATGATTGTGACCATGTCAGCTTAAAAACTTATAGAGATTATTATGTTTCATTAACAGCACAAAAAGTTTTAAATTTTTCAGCACTTTGTTATCGGTTTATTCTACTTCAATAGTAGAAAGAATAAATATAGCAGTTTAACATAATATTTTTCATACATATTCTGATGCCTGATATAAATTAGTTATTTGCCAGCTTTGGCCATTGGCTTCGTCCGTGGGCAGGTTGGAACTTATCCCATTGAAATCTAGTACCGAGATAAAAATAATTTGATGTAATCCAAGCCATAGTTTGGCCGAGAGCCAAGTTTCATCCAAATGCAATGATATACTCATCATCAACACATAATATAATAGATCTGTAGAAAGGTCGTTTATGTATATTATCGAAAATATTACCAAAAAAAATAGTCAGTTTGTAAAAAGATAAGCAACAGAACCCATTTCCAGCATTTTTTGAAGTTTTATCCGTTTGTCTATTTAGTTGTGCACGCATCACGTAAAATGTACGTAACCAATAAAGATAACTTTTAAACATACAAATCGTGCGTAACTTGAAGTATTGCTTAGTTTTTGTTTCATCGCAATCTGTTCACTCTATCAAAAGGTGTTCTAGAAGATTAATATAACAACACAGACCCACGCAATTCAGATACTCGCACAGTTGAACTCCATATCCATTAGATGCCATTGTGCATTTGACGTCATTTTCTGAATAGCGGTGTTAAGATTCTCAGCGGAAGAATGAACCTAGGAGAAAAATTGAAGGTAGGTAGTAAGGGTAGAGTATGCATTTGACGGGAACGAAGCCGCGGGCACAGCTACTTTATAATAATTTGGACCTATAAATAATTTAAATTCGCTGTAAAACAATAAAATTGCATTAAAGGCATAAAGAATCTGGTCGTTATCCGTTTAATGAGCGTACGGATAAGAATAGTTCGGCAACAGTACACGATAGCGATTTACTAAAAATCCGAAAATATTATATTTGAAATATAATATTTTTATATTTTGTTACCTTTGGCCAGCGGGGACCATTGGTTATTTCTTTTGTCTATCTCGTATCACCACCATCATGAGGAAGGCATTTGTGAAGCTATAGAATGATACAGCCTGATAGTAACCTTGACTTTTAAGATAGTAATATATATTGTTGCCTACAATTAATTTAATGATTAGTTTCATTAAATTAATTGTAGACAACAATATATATTACTATCTTATCTATATATTAATATCTTATCTACGCTTTCGTCCTATACTGCAACACCACACTGATAGATTTTCCTTCTATGAACCAAAGATATGTAGCTCTGGCAATACTTATTGAATAACACTTGAATGTATTATTGTTGAATGGAGCCGCATTGTACCCTTAGGTATCATGCTTATGCTCAACTCAACTCAAACTGACAATGGACAGTTGCGATTGGTTGGCTTGTTTTTTTGACATTAACGTGCTCAAGGCCAAGATCCTGGACGCCCCAAACGTTACCGAACTCTTTTAACACTAAAATCAGAGGAATTCAGTAATGTTAGCATGTACTTGGAACGTACTCGTACTTGCTAACTTGGACTTTCATTTGACGACGGACGACATTTTCACCACACATTTTGTTTAGAAATAATTCAGTAACGTCTGGGGTGTCTGGGCTCTTGCTCTATTGAGTACACAGTATGTCAAGCTGAAGAATCATAGGCCAAACTCGAGAGTTGTGATTGGTTGACAGTTGATTGGACGGTGCGGCGAATTATGCGTTTTAGTCGATTATGAGCATCTGGAATACGGGACTTAAAATGAAATAAATTTATGTTAGACACACAAAGACAGTTTCAGGTTGACAAAATGTACCGAGGATATGTATTGTAATATAATACCGGTACGGTCTATCAAACTATTATGTGACACAAGTTTCAATCAAGTTTACGAGTCTTCTCCACACCTGTGTCCATATTTAATAAGGCTTAACCTACTTAATAATCACTGACAGACAATCGTCTACACAAGGATGAACTTCGCACAAAATTTCCTATATATAATGAAGATGAGCATACAGAAAGAATTCTTGGATTCATCCCCTAAATGCATTAAATAGGTGATGAAATTTTGGATGGTCCATGTTAAATTCAATCGGACATACGGTTTTTAACAACACAATTTAAAAAAACAATGTTACAGTCCATTATTTTTATAAATTTCCGCTCCCCGCTCTCTCTTATCAGATTGTCCCCTGCCTCAAAGATAAGCTTAAAATGCATCGGTAATGAGCTTGCACGGCCCAAATAGTCGGTGAGTATAAGAGGATTTTTCGCTCGCATTTTCGTTGTAATTTATACTCTGTGATAACTGTGCATTTTCTGTGTACTATGTGTATTTTATTTGCGGCAAAACTTTTTGGCTCTACATGTATGTGGCAACAAATATTCATTATTGTATTCCGGAAACTAGGTAACTACATTCACATAATTAAAGTAATGCATCTATATTAATATATACAAAGCAACCTATTTAAAAACTCAATTTAGCTATTATATTTTTAATGGAAAGTGCAAAAGAAATAATTATTCCGTTTGCGAATATTGCAAAAGCTTTGAATTTCCTGTGGTAAACGAGGTAGTAGCTTCGGTTTCCCGGTAGCTCCTCTCCGGAGTAAGGACGTTCATATACCAACTATTTCCTGTTCCCGTTTTAAAAACGACGTGACGTATGCGTTAAGTGTGAGCAGAAGAGATACTTCGTGATTGAGGCCTTAGGTAAGGAACTAAGACGATAAGTAATAAGAACACTGTTAATATTAAAACCACTTAATGTTCAGTCAGAAGGTCAATTAATAAGAAAATTCGTCCACTGTGAAACGCTCGTCCCACTCACCGTACTTAGTATGACCAAATCTATCAGAGTGCTAAATAATGTTGCAATGAACAAAATTAATAGACCTTAGCTCGCGCTGGACAAACGTACCACAAGGTAATAGACAGACGACCTAATTACCAATTAATAAAAACCAATTAAAAGCCTTCACAATGTTTCTTTGTCACAGAAATTAGCATGAAAACTACATCAAAGGAATTGAAAATTTCGTTATGCATACGAAAATGGCATCATAATTCAAAAATGTGTAAACCTTTGTACAGCAGTGAACATTTAGTGAATGTATTACGCTGTTTAGTTGGCCTTTGTATGCTCGAAGTTACGTTTCTCTACATCCCCGTGGAATAGCTAAATCTTCACGACTCTAAAGAAAATGTCCGCAATGTTTCTAGTCCACACTTGAACAAACATGGGTTGTACTAACACGGTCTTTGCATTTGATCCTCTTCGAACACTTTTGTAAAAAAAATTGGATTATCATTAGTTTAAACACTGATTGCCTGATTCGGAATTCAAACTCTCCATAGAAATTTTTTATTTAGAATAGACTAATTATTTTTAATCTTACCATAGTGGTTAAAACAGTGCTTAAAAAGACGGTGTGATCATTTTATTTGTCCCTGTAGTGTAACTATATTATGAAGGACCATTGTATGTTTTATGATAAACATGTTAACGTTCATTGTTCACTTTTGTAGTGTTTTTTTTTCGTTGAAATCTTAATTAATATCTGTGTGGTTATACAATATCTAGAATGAATAATGAGATGAAAGAGAATGAAATTTTGAAAATAAATTTTAGAATGTTCTTGGAAATTTAGGCACTAGACTATTGTCGAAGGGGTAACAAAGGCTTGTTTATTGATAGTATATTGTGCTTGAGAGGCGAGAATGTCCATGCGAGCGAGACTGGTATGCGAGAATTGGCAAGCGATAATTCCAAATATGATGTATAGAATGTTTTCCACGATTAGAACGGTTATCACCTTTCGACGGTTGAGAAACTTTACTTGTCTAAACAATGCTTGACACGTGGATTGAAAACAACAGTTCATTATCTCATTAGCCAGCAAAACTGTATAGTCCAACCCTCTATTTTCCCTAAAAATATTAGGAGAGATGCTACTGATGATACTTATAACCGGAATAACAAAGCAAGCCTTACCAAACATTAATTTCAAATTCATATTCCCAAAACCGACTCTATTTATGAACAACAAACAAAAGTTAAACGTTAAATCGTAAAACAATAACGGGATGCACTCCCAATCCGGATTGTCCGATCTTTACACCGGGTATCTAAAACAAACTGATCCTAACCTTGTTACCGTTTTATAAGGTTCACGATACGCCCAGAACTTCGCATCTCACTGCTTCTAAAGAGAAAAATAAATACAAAGGAACAAATCAAATTCGAACGCTGCGGCATGACTGTTAAAGTTAATGTTATGTGTTCTAGTAATAAAGCTTGACCCTAATAAGGTAGGCGTTGATAAAGTGATTACTTTGAAAACTTCTGTCTAATCCTGAAGTTATTCAATTAGGAAACTATTTTGACCTTACTTGAGAACTTGATATTGTTTTCACTCTTTATCTTGAGAGAATCGGCAGAAGCTCTATTAACGGTTTGTTGGAAATATGGCATCGGTTTTAGCGCATACTGAAATTTAAGTAATTTATTCAGATTAGCAGTAAATAAAAGTCTGTCGTCACACCGACACCCGAAGGCGCTACCACCATTTCGGAATGCGGAGCGAAGCAAATAGTTCCCTTAAATAGTTTCGAAAATTAATTAAAGATTGAAACAGTACTATTTGCATTATCCGTGGCCTATTTCTTTCGTCTTCGAGCTAAACCTAGCATATTCAGAATTTACTTGAAAGAAAATAATATTTTTTAATCTATACTAATCCTGATGGATCAGTATCGATAAAAAAAAATCGATACTAATCCATCACAGTAATACCTTTCAGAATCTTCTTTATACAGGCAATTTCAGATCAGACGTTTCTCTCTTGAGTATTAAATAAAATATTTGAAGCAAAGAGGTAGTTACTTTTGTATATTTTTATCACTGCAAAAAGCCCTATAAATTTTAGAAGAAAAGAGCTATTAGGTAAACTCCTAATAAAATTGTCTGCGTTCATTATTAAAATAGCCGGCTGTAAAAACACGGTTTATCGCAATAGTTGACGCTTTCCCGTAATAGCTGCGAGCCGGCACGTGCATTAAGATTAAAGAATAAACACTTCACATTTTTCCCAGTGTTTGCAATCCCTTTATTATTCACTCAACTACTGTCGAGCAACGGCTTTTCTATGAAAGAACCAGTAGATTTACAGTCTGTTATTATTGCCAAAGTTTCTCGCGCCTGCAACGTTACTGCACCAACTTAACTTAACTTAATGAAAATTATAATATGTATGAATACAATTGTTTTATTTATTGCATTAGTTTGTTTTTTGGTAAACCTCGACATGTTTGTTAGTTTATAACTTTTTCTAACTTTGGAAAGTTTTGTGACCAACTTTGTTAGATATCATGTTAGTTCAAATTGGAAACGACACGAGTGTTTCAATCTACAATTCTGATTAATATTATGATTAGGTATCTAAATATTTTAAAGGGGATTCAGTTTACCAAGAATGAATGAGTTTATTTTTGCCAGGTTTTTTTTTGTTTTCTATAGGCTCGCGCTTGACCACTATCTCACCTGATGGTAAGAGATGATGTGGTCGATGGTGAAACACGCTTGCCTAGAAAAAACTAATTCACTCTTGACTTTAAGACGCCTATCGGGAAACAGACTCAAGAATGGAATGAATGAAATGAGGGAATTCCACTCTTAGCTGTACGCATAATAAAAGTGTCCCCAAAACGTTTTCGGTAAAAAAAAACGCTTAATTAAGAACCAATATGGAGAGTATGTGAGTTATGGTGTATTAGTATACCACAACAATAAATTAAATTATTTTTAATATCTTAAATATTCTATACTTTAAATGGTTTTGTTTCGTTTTGACAATGCAAAATATGACCAACAAACCGTTTGCCAAGCTTGTTTCGGAGCATCATTGTGAAAATTTCCCCTTTGACAATTCATTGTAGGTACTGAATTTTCAGAGGCACAAAGGGGCTCATATAAAGCATTGGATATTTCCACTCTAACGTGGCTATCACCAAAACACCATAATAGTGTGCTTGAAATTTATAATAAATTACTTAATAATCTGAAAGAATTACCCAACCAAATTATTTAAAAACAGCTAAGAAAACTGTTACTAGACAAGTGTTACTACACAATTATAGAATTTTGAAATGACAACACTATCAGTTAAAATGTACCCACTTGTTTGTTTTAATTATTTTGTTGACAAGAATATTTTTTCTGATGTTTTTAACTACGACTGTACTTAAATTATTAATATAATTTGATGACATGCCTATTTTTTTTTATTCCTCATATTTTTGAATATGATTGTATTTAATTAATTATTTTGTTGACATGATGATTTCTAGTTCCTAATGATTTTGACTATAATTTATTATTATAATTGCATTTAATTAACTATTTAGTTGACATTATTATTTTTAATCTATAATGTTTTGATTACCTATTGTTATGACTTATTATTTTGTTGACATAATGATCTGAATGTTTTGTATTATTGTTGTATTAATAACAGTATATTTTTAATTGTTACATTCAACTGTACAATTTTGCATGCCGTAAGGTAAAATGTACCGGAACTGTCTACAAAAAATTACCATCTTATATGTATACCTACATTATTGGCAATAAATGATTCTGATTCTGATTCGGATTCTGAAAAACTCAGATAGGTAAGTTAAGAATATATGTCAAGGAAAAAACCGCTAAAGTAATTTATCTATTTGATTAGATTTTGGTTGATTTGCAGAACTTCGTAATTTTCCGCAGTCGAATACAATCTCATTTTGATTTGATTTTGAAATTGCTGATATTATGTTTTTCAAGAGTCGTGTTGTGGTCGTGTCACTTTAAAATACATATTATTGTTGATCGTCGCTCACTGAACGTCTGAGGGAGGACCTCGACTGCGGCGAAGGAGGTGTAACGATCTGACGACGTTTGTGATGGGCAATTCTTTTCAAAAAGATCTATTCTAGAATCTAAATCTGAAAACCGGATCACAAAAAAATCGAGATCCAAAATTAGATTTTCCAAAAATCTATATTTTTTTATTTGCATTTAGCGTTTGTATTTGCAATACAAATATAAATCCAATAACTGAAAACAAAAAAGAAAACCATACTTATAATCGATCTTTTAACCGAACTCGAGGAGGAACTGAGCAGGTTGCGATGGAGTATTATAGGGTTATCTGAAGTCCGAAGAGAGGGGGAGGACTCGATAATCCTCAAATCCGGTAACCTGCTCTATTTCCGAGAAGGTGACCGGCAGTCCCAGGGTGGTGTCGGGTTTATCGTCCACAAGTCCCTTGTGAACAACGTGGTGAAGATCGAGAGTGTGTCGACCAGGGTGGCGTACCTTATACTCAGAATATCCTCAAGATATTCGCTGAAGGTCATACAGGTCTACGCCCCAACCTCGGCACACCCCGACGATGAGGTAGAGACCATGTATGAGGATATCTCCAGAGCCATGCATGGTTTCAAAACTCACTTCACCGTTGTCATGGGGGACTTCAACGCGAAACTGGGCACACGAGACGAGGATGAGCTGCAAGTGGGGCAATTTGGAGTTGGACAACGGAACCACCGGGGTCACCTACTGGCCAGTTTTATGGAGAAGGAGGGCCTCTATATGATGAACTCCTTCTTCAAAAAGCGTGAACACAGGAAGTGGACCTGGCAGAGCCCTGATAGTGCAACAAAAAATGAGATCGACTTCATCATGTCAACCAAGAAGCAAATGTTCAATGATGTCTCTGTGATCAATTCGGTAAAAACCGGGAGCGATCACCGCATGGTAAGAGGCACATTGAACATTAATATTAAGCTTGAAAGGTCTCGACTGATGAAGTCCACGCTCCGTCCAGCACAGATCCAAGTCCAAAACCCTGAGAGCTTTCAGCTTGAACTCCAGAATCGTTTCGAGTGCCTAGGGAGCTCCGTGGATGAATATAGCAACGGGTTCGTGGAAGCTGTCCATACGGTCGGGTCTAAGTTTTTCAAGACCCGTCGTACAGATAGAAACAAAAAGCTCTCTGATCACACCCTCAAGCTTATGAAGGAGAGGCGTGATATGATCCTGCAGTCTTCAGATGAGGCGTGCAAATACCGGCAGCTCAATAGACAGATCTCTAAATCCTTGAAAAGAGACCTCCGCCGCTTCAATACCGAGCGTATTAAAGACGCTATCGAGCGCAATAAAGGCTCCAAGGTGTTCTCAAGGGATCTGGCTATTGGGCAGAGCCAACTCACGAAACTGAAGACCGACGATGGCAGGATCGTATCCGCTAAACCGGAGCTTCTCAGGGAGATCGAGACATTCTATGGGCAGTTGTACACTTCGATCAGCAAGCCCGTTGCGAGTCTAGCAAACGACCCAAGAGCTAGATTGACCCGACACTATACCGAAGATATCCCGGACGTCAGCCTGTACGAGATTAGGATGGCTCTGAAACAGCTCAAAAACAACAAGGCGCCGGGTGATGACGGAATTACGGCCGAACTCCTGAAGGCGGGTGGAAAACCGGTCCTGAGGGCCCTTCAGAAGCTGTTTGATTCCGTCATACTCGAGGGCAAAACGCCACAGGCATGGTGCAGGGGTGTGGTGGTACTCTTCTTCAAGAAGGGCGACAATGCCCGGTTGAAGAACTATAGGCCCATCTCACTTCTTAGCCATGTCTACAAGTTGTTTTCAAGAGTCATCACGAATCGTCTCGCGCGCAGGTTTGACGATTTCCAGCCCCCGAACAAGCCGGATTCCGAAAAGGCTTTAGCACCGTAGACCACATACATACGCTGCGGCAGGTTATACAGAAGACCGAAGAGTATAACCTGCCTCTCTGTTTAGCGTTTGTGGACTACGAGAAAGCCTTCGATTCGATAGAGACTTGGGCTGTACTGCAGTCTCTCCAACGGTGCCAGATCGACTACCGGTACATTGAGGTGTTGAAGTGTTTGTACAAAAACGCCACCATGTCAGTCCGTCTTCAGGATCAGACCTCGAAACCAATCCTTCTCCAGCGCGGCGTGATACAGGGAGACGTCATTTCTCCGAAACTGTTCACTGCTGCGCTGGAGGATGTCTTCAAGGTTCTGGACTGGAGGGGGCTGGGCATCAACGTTAATGGCGAGTACATTACTCACCTTCGGTTTGCCGACGACATAGTGGTCATGGCTGAGACCATGGAGAGCCTCAGTAAAATGCTCGATGACCTCAGTAGAGCTTCCGAAAGAGTGGGTCTTAAAATGAACATGGACAAAACCAAGATCATGGTGAATGCCCATGTAACACCCACTCCTATCAAGGTCGGAGACTCTACTCTCGAAGTTGTAGACGATTATGTCTACCTGGGACAAACGGTCCAGTTGGGTAGGTCCAATTTCGAGAAAGAGGTCCACCGTCGAATCCGACTCGGCTGGGCGGCGTTCGGGAAGTTGCGTGGTATCTTCTCGTCCAATTTACCGCAGTGTCTCAAGACAAAAGTCTATGACCAGTGTGTGTTGCCAGTGATCACCTATGGGACCGAGACGTGGTCGCTCACAATGGGCCTTATCAGAAAGCTCAAAGTCACCCAAAGGGCAATGGAGAGGGCTATGCTCGGAATTTCCTTGCGTGAACACGTCAGGAATGATGATATCCGCAGGAGAACCAAAGTTACCGACATAGCCCGAAGAATTGCCAAACTTAAGTGGCAGTGGGCAGGGCACATTGCTCGCAGAACGGATGGCCGATGGGGCCGAAAGGTTCTGGAATGGCGACCGCGAACCGGAAGACGATACGTTGGAAGGCCTCCCACTAGGTGGACTGATGACCTGGTTAAGGTTGCGGGAAGGCGCTGGATGCGAGACGCACGGGATCGGTCAATGTGGCGACGCCTGGGGGAGGCCTATGTCCAGCAGTGGACGTCTTTCGGCTGAAATGATGATGATGATGAATCGATCTTTTAACATTTTTAACTAAATAAAGTAGTTTATACAAGTAAATGAAAGTATCAGGTATAAAAAAGACATTTATTATGTTTACATTAATAACTTATCGTCGCTCTACCCTCCACCTGGTCAAGGCTGCGGGAGTCAGGTGGGTGCGAAACGCACATGGCCGATCAGTGTGGCGACGCTTGTTGGAGGCCTACCTCCAGCAGTGGACATCTTTCGGCTGAAATGATGATGATGAAAAACTTTTAACTAAAACTAAAAAAAGCATTTCTTTAGATTTGTTTGTGTAGTATATTAAACTAATTTTAAGTAATATTTTGTGTCATATCAAAACAGAAAATCGAATCTCGATCATCTAGGATAAAATATCGATTTACTGAATCGATTCAGTAACAGGTATCGGTTTAAAAACAAAAAAAAATGGATCCTTAAAATAAATCCGTCTATTAATCGATTTTAGATCGCCATCCATCCAACTTTATTGTACACAAAACAAACAGCATGCAAAGTCTTTTCAAAACGCTTTGTGGGTACCATATGAGATGTCTACCATGTTACGATGGTGCATCACCATACTTGTGTGTACTTTGCAGTTACTTAAAAATAATATCTAGTATCTCTATTATAAAACAAAATGGCTCCTGCCTAAGACATTACATAGAATAGAATAAAAAACTTCTCGTCATAAAAGTTTATAATACTAAAGTTAAAAACTTTATTACTTAAGAGGTACTTTAAAACTTTTTTAAATCTGTGTTTTAAAGTAATCCGGATCAGTTATATTTTATATGTGAAGGTGTAAAAATGCTTTACAAAAACCATATTTCTCATAGAAACTTTAAATGGAAAACAGTGGATTTATCCTGTGTTTGCGGAACTAACGTTACTAACCTGTGTGCCCATGTTTGTCATGTCCAACCTTCAATACATTTTTTGTTTTGGTTTTTTAGTTTTGGATCTTTGTTAAATAACCGTTCTAAACATACAATAGTGAACCATTGTTATCATAAACTGCAATGTAATGAGCTTATTCATAAAATTCAACAGACACAATTGAATGAGCAAACGACTGTAGTACTTCTTATTGGAAATAGCCTTAGTATAACAAAAAGGGACATAGTTAGTGGTATTGACACCCTACTTAAGTTAAGATTAGGCAAATTAATATTATGTGCATTGCCCTATTCTGGCAAGTTACTTGTTCATGAAAATGAATACATTTCTAGTTTGAATAACCTGATGCATATTTTATCTTGTCGTCATAGTGACCGTTTATTGTTTTTTTGACACCAACAATTTTGTTAGTGATTTTGTTTTGATTGGGAACCATATGTTTCTTCCCAAAAATAGTCGACATTTATTAGCTACATTGTTAGCTTTTAATATACACGCAGTTATTGATAATTTAACTGAGACTAGGTTTAGTGATTTAACAGTATTATCCAGTTTTTCTGATAATACTTTAAACGATTAGAGCCGACAAAAGAGAAGTCGAATAGTAATATTTTACTATATCATCAAAATATAAATCGCGTCTCCAGCAAAATTTTAGACGTGGAATTTTTAGTAGATAAATACCACATGGATATCTTATGTTTTTGTGAAACTTGGTTAAAACCAGATAGGATGTTATTTAATGTAAATAATTTCTCAGTTGCCAGCGCGTACACCATATCCACAGTGGGTGGTGGTACCCTGATACTTTGTAATAGTCATTTAAAATATAAGGAAAGGAAGGATATCACTGCTTACTCTGTTGATCGCTTGTGTGAGGTAGCATGTGCAGAGTTCGAGGGGCATACTGTCTTGTGCGTTTACAGACCACCAGCATCAAACTTGTCACTGTTTTTGATTACAATGGAAGAATTATTAAGTAAACGTTTCAGAGATAATAAATTAGTTTTTGTTTGTGGTGACTTAAATATAGATCTGTTAGTCAACTCGCCTGAAAAATGTAAGCTCATTTCATTATTTGAATCATTTAACCTAAAATATTTATTTAATGAACCAACAAGAATAACAGCAACTTAAGCTTCTTGCATAAATAAAATAAAAGATTCGTTTTTAATTAGTGGCGTTAGGTCAGACCATACTGGTCAACTAGTATCTTTTGAGTCAGATAAAAAAATTAACCTAGCTAAATCAATTCGATTAAGACCACTTACTAAAAATAAATTAAATTCTTTTAATAATAATGTTTTTAGCAACCTTTGTAAAGCCAGTTTTGATTCAAACGACCCCAATATAAATTACGGCACGTTGTTTTCAACAGTTGGCCAAGAATTCAATAAAACGTGTCCTGTAAAAACAGTTAAAGTCAACAATTCCAAATCGAAATTTAGTGAATGGACCACTGTGGGCATAAGACAAGCCGAGATATATTATATAATTTATATTACGAAAAATCTTTGACTTCCGATCAATTTTTCACACTTATGTTAGAAACTATTCCAAAATATTCGAAAGTGTCTGCGCTCAAGCAAAATCTCAAATAATAATTAACAAAATTGGTGTTACTAATAATAAAATAAAAACTGTGTGGCAATTAATTAATAGAGAAACTGGAAAGATACAACAACGCGATCAGAATAAGTTGTCTTTGAAAATAACTAATCAAACCATTTCTGATAGGCAAGCAGTCGCTGAGACATTTGAAAATTTCTTTACCAACATTCCGTTAGAGGATACGAAGTCTTTTCCTTCCTCATCTAAATTAGCTGAAGCTCTCCTTAAAGAAAACTTTACTAAATACATACCAACCTTTAAATTTAAACCAATATGTATTGATACAATTAAAAACGCGTTCAAAAGTCTCAATATAAAAAATACTGAAGACTTGTGGGGTATATCCGTTAGGGTTCTTGGAGATATTATTGACTCAATTGCTCCTTTCCTAACAGGCATATTCAATCAATGTTTGGACAGCGGCACTTTTCCTGACTTAATGAAACACAGTAAAGTAGTACCAATTTTCAAATCAGGCTGTAAGAGTGATCCTTCTAATTATAGACCTATATCCGTGCTTCCAGCATTGAGTAAATTCTATGAAAAAATCATGCTGGAACAGATGTTGTCTCACTTCAATTCAAATGGGATCCTGCATAGTCAACAGTTTGGTTTCACGAAAGGTAGGTCAACAACGGACGTGGGAGTAAAACTCATCAGCCACATCTTGGAGGCTTGGGAGAGGTCCCAGGATGCCACTGGCATTTTCTGTGATCTCTCAAAAGCTTTCGACTGCGTCGACCACAAAATCTGCTGATCTCGTGCTTTCCTATTTATCAAACAGACAGCAAAAAGTAAATGTTAATGGGGCGACGTCCTCCGGGTCTCTATTCAAGATGGGCGTGTTCCAAGGTTCAATTTTCGGCCCTTTCCTTTTTCTTGTTTACATTAATGATCTCCCTTTTATGATGGCCATATTATCGGATATAATTCTATTTTCTGATGATACTTCGCTAATTTATAAAATAGATAGGCAAGATACGGATGTCTTAAATGTCAACGAAAGTCTAATTGTTCTCTCAAAATGGTTCGCAGCTAACAATCTTTTACTGAATGCGAAAAAAACAAAATGTCTTAAGTTCTCTTTACCAAATGTACCAAAACATGACCTAAACTTAAATCTTGACGGCAAAAATCTTGAAGTTATAATGAAACTGTATTCTTAGGGATTACTATCGATTCAAAATTGCAGTGGGGCGCGCTTATTAGAACTCTTTCGGGTAGGTTATGTTCGGCTGCATATGCAGTAAGGAAAATAAGGCAGCTAACCGATGTAGCTACAGCTAGGTTAGTATATTATGCTTATTTCCACAGTATTATGTCTTATGGCATTCTGCTGTGGGGATCAGCAGCAGACGTTGACTGAATTTTCATCCTACAAAAGAGGGCAATTCGCGCAATCTATAAAATGGGTCCTCGCGAATCCCTCAGAGAAAAATTTAAAGAGATCGATATACTGACTCTACCTTCACTTTATATTTTGGCATGTATTTTGTATGTCCGTAAAAATCGAGGGCTTTTGAAAACTAGAAGCGACTTCCATAATTTAAATACACGCAGTTAGCACGAAATTGTAATTCCCAAATTCAGATTAACGAAATCTAGCAAGTCTTTTCTTATAAACGGTATACGCTTTTATAACAAGTTGCCAAAGTCAGTTACGTACACGTTTTTTTTATTTTTTAAACCTTGCCCCACACTAGGAATTTCTTCTTGTATCGTGGGTGCGTTTACAAACATAAAAACTCACATTCACAAACACCCAGAGCCCGAACAACTATCTGTAGGTCATACAAATAATTGTTCCGTGCGGAAATCGAACCCGCGACACGCAGCGCAGCAGTCAATCAAAAACTCAACCACTGCGCCAACCGTGCACCCTAAATTGCTACCCTTGTTCTCGGAGTCCAGCATATAACAAGAATTTGCCGCGTTTGTGTATAGTTCTTCCTCATACTATGAGACAACGAGCGAGCTATATTACTGCCTTCATAACTACTTAAACCAATTAAAAAAAAAATGAAACTACCCATTCAATTCAGCTTTCTAGTGACATAAATGACATAAACATGAAAATGTATTTTTGGATGTTTGAGGGATGTTTCCTGGGTTATAATTTTATTTAATCCGTCAGTGAGATTATCAAATAATATTGGACATGTATATTTTGCTTTATCCAATAAATAAAAATTGACAAAGATAAAGCGCATCAACGTTCAGGAGTGGGGGCGTGTGACGTCACTTTGTTAGTATAAAGTGTAGCACGCACACGGCGTGATGATACGACGAGACGATATTTCAACGTACTGTATCGTCGTATTTTTTTGTCTGCGTGGCAAAAGAAAAAATACCTGTCCAATATGTTTAGGTAATCTAACTGACGGACAAAATTATTTTTTGTCATCATCCCAATTCGGTGTCAGCAATTTTAAGGTATTTGAAACACGGGTTAAGATACTTTTCAACCCGGTAGTACGCTACCTTGCAATTAATTTAGACTTCCAAGTGGGCGAAATCACCGATCATTGGCTATAATATTCATTCTTATTCCCAAGTGATATTTTTTGTCCAATCAGTAGAATACGACTTAACACAAAAACTTTCGATCTGCTCAAATAATGAGATCGATTGTTTTACAAACTAATTCCGCAACTAGTGACATTGTAACTAAATTACATTGAGAAACGTACGTCGAGCAAAGCAAAGACAGTAACTCTGAAACTGGTCTTAAACAAATAAGGACTTTCGAAGAAGTAAGACATCTAATAATACTAAGAACGAAGTTCCGACTTGAAGAAAATGTGGGTTGGTATATTTTCAGATGAAGTTAAAATATCTAAGTTCTGAGAGTAGAGACATAAGAAATATTTATGTATTTTTACGGTGTGATTTAAACGCACCGTGTATCTGCTGACTGCGTTAGCTAAATAATTTTTTTGCAATGGTTATGTCAGACTATTTAAAAAACACCGATGATGTGAATAGCTTCTATTTTATGTACATAATTACTTGTCTGGCCATATCAATACTTATATTATAAATGCGAAAGCAACTCTGTCTTACTGTCTATTTTTCCTTTTCACGCCTCTCAACTGCTGAACCGATTTAGATGAGATTTGGCTCACTTGAGCTGGACATTATGATATTTGTATTCCGGAAGTATGTTCTTTGGGCAACATTTTCCCATGGGCGAAGCCGCTCGCAGTAGCTACTCGTACCTTAATATACGCTTACATTCTATTCATGCTTACATAAAAAACCCCCGACACAAAAATCTCTAAAATGCAAAAATATAAACCTCGTACTCGCATCGGGGAACCGATTACCTTTACAGCAGATTATTTTATTTACTAAGCGATTCCTCACTAGCGTTTTATAAATTTTATTCCATGTTTTTTAAACTTATAATATACCTAGTCATAGGTGTCTTCAATCGACAATCTATCGAAACACATTATGATGTGGAGAGTATATGTTTGATTAAATCGGTTCAGCCGTTGAAAGTTATTCAACGGCTGAACCGATTTAATCAAACATATACTCTCGATCGACAAAGTCACCTTTCAAACAAAAAAAAAATATCAAAATCACTTCATCCGTTTAGGAGCTATGATGACACAAACAGACACACATGTACACTAATATATAGATACACAGGTATACAGCAACAAACGTCAAACAATTAATATAAAATAAAAGACAACAAATTAAGTCGTTTACCCTTTTCTCAAGCCTCCAAAAATATTTTATTTGGTAAATAAGTTACAGGTATCACAACTTGGGAATAAAACTCAACTTACCTATCTAAACTCTTTGATTCTTTACCTAATTTATGGAATTTATTTATTATCTGTGGTCTTTCAACAAATCTATTCCCATCAGTTCCTTCAGTATCTCTATTTAGTCTGTGGTTCCTTCAGTTTGACATTGGTTGCAAACGTCATTGTATTTTGTAAATTATATTAGTACCTTATTTTCGTCGGAACTCCGTAGACCAATTGAAATTTGACCAATAATTGGTCTATGGAGAAAATTACAAGTTTCCATCGTCCAATTACCAACTGGGCTAAGGAGAATTGAGAAATGTTCCGCCGCCCAGTTTAATAGTATTGTAAAGCCTTGTCCATAAGTTTAAACATATTTGGAAAGCGGTGTTCCTGTTTTCGTTTCTTCGAGTTTTGACACCGCCTGTCGAAATTAAAGTTATTGTTCATTTTGTAGTGTTTTTATTTGGAAGTCGGTTGTATTTTTTTTGAAAATCTTACTTATATAGTCGATGGTTTAAAATATCAAATTACATAAGTAAGCATTGCACGTACGACGGGGAAAAATATGCAGATGGGACAAACTGTCTGAAATATTTTGAAACAAAATGGATAACCCTTAAATGCTCAAAAAACGGCTTATTGTCTTGAACAAAATTATATATTTATTAAATCCGGAAAAAATCGTAAATTCTTCCCACTGGGAGGCAAACGAGTTAATCCAAAAATGTATACATTGTCATTACATGGACGCCATAATGACACATAAGTTTTCTGTGAAGTGGCCATTTCAAACAGTTTACATACTTTCCTATCTTTTAATTGAATATTCTATTTTAATTAACTATAATTAGCTAACATTATATTATGTTGTATATATTTATTTATAATATTTCTGAATTCAGTTTGATGTAAACCAAAAAATATATCAAAGGCTTCTATGAAGCCAAAGTGGAGAAAGCTGGTGTAAACTCAGGGTTATAATGTTATAATGGAACATAGTTTTGGTTGACGTCCAGTGTTCTCCATAGCCCAGTTGGTAATTGGACGATGGAAACATGTAATTTTCCCCATAGACCAATTGGTCAAATTTCAATTGGTTTACGGAGCACCGACGCTTATTTTATAGAAAGTTTTTTATATATTGTATAAACAAAATCAATCGGAGCGATGGTGAGATTTAGGTGCGATTGGTTTGTTTTCGTTATTAGAATACTAATTAGATTCTAGTATATTTTCCTGCACATATTTCTGTATTCCCCTCGAAAGAGGGTTTTTATTACCTCAATGGGTTTTTCCGACAATCATTTGGTTCTCTTTGAGATTTGTTTTCAAAAGTTTAAAGTCACATAATCCCTCGAATGCAAACGGGATCTGCGGTTCCCAGAAACAATTGTTTTCTATTGTGTCTGCTAATTAGCACTCAAGGGGTTAATGACTCAACGGGTTAGATATTAAAAAAACTGTATTTTTAAATCACTTCATATTCTTCAACCCTGGTCAAGATAACAATTTTGTAATGGAACCACACATAAAGCAACTCACGGCGTTTTAAATGAGGCAAACTGTTTTGATTTGTTCTGACAAACCTCTTCTGATCCTCTCTCTTCTCCTCTTTAAATAAAAATAGCTATTAAATTGCATCAAAAAGGTATAATATATAAGTTTGAGTAAATAAAAGTGATCTGGTACTAATATAATTGAATACTGCTCTTTTGCAGCATTTTACTAATGTCATCTTTTGGTCTCGGTCTGTGCATGTTTTCCTCTGGTGAGTACACGATCATCATTATCGTCATTGTCATCTCCTCATTTTTTTTATTTACAGTATAATTTATTGTATATATACAAAAGAAAACTGAAAAGTAAAAATACAATGGTGGCCTTATCTCAATGTATTTAGGGTCACGCTATACTGCCTTTTCTCCCATACTTCTCTATCGGTCGCCTTCTTAGTAAACACTCCATTTCTAGACATATCATCTCTCACACAGACCATCCGTCATATCATTGTTCTCCCCCTAGTTTTTCAGCTATATCCCAGCCATTCTGAAGATACGTAGTCTGGTCATAAGTTTTGTCACATATGGAAAGTTAATTAAATGACACAATTAGTCACGCAGTACAACCATTTATATATCAAATGAAAGGGTATAAAATACAGACTGATATAAAATGCATTAAAATTATTCGAAATGTACTCCTCTTGCTTAGATAGAAGCCTTCAATCTGCAAGGCCAATCATCAATCGAAGTAGGCACGACGTTCATGTAAATATCGGCGACTCCTTTAATCAGGGATGCTTTAAGTGACGTCCAAGTTGCAATGGGGTATAGCGTAGACTTTCTCCTCTAAGTGCTGATATAATTAATCCAAGGGATTCAAGTCCGGACTGGATGAGGGCCAATCCTCATGCTTGATAAAGACGATTTCACGGGTCGTGAGCCAGTTTTGGGTACTTTTCGCCTTATGAGCCGGCGCAGAATCTTGCTGGAATACCCAGTGCCTGTTTTCGAACATTTTTTGTGGCAGAACTGCCACAATGTTTGTTAGTACTGTATTTTGATATACGAGGCCACTGGTTTTCACTCCTTTTTCACAAAAAAACTACTCCGTTGGACTCAAATAGGACACCCCAAGCCAAACCATAAATGCCGAAGGGTGATGATCATGCTGAACACATGGCACACGTCTGTTCGCTTCTTCACTAGTGTGCATACTCTTTATTATTTTGTTTGTTAAAGCTCTCCTCAAAATAAATAAAAATTACGTCCGAAAAAAGTATGCCCGCGTACCACCTTTAAAAAACCCGGCTTCTTTCGAGTCAGATTTTCTTCAGCCGTGCGTTAAGAAGATGTGCTGTTTTTTTTCCAATAAGCACGCAGTCCTAGGTCTTCATTTAACACCCTTTTAACAGTCGTTCTGCTTAATCCCATCTGCTGAGCTAATATTTTTTGCTTGCGGACTGGATGTCGTTGGATTCGTGCCTTCAATGCTTTGATGACCGCTGGAGTCCGAACAGTACGACCGCTCCTTAGTTTATCTTCTAATCTTGAAGCAGAAGAAAGAAGATGTGCTGTTTTTTTCTATAAGCACGCAGTCCTAGGTCTTCATTTAACACCCTTTTAACAGTCGTTCTGCTTAGTCCCATCTGCTGAGCTAATATTTTTTTCTTGCGGACTGGATGTCGTTGGATTCGTGCCTTCAATGCTTTGATGACCGCTGGAGTCCGAACAGTACGACCGCTCCTTAGTTTATCTTCTTATCTTGAATTTGCCCTGAATCGTTTGATAGTACGATAAATAAATAATATTGGAATTTTCAAATTTTTCAGCAGTTTGTAAATCTCAGTTGGCGCGTGACCGCAACCATGCAATGCAATTACTGCGACTCTGTCTTCTTTGCGCGTCCACTCCATTTCAGAAAATGAACAAAATTCCAGAAACGCTTTGTTTTTATTTTATTATTTTCACAAATTTCGAATGCCCATAATATTTTCCTCGGCTTGCATTCTAAATTCGAAAATTTACCTATGTGCAGTGGGCACTACTGGTAGCTTCAGTGTGGCAGTTGGCTTACACCAGGGATTGGCTCTCAGTCCCTACCTCTTCCTGATGATAATGGACGCACTGACGTCAGACATACAGGAGGGGGCACCCTGGTGTATGCTGTTTGCCGACGACATTGTGCTAGTTGCCGAGAATGGCCTAGAGGTCCAGAACAAATTGGAGATGTGGTGGCACAGACTGGAGAGTGTTGGCTTGAAATTGAGCAGAACTAAAACCGAATACTTGTTCTGCGATTTTGGCGGTCTCTCCAGTTCCGTGCCTCTAACTCTCACTGGGACACCCATACCGATGTGCTCCGACTTCCGGTACCTAGGGTCGCTTGTCCAAGGGGATGGCGAGGTAGACCGAGACGTAACGCACCGGATCGGCTCGGGATGGATGAAATTGCGACAACTCACTGGAACAACTTGTGACCCACGGATGCCCCACAAGTTAAAGGGGAAAATTTTCAAGTCCGTGATTAGACCTATCGTACTGTATGGATCAGAATGTTGGGCTGTGAAAAAGATGGATGAAAAGAGATTGCATGTAGCAGAGATGAGAATGTTGAGATGGATGTGCGGAGTGACGAGAATGGATAAAGTGAGAAATGAGTATATTAGAGGAAGTTTGAAAGTGGCGCCAGTGACAGAAAAGTTGAAAGGAAACCGTTTGTGCTGGTATGGCCATCTGATGAGGAGGGATGAAGCGCATGTTACTAAAAGAGTTATGAATATAAATGTGGATGGATGGAGAGGGAGGGGACGGCCAAAGAAAAGATGGATGGACTGTGTGAGGAGTGATATGAAAGAAAAGGGAGTCAGTGATAGCGTGACTGGGGACAGGACGGTATGGCAGAGGAAAACGTGTTGCGCCGACCCCAAGTAACATGGGACAAGGGCAGGAAAATGATGATGATGACCTATGTGACAGAACTTATGGCCCAACTACGTACAATGTTTAGGTACTTGTCCCACTGCCGACGATCAGCGAGAAGCGAGTAGTAGTATTATTCGTTTAATTTATAAATACATTCTTTTTTCATATTCTTCTCAGCAAACCCTCTCATGTGATACCCATATCATGGCAGTGCACAAAAAATAACTAGCCCGCCATCTTGGGCCGTCCGCCATATTGGATTTAAAATGACGTCACTTTGCTAACCATGTATTGTCATCCAAACTAAAGGTGTATGCAAAATTTCATCTTAATCGGTGGAAGAAAACTGCTTTCAACTCAGTTGCAAGATTTGGTCCGCTCCTATTTACATACATACATACATTCATTGCAAGTTAAATAAAAGCTTGTAAAAATGAGTTGGCGAGCAGTGAGATGTGAGTGTGTAGTTCCGATAGTTTTGTCGCTCGGCTTTTAGCGAGTGTTATTGTGCGACGGGCGATTACTCGCAAAGATCCGCAAAGTAGGTGGAAATAACCGCTGGTTGGTCTCTCGGCGGGAGTTCTGACAGCCGAGCAGACATCACTGAGGGATTATAACTTTTATAGCTCTTGTCGCTGCGACAAACTAGGGCAGTGTAAAAAGCCAGCGATTAACTGTTACTAAACGGACGGTCGGCGCAGTGGTTCAGCGATTAACTGCTGCGCTGCGTGTCGCGGGTTCGCATACCGCACGGAACAAATATTTGTATGACCTACAGATAGTTGTTCCGGCTCTAGGTGTTGTGTATGTGAGTTTATATGTTTGTAAACGCACCCACGATACAGAAAGATATTCTTAGTGTGGGGCAAAGTTTAAAAAAGGATAATATATATATATAACTAAATGTCTCTCTTTTATTGATACGGGATTTTATATCTTTTGTAAGTTTATTTAGCGAGAAAATAGTTGATAGCTATAATCGGTTACTCGTCGGCGGTGGGACTAGTTACGTGTGGTTACTCTTTGGTGCCTTACTGACAAACGAAAACAGGCATTTTTATGGCTTTTACCATGACATTGTTATGTTCTTACAAAATTACAATGATTTTACCAATAAAGCCCATCAGATTGACATAATTATCATTTGTAATTGTCATTTCCTAACGACATTTTCAGATCTTACTACTCAATAGGAACTACATTCACTGTTGTTGCCTTGTGGCCTTATCAAAATTGAACAATATTACATATGGTACAATGAGACTAGCAAATATTTCCTTCGTATTGCAAGCCTGGTGTGCATGGTCCAAGGTTTGGATTTGTACCAAAAGGACGAGGCGCATAACGCGATACTGCGGTTACTGTTAGGATCTGTGTTACTGGTTTTTGGACCTGTTATAATAGGTTTGTCTATGATTGTTTTACGTTAAGTCTATTAGTCTATACTTAGTAGAACTGATAAAATATAAAGTTAAAAATCGAAAATTAAACGTGTTAATCAAAGTCGACCGAAACTATTGCGTGTTGTTTTTGCTTCATGTTTGTTGTAAGTTTATACTATTTAGTCAATATCTTCCTAACTATCACAACAATGATAGGTTTGTTCTAAACATCATATTCGATCTGGTTTGCAGTCTTTCAGGCATCTGAATAAAAATAAATCAAGAATCTGGGCAAGCATTCCATAGCCTGTCCTATGTAATAGTAATGTTAGGTATGATTGTTTTAAAATAGTCATAATATATTTAAACGAGATAAATTCTCTGTAGTTATCCAGTCCATGGTCTATCCATGTACCCAGTATCATGCCGATCCGTTCCGCCGTTGAGGTGTTTTTGATTAACAAAGACTTGCATTGAGATCACATTAAGGCCTGGTTTCTGAATTAAGTATTTAGATTTAAGAGCGTGCCAAACCCGAGAAATTTTGGTGTTGAGCAACGGTTGTGCAACAAATGTTTACAATGAATACGGGTTATAAGTCTATTTAGTTTTCTGCAAGTTTTGGTAGGTTGCGTTGTTCATCATTAGGTAGGTGATTGTTAACGTGTTGTGATAGTTCGAGTATTATTGATCAGCCCACAAATAGAAGCTCGACTTGAAATGTTATTCAATCATGCACATAGTTCTTAACCTTTGCCAAGTAATGTCAAGAGGCTATTGAAAAGATATTTAATAATTTTATAGAGCTTCTTTCTATTTTTTTTTCAAAGAAGTATTGATACGCCAGAACGCATTAACACCATGACAACCAATCGTTTGATCTTGAAAAGCGAACATCTTTAGCAAAGATCTAAGATAGAATTTCTATGTATTTTCACGTATTTCCAAGTAACTCCTGTCTACGCCTCAAGGTCGAGCCGATTTATACGACACCGCTCCCACATGTCAAATTAATGTTCACTGAAATGTGAGCTTCATGGCGTCCTCTGTAAACATACTTTACTGCGAATACTCTGCGAATAAAATCCTAGTTAAGTAACTACACCGAAATTATATTCATTACTAGCTAGATATATAAAAATCAATGCCACATTTCGTTGTAATTTTATAACTCAAGAACGGGCTCACCTATCCAAACCAAATGTCTAGGCCTTGTTCGGACTATTTAGTAGATGGTTTATGTGAGGTTTTTTTTTAATTTATTGCATAGCTTCTATCGCGGGCCTTGAGCGTGGAGACCGAATCCAGAAAATCTGTAACGAAAAATTCCGTAACGAAAATAACCTGTGACAATGGTGATCAATGTGGACCTTATGCTAATGAGAATAAGGGTCACTTTTGCTTGTCAAAGAAAACCGACCTTATTTCAATGTGAAAAAGGATCACTTTATATTTTTTTTGCTTGGGGAGGTAAACGGTTAAGGGGGGGGGGGGAGGTTATATAAGTCACTTTATATTATTGTTTTGTTTTTTAGAGTTTTATTAATCGGAAATAAATGGGGGTTTTGCTCGCTACGTTTTCGAGTTTTTAACGTTTTTAATTTAAAGGCTCAAATTCGCTTGGCAATGACAAGTTAAAATAAGAATTTTTATTATGACGGATGTAGGAAATATTTTTATGTTCTATTGAAGTTGAGGTTCTTTATTTGTATCCTATTTTAAATTCCACCGCGTTCAATGTAGACTTCATGTATGAGGGAATAAGGGTCACTTTGAAAAAGCGACCCTATTGTGGTATAAATAGGGGTCACTATTTAAATTTATTATTTGGGGAAAAGGTAAAAAATATGATAATAAGGGGGTTGTTAGAGGGTGGCGTTTAGGGTTTATTATTGTGGTTGGACCGTGATCTGCATTTACTATTTGGGAAAAGAAAGTAGATTTTAAGAACAATAGGTGAAAGAAAATTACTTAAATTCTCAAAAATTAAATGCTATGCAATAGCTTTACCGCGGCAGTCCCCGAGTGCCACACGTCTTTTTTTTTGTCTTGTTAGTTTTTGTTGTTTGTTATTTTCCTATTATACAGTAATTTCACATATTTCATTATGTTCAAAACTGTTTCATTTTTCCTTTACTTTTTGCTGTGATGGGATTATTATGGACTTTTCAGGCAACATTACTTTCATAATGAACATTATTCCAGTGGAAGTAGTTAATTAGGAATTTTATTCGCAACAAATGTCTTTATTTCCTGTATTGTAAGGGAACGAACAGCAAGAATAAAGTGTCCTTTGTTCTGCTGCTGGTCATGGTCATGGTCTACCTAAGAGCCAAGTTTCATTTAAATCTGATCAACCACCTCAGCGGATTGATTACCAACCGTCCAAACATCTACAAATCCAAATAAACATTCTTTCACACTTATCATTTATGTAGGATAGGAAGTATATTTACTTAATTTGTAGAACCCTAAACGAAAAAAAATTAGTTTGTCTTAATCACTTATTTTTATGAAATGAAATCCTTTGTTTTCACAATACAAAATAAATAAATAACGTTTGTAGCGATCAGGGATACTAAATCGAGGGTATAGATATATCTAATCGTTCGTCAATGTTGGTTTGATGTATTTGTACAATCAACAAAAGAGAGTAATGTTTTGGTTTTTTAGCTGAGTTGTTTGTAAATAGCGAAGTTCTTGATACCTGTGCATTAATATATTTTTCATCACACTTGCACGTAAACAGTATCAAAACATACAGGTTAACTTGGCCGTAATGCCCCATATAAAACCCTTGAGCTTTTTTGTTTGTCATGAAACCCAAGGGCGGTGCGTAATATTTTTTTAATTTATAGCACTGCACACAGGTCATGCAAGTTCAAGCAAGGAGTTTACACGCAATGAGAAATTGTCTTAAAATGTTATCTAAACAGGAATTTCTTTGCAATCTCGCTACATGTTACTTAAATATTCAACTAATGTTCTTAATAATCGATTTTAATAATTATTTGTATCAAAAAGTAAATTATATTTTTTTTACTCTCCGTCATGGCTGACTACCTCGTAAGTATTTGCCCTTGACGATTCTGAACGAAACATTTGTATAACCTGTGCTCAGAGATGCTGTGAATGCACCCTGGTACATAAGAAATGACGATCTTCACCGTGACCTTAAAATGGAATTCGTCACCACCATCATCCAAAAATTTGCTGAAGCCCACGAACACAGACTTCTTCGACACGTGAATGTTGAGGCTATCCAGCTGCTAGACAATACAGACTTAGTGCGTAGGCTAAAAAGAACTAAACCTTTTGAATTAGTGTAGTGTACAAAGTGAATGAATAATAGTGACAATGCTGTGCTTTATATATAACACATGAACATAGTGTTTTTACAAATATATCAGACTCTAAGAAAGTGCTACGGCCTTGTGTAAAAGTGCAAATGGACACTATTCTTAGTTTTAACATAATCTAAAACGAAACATATTAAGTTAAAGTTAAATTGCTTATTAGTCTTTTAGGCTAGATCGTAAATGATTATTAAGAATTTTGTTCTTTTTAAAAAAGTTAAAAAAAAAAACTGTGTTGTGGGCAAAAACTCGCCATCCGCTTGAAAAAAAGTTCTCGTATTTCGTAATAATAGCTGTGCTGACTTCTGTATTTAAGCTATTACTCGCAAATGTGATGAAAGACATTGTATGTGTCACGGGTGGTACGGGAATTACGAACCTCGACTCAGAAAGCCCTCAGTCTTCGACTTCGAGCTTCTACTAGAATCTCGATCGTAATTCCTTACTTACCGCCCTTAATACACAATGTACCATTTCATCACACTTGCACGTAAACAATATCAAAACATACAGGTTAACTTAGCCGTAATGCCTCATATAAAACCCTTGAGCTTTTTTGTTTGTCATAAAACCCATGGGCGGTAAGTAATATTTTTTTAATATATAGTACAGCACACAGGTCATGCAAGTTCAAGCAAGGAGTTTACACGCAATGAGAAATTGTCTTAAAATGTTATCTAAACAGGAATTTCTTTGCAATCTCGCTACATGTTATTTAAATATTCACCTAATATTCTTAATAATCGATTTTAATAGTTATTTGTATCAAAAAGTCAATATTTTTTTTTTTGCTCTCCGTCATGGCTGACTACCTACGTAAGTATTTGCCCTTAACGTTTCTGAACGAAACATTTGTATAATCTGTGGTGTGGGCAAAAGCTCGCCATCCGCTTAAAAAAAAGTTCACGTATTTCGTAATAATAGCTGTGCTGTCTTGTGTATTAAAGCTATAATTCATAATTATTACTCGCAAATGTGATGAAAAACTTTGTATGTTTCACGGGCGGTACGGGAATTACGAACCTCGACTCAGAAAGCCCTCAGTCTTCGACTTCGGGCTTCTACTAGAGCCTCGATCGTAATTCCTTACTTACCGCCCTTAATACACAATGTACTATAGTGTAAGATTTCTTCCTCCCTCCTCGCGACGTGTTCTTCATTACAGAGGATCCGTTATTCCTCCATTGTGGTAGTAACCACTATGCCTGTCCATTGCTATGTGGAAAGCGTTGCATTCACATTATGGCCACGTTTGTACTACGACTCGTCTCCTGAAATACTCCTTCAAAGCTGAATTGTAAACGGGGGTGTTCAGTGGGCTTAGTGCGAGTTCTTTGCGAGTACACACATCAACACGGTCTAGGGATATTACATACTCAATTAAATAACTCGAAAAGTACTGGCCGCATTGGAATCTTTTATACACCGATTTGTTTGTAATTTATCTCAGACTAATTCCAAACACAAATTTTTGAAAATTCTTTTGTTTCGGTCTCATAAAAATGTCTTGATGTGTAGGAGAGGGAATTTTCATTTGTGCGAAATTTAGAAAACAATACGAATTACGTTTAGTTACAGTTGTTTTTCATTTTAAACGAAAGATAAAGTTAAAATTGAGGTATTGTAGCCATGCAACGCCAACATTTGACGAGGGCGGAGATGTTACGAGCTGTGGGAATGCTGGAAGCTGGGTCTGTTCAGCGTAATGTTGCTGAGGCCATAGGGACCCACCAAAATGTAATTTCAAGATTGTGGATACGCTATCGTGCCACAGGTGAAGTAGCGGAGAGGCACCGGGGGCCAAGTCGCATCACTACCCCCAGACAAGACCGATTTTTGCAAATTACTGCGCGAGCTCAACCAAATGCAACGGCGACTCAATTGGTCCAAAGGCTGCGAGTGGAACACCAAGTGCTTGTGAGTGACCAAACTGTAAGAAGGCGACTGCATGAAAGCAATCTACGCTCTCGTAGACCACTCCGGGTCCCACCTTTACGGAGAGGCAATCGTGGACGACGATTAGAATGGGTTCGGAACCACGTGGACTGGGGCCGTGAGCAATGGTCCAATGTGCTGTTCACGGATGAATCCAGGTTCGGCTTCCATCCAGATTCATGAAGGACGCGTGTTTGGCGAGTTCCTGGACGATGGAGACGTCTTCAGAACCCTCAGGAAGTTCACCCATACCAAGGAGGAACAATTATGGTTTGGGCAGGAATTCGTCTTGGAGGACGGACGGATCTCGTTTGGGTGCGGGGCAATATGACGGCAGAACGATACGTCCAACAGGTGCTGGGGCCCGTAATCTTGCCCCACAGAACACAAATGGGGAAAGATTTCCTGCTCATGCACGACAATGCCCAGGCACACACGGCGAGAGCGGTTGCAGCTTGGTTACATACACACAATGTTAGGGCCTTAGACTGGCCTGCTCAATCGCCAGATCTAAATCCCATTGAGCATGCGTGGGATATGCTGCAAAGAAGAGCTCTGAAGGAAGTTTCTGAAAATCTGGCTACAGAAGATCAACTTTTTACGCACCTCAGAAGGACATGGGACAATATTCCGCAGCAAGACATTGACAACCTTGTTCTGAGCATGCCGAATCGTTGCCGATGTGTTATGAACATCATAGGAGCTTTCTCAGACTACTAACTTCAAGTTTATAAACACAAAATAAATGATTTTTCTATTTTTTTCAGTTTTTACTCATAAATTAAAAGTTAATTCATATACGGTTTCCGTCTATGCTTCATTTTTTTCCATAAAATCCTGAAATTTTTATCGAAGTACCTTAACCATTATTAAAATATGGTAGAATATCAAATAACGTATCTTTTAAATATATACATGTCATATAAATAATTAACACATTGACAGTAATTCGCTTTTTTTAAAATTTCCCTAGACCGTGTTGATGTGTTTACTGGCGGACGTGTATCTTGCAAAAAAGTGTGCAAGTAGCAAGGCTTGATTTAGCCACAGGCCAACCAGGCTTTATCAACCTGAGGCGCGAGGACCGGGTGGGTGCCGAGCATGCCTTGGTTTAAGTAGCTATGCCATTGCCATAGTAACTTCTGATTGTGGCATTGCTACTTGCATTCGGGCTAGAGAAATGTGTATTAGATACTTACGAGTCTTTTGCAGGTCTGTCTGATCTACTATCATAAAACCGACTCTTAATCTCGTGAGTGCCTAAAACGTGGATCCACGCGAGACACAATGGCTTTTTCAATGTTTCGGTTATTACGGTACACAACTGGCTAATAATGTTTAGAAGTATTTATTCAAAATATTAATCTTCTGCACGTTCCGCAAGCCAAGATCTGATCGTACTTTGTTTTCCAGGTTGTTAAAAGTATTTTTTTTCCATCGAAAATTTCAACCCACTATATTTTTGTAGATGTATTAATGTGTACAGCAATTACTACTAACCAAACCCTCATTCACTTTCCTACACTTTTCCCATTATACTAACAGTCAACGCAAAACGGTTTTATTCTTGCATTCTCCTCTAGTAAACGCTATGCACTCCCTTTTTAACCGACTTCCCAAAAAGGAGGAGGTTCTATGTTCGACATTATGTTGGTTTTTTTTTTGTGTATGTTCACCGATATCTCCGTCAATTGTGGACCAATTTTGAAAATTCTTTTTTTGTTTGAAAAAGTATGTTCCGAAATTGGTCCCATTTGAAATTGGTGAAGATTTGATCAAGAACTTCGGAGATATACAAAATAACTCTTCAATAAATAACGGCAAATCTTTCGGGATTGCTGCAATCGCATGTCTGTTTATTGTTTATACCATTTCATAACATAACATCACGCCAGTGCGCTCTTAAAGGGTACGCAAATCTCTCATTTCACCGGTTATGTTCAAGTTTCATGAAATCTATTCTGGAGTTATAGTTACCTTACTAACTTGCCTATTAGGTAGGAACAACTAAAAAGTGAAAAATAAAAAAACTTTTAGCAAAAAAATACTACCGACTTCCAAATATAAAACTACAAAGTGAAAAATAACTTTATTTTTTGAAGTCAGTGTCCATAACGCAAAAAATTGGTACCTACGAAAGACACCGACTACAAAAAATAAAGTTATTTTTCACTTTATAGTTTTATATTTGGAAGTCGGTAGTATTTTTTTGCAAAAAGTTTTTTATCTTTCATATAATTCTTGACACAATCCATTCATCCATAACCAAACCTGTTTGAGTCAAATGCGTTTCATACCTTCTGATTATTATCATTGCAGCAGAAAGACGTCCACTAACTAAACGTGGACCTCCCCCAAGTGTCGCCACATTGACCGGTGCCATGCGTCTCGCATCCACTGGATTCATCATTCAAACATAACCAAATACGAGTACTTACACAAGAATCAGAGTAGATATGCATTAAACTACCATTAAAAGTATTAGCCTACCTAAATAGATAGGTACTTTCACGATAAATAAAATCATAAATCCGTGGGTGAAATGTGTGCAGGGTCTGACAAACGATTATTGCTGCTCTAAATCTTGGAACGGGATATCTTCGTCCTGACTTTAGGTTTCAGAACATTTTTGCTGACGATATTGTGAAGGAAATACTTTTAGGATTTTCAGGGTATTTCAGCTTTTAAGAAGACAGGTAGCTGTATAGCTTTAAAACTACTACTCGTATCTTACACCTGCCTTGCGATTAGCAAATCATCGAACTTAGAAGCCGGCCTGGTAAGCCACTTGGGTTTCACAAATCTAAGCTTCGGCCTTTTTTTGTTATCTACGGGCAACCCTCAAAAGGTGCATAAACTTGTTGGGGAAAAGACCGGGGTCCTCACTAAAACCACCCCATTTATCATCATCAGCATATAGAGCCTTGATCTTTTAAAATATCACTCCAGAAACTCCTCTTTACAAAGCCTGATAGGGCACATCCCTGGGGAGACCAACGGTGACAACAAGTAGGCTGAAATTTTTAGTATTTCCATGCCATACCATTGCGCATTCCTTAAAGAAAAAATGAACAATGCAGAACCTAGGACTCCAAAATTTGCACACGATCCACCAGCTCTACGAGGCTGTCAGTATCAGTCAAGTCAGAGCCTTTTTATATCAATCTGCTTAGCATTTGCCCATTTATGATGGGGTTGGCTCCATATCTAATCTAACTCAGCTGAATTCCAGTATTTTACATGGATCGTATGCCTATTTGATCTCCACAACTCGATCTGATCTTCACATAACTGGGAGACCTTTTTGGCTTCCGACTACCCGTAACGGCGCGGAAACATCGCCAAGGCGCGGCGCCGCTACCGTGAAACGGCACGGCGCGGCGCCCGCACGGTGCCGTGAGGCCTCTTGTACATACACGTTTTATTAACCGTACGCGCGTTAGCCGTGTACATTTTTTTCTACCGAAAACGTTAAAACGTCTGGCAACGTCGACACGCTCGCAATTCGCATAGACTGCGATAACACAGGGATGAAAATCTGGCCGTGCGTAAGCGCGGCGCGCCAAGGGGGCGCACGGTGCATACGGCGACGGTGCCGTGATTTAGCGCCACCATGTATGTCAACAAGCTCTCAGGACTCTTGTCCACCAACGTATTTTCGGCGTAAAAATACACGGTTAATTCACGGCTGTCAGTGTTGTATGGGTCACTTTGAGAGCTACTAGCTCCTCATATTTCTGTTGCAAGACTTTTCACTAGAACATCCATAAAACTACAATCTTTGAATTATTCTATGACTACAAACATGATTTCAGTCGTGTAACTGAATAATAAACATGCAAATACTAGTAACACATCGTTATAAGCAGAATCCAGTTACGTCGCTTACGACCTTTGATTATTCAGCGCCTGGTTAAATGTAATTTACATAACATAAAAGTTTTCTCATCACATACACATAGTAACAAAGTACTTATCTACTCAATTTTCTGCTCACATAATATTAGTGAGTACTTTTTTATTTTGTTTGACCTTGACATTAAACGAAGGAAATGTGTTCCACGTTTAGTTAAAGAATGTAGGCAGAATGTGTGAAATGTTTTTTTTTGTGCAATTTAAACTTTTTTATTTGACCGTTGGGGGTAATTTTGATTTATACTCGGAATTTTAATTCGATTCCAGATTTGACATTAGCTACTGTCATTTTGTGAAATAATGATACCACATATAATAGTGTAGTGATGAACACAAAAATCGATAAACAATCAGTGTGTGTGCCATCAGTGTGCCAATTAAAGACTTAATTATTGATTTTTATTTAAATAAATACATAATTATTCATAATAATTATTTATTAATTAGTAATCGCTGCTCTATTTTATAAAAAGTTAATATTTTTGTTTTTATATTAAAAACAAACTTATACTACAAGAACCTCGATAGTTTTCAGTATTGGCAACCCGTGCGCGCTCGTGCAGCTATCGCCATTTTGTTTATCGTGTCATTCGGCTTCATTCTCCCAGTGTGACTGCACGAATATCTTATTTCATTGCGAATCGATATTTTGTTGGGTTTTTGTTAAAGTGTTGTTACGTTGTGTTATTTATATACGTTAATTGACAATATCACAGACACATTTATAATAAATGTTACAGAAAGTGACAGCGATAGCGATAGCGATGACGGCGGCAATATATAAAATAAATTATTACCATAATACATCTATCTGTTTTATTTGTCATGTTCCTTCATGATCACATTTTTTTATTTATTTCACACACAATTATAAAAGAAAAGTCTCAGATCGTTAACTAATCGTCAAAACTAAATTATCGGTTCAGAAATATTTAATTTCCTGATATACTTAGTTTACGAGAGTAAAATTATAAACGAGAAGAATCGATCCGGAAATATTCCATTTCCATATCGAATAATTTTGCAACGTCACTATTTAGTACTTGTCATAACGTTGCAACACTGAAATTGTCAAATCTGGAATCGAATTAAAATTCCGAGTATAGGTTTTAGCCTGTGCCCTTCTGCAAAACAAACCTCGGAAGCTGATTTAGGTGTATTTCGTCTGAAATTCTGCTTATGATATATCTAATAGGAAAAACGAACGCAAGTATTTAATCGGGTATAGCTGATTAAATTGTTTAAGTTAATAAAGTTTATATGAACTTCATGTATTCATAGATATTTATTTAGCTTCTTAATAAACTATATTTTAGTTCTTTTATACACGTTTGAAATAGAAAAGGACTTAAAATTGCAATTTTCGTTCAAAAAAGAAAAAAAAACTCTATTAACAAAGTAGTATGAAAGCAAAATCCCGAGGACTTTTACACATTTAAAAAAGACTTCAATGCAATTTGTGTACTTAAAGCCTTACATTTTTCTCATAAAAATGTTGATTTAACACAAATTTAGCGAGAATACATCTCAAAGTGACTGTTTTTAATAGAAACATGATTATGTAAATGTTTTGCTTTATAATGAAAAATGCACAAGCGTCGCAGTGTAAAAAAGGAAGGTCAATTAACATGCTAAATAGTGAAGCACAAAGATTTTGTGTAATATTTTTAGACAAGAAAATTAAGCTTTCTTTGAGTACTTATACCGTGGGTAATATTATAGAGGGAGAACTGGCAGGGATTTTGAGCAAGGTTATTCAGGGCGAAAAATTGATAGACAGATATACTGAGTATGCGAGCAGTAGTGATCTACAAGGTGTATGTCGTGGGTTCGAACCCAGTCAGGTGCTATACTCTTTGTAAATTATTTCATCACCACTGCTCCCAAAATGGTGAAGGAAAACATCGTGAGGAAACCGGCATGTCTTAGAACCAAAAAATCTAAGACTTGTGACATCCAGCAACCCGCACTGGGCCCGCGTGGTGGATTACAGTCCATTCCCTCTTACGGAGACGAGGTCTATGTCCCAGCAAGTGGGAATATTAAAAGGCTGATTATGATGATGGGTATTTCAGTGAGATTTGCTGAGAAAACACCGAGAATATTATAAGTATGAAAAGTTTTTCTTTCAGATTTCCAAAAAGGACACTTTATCGCCGTTCATATACGTACATTTTATCGGGTGCGGCTTGACCTAAAATGACATAGGTAGGCAAATCAGAAGAAGAAAATGATTGTGACGATTTCTTATATTTGATGATTTTTAAAAACTAATCGCGATTAATTTCATTGGTGTAATCGGCTCTAAAACAATTTCTTTGTTATTCAAATAATTAACAGCAATTCTTGGAATATAAACAACACTGTCGAAAGCTGTCACCATCAAATGACATTTGAAGAAAAAAATGGATTCCCGGTAATTCGATAAATGATTTTGCCGCTTCATCAGCCGATTCTCCAGATTAGAATGATCCTCTTCAAAACCAAGATATTTCTGAGAAGTCTTTGAAAATTACACGAATCTTCATCAAAAGGAAACTATAGGTATTGTAGGACTGTCGTCGACACCGTAACAAATAACCTATCATTATTCTTAATCAAATATTATTGTCCTTATAAATCTTAACACGCCCGGAATTAGTTTGGGGACCAAAATTGGGTTTTCGTGAAGAGTTGTCCGCTCTCAAATGTAGTGTACCTACCTTATTGATTTGTAGAGGCCCCATTATGTCTTCTCTTAATAAGTAGTATAAAACAGAATCGCTGTCTGACTCTGTCTGTTTCTCCATCACTTATATCAACCACGCAACGGATTTTGAAACGATTTTCACTTAATAACCAATAAATAACGACGCGATAAACGAGGAAGATTTTTGTATATGAATTGTTTTGTGCGAAGCCGGGTAGGCCGCTAGTTTATTTTATATTTCGGATCCGGAAGATATATAAAATGTCAAATGTATTTCTCTTTCCAAGAATTACAGAATTGAAGAATCGAAAGCTTCTAAATATCAACACATTTCGAGTGTTTCGAGCATTCTACAAAAAAAAACAGAATAAGTACTCAAGTAAAATCTCTAACACAATTCAAATTCAGAGAAACTCTCGGAAACTCAGACAAACGGCAACAATTACATTAAATGCATGAACGACATACAATACACCGCATTTCAGAGCATAAAAAACATTTAAACTGCTGCTCTGAAGTTAAATTTTCATAGTGACTTGTAAAGTGACCTTTACATTTACATTTTTTTTATGTTTTTCTGAGTTATTTTATCCCTCAATGATGTGGGTAGTTTATTAATAAGGTAAGGTATTATATATTTTAACGATCTCTTGCCGTGTAAATTTGTGTACTTTGGTAGTAACAGCTGAGCATTGATGACGCTACGAGTCCTAATTTCGTTACTATCTACGTTTTTTGCTTTCTTTAGATTTTCATTAAAAAAATGTTCTTTTAACATTGCAAATTTAGTTTGTTCATGTATAGGTATTATGTTACAGAATTTAAATAATTTGTGATAGTCATTTGTGTATTTCTTCTTAATTTTGTGAGGGACAATTGCTTTCAATATACGCAGTTGAATTGCGTAAATTTGATCAAGATGTGTCTTATATGTCCTACCATAGCTCGACAGGCCATAGGATATAGTTGATTCGACCAGGGCTTTGTAAAGCATTAATAGATGATATGGAATTTTGCATTTAAAAATAGAGAATTTAGCTAGCATACATCTCAATTTATCACACACCCCGTTAATGTGCTCCTTCCAATTAAGCCGGCTATCAATAGTTAGTCCTAGGTATGTTTGGCTATCCACAAGCTCTATGGAGTCACAACTGCAAGGGATGGCCAATTTACTGTTGCAATTATCATGCAAACACTCATGACAGGGAGCAGTTAGCTTAGGCATTAAAGAGCTTCTATTTTGACTGGAACTGATATACATTAATTTGGTCTTACTAGCGTTTAATACTAGTCCAGCGTCATGAGACCATTTAGTCAACGAGTCGAAGTCCTCTTGTAGTTGCCTTTGGGCATCACTAACACTCCGTCCAGCTGATATGAGGCAGGTGTCGTCGGCGAACTGATCTCGCATTTTTTTATGACATTAACAAGACTATTTACATACGTGAGGTAGTGCAGCGGTCCAAGAACCGAGCCTTGCGCCGTTCCTTCCGTTACGATGACTGGTTCACTAGTCGCGCCACTGACCCTGACCATCTATTTTCTGCCATCAAGATAGTTTCCGCACCAATCGTGTAGTTTGCCTCTAATGCCGCTGTCATGAAGACACTCCAGTAACCGCTCATGTCTGAGTGTATCAAATGCCTTGCTGTAATCTATAAATACTACTAAAACGTGCTGTTTTTTTTCTAATTGATTATGAATACTATCTGTGAACGTTGATAACAGTTGTGAGGTATTCTTTTTTGGTTGAAATCCATATTGTTTGTCAGTTAGTATTTTATTATTTTCATAAAATTCGTGTATTTGTTTACAAATGTATTTTCTAATTTTTTATCAATCGTAGGCAAAATAGTAATAGGTCTGTAGTTATTATAATCCAGCCTGCTTCCTTTTTTATGAATCGTTCTGACAATTCCGGTTTTAAGTGTCGATGGATACTTGCATGTTTGTATGCATAGATTGATCAGATTAGAAATCACTGCAGTAATTGTCGTACACAACATTTTTATATCCATGGCTCTAATTCCATCTATTCCTGGGCCTTTATTATTATTCAAAGACATAATGATTTTTTTAACTGAGTTGGGATCCGCAGGTTTTATACGCATAGAAACGTTAGCTGGATTTGTGTAGTTTTTTTTTATTTAACAATGATTTCGAGCACTTAGGAATAATTTGCTTTACGCTTTTATCGAATGTATCCGCAAAATTATTAGCTATATCTGTAGACGTTAAGTTAGTTTTATTAAATGAATTGTGAATATCCTCATCAATAGAAGGTTTTATTCTGCCTGTTAAACGATTAAGAATTTGCCACATCTGTCTTATATTGTTCTTATTTGATATAATTTCTGACTATATATTATTGTTTTTAGTTTTATGTATTAAAATGTTGGCATAGTTTCTTGATTTATTATATTCTTGTTTTAGGACTACGTTATTAGAGTCTTTTATCCACTTCATAAATAATTTATCCCAATGTTCACAGGCTTTGATTATTTTTTTATTCATCCATTCATTTTTACTACGCGATGCGCTACATTTAACTTTGATTTTATATTCTGATTTTTTATAACATTCTTTGAACTGGATATGCATGAAATTATATAGGATTATAGGGCATTCTATATCTTGTGTTTTTCCCCACTGGATTTCATCGAAACATTTCATAAGGTGTTGATTATTTATGCATGTCTTGTATATATATATATTATTATAAAGAGAAAAGATTTGTTTGTTTATTTGTACCGAATAGGCGCCGAAACTAATGGGCCGATTTTAAAAATTATTTCACCTAGAGAAAGCTACATTATTTCCAAGTAATATAGGCTATAATTTATTTTCAAAAAATGTTTGAGACCCTTATGAAAATTGCAGTAATGTAACCCAATGTAGCAAAATTTTGCCTATACAATTAATTATTTGGCGTGCGCTGAGAAAACTATAGATAATACATAAAAATTATGTACTACATGATTAAAGTACTCATTATTACCTATATAAAAGTCTGCGATAGAATATGTCTCACTATCATATTTAAGTCACAATAGCAACTTTTGTGTTCCGAAATTTAATTAGATCGCCATAAGAAATAAAAGTTGGTTACATTCGTATTGTCATGTAGTATAGTATTATTTCTTATTCAAACAAATTTGTAGGTAGGGTTAGGTGTGTGTGTGTAGGAAGATAGGTAGGATAGGTGTACGTGGATAGGTAGGGTAGGGTAGGTGGTTAATCGGTTGGTCAGCTTAGTAGGTTAGATAGGTAGGTAGATAGCCAGTTGACGGGAGCGAAGCCGTAGGGGTCAGCTAGTTATTTATAAATGCCGCTGCATACATAACGTGTTTTAGTCCCGGACGGACGGACGGACCGCCAAGTCACCGTCCCGTACGTGCACCCGATTTTTTCAAATCTTATCATCCCCTACCGTCCGGGATTAAAACACGTTACGTATGCAGCGGCCTTAAGATTGCAAGAAGACATAGTTGGTAAAAAGCTAGGTATATTGTTTGTAGTATCACACTCAGAGCTTTCACATTCTACGTTTACTTAAGTAAATGAAAAAACCGTTCTTCTTCATGTCTAGATATTGCTTAAAATTTTAATCTTATTTGGTATAAATACTTTGCGGTGTCAATACCTAATGACTATACAATTTTTCTACGAAATGGATAATTATTTTAGGAATAGAAGCCTCTTTCAAGATACAAGCTAATTAGTACTAATTACTTGCGTAGGTACTTTTCCTTACACGATTTCCACCACTATTTTCAATAGATGTTTTTATTAGTTTATTTTTATCATTTACTTACTTTTTCTTGTCTCTTCTTCGTCGTTACTACCCACTGAGGATCTTCGCCATATACGATGCATCCCTAAGTAGAGTCTTGCATTGTGTTATGTAGCAACGTAAAATAAGGTTTTTTTTTTTTTCGTTTTCCTTTTCAGTTTTTAGACCGCGGAAAGAGGTATATTAAGAACTGTATGATGTCTAAGTACGGTAGAAAGGTTTTTAATTTTATATTTTTTGTATTTTGGGTGCTATTTTTTTGGTGAAGATCTTTAAGTTAATATTACGACGTTATATTAGTCTCATGGTTGCGGTCGGGACTTCTGAGCGTCTCGAGTCTCGAGTTCGATTTCCAGGTCGGACAGTGTTATTTGGTATTTCCATTTGGAATTTCTAGCAGCCCTGTGTTTGGCAGTTGGTGGTGTTACGCAACCGTGGTTGGAAAGCACGTTAAGCCGTCTTTCGCCTGGTCCCTCCCCGGTTGCGTCGCATTGCCGTCGCATGAGACAATTATAGGTATAAATCTCCTGCGTACTTGCCTGATCTTTGCTGAGATTGAGCCAATAGGTTGAATTTTGGTTACGGTGACCTGTGACCGAAATTCAGTAGGGAAGATATGTACCTGTATTGTCCTACTTTTGGGCAATAGCGACTCTTACTCTGTACGGAGAGTACTCCACTCTCTCTATTGAAAGCTATTTGAGTAATATCTAAATGCCATTATTAACTTGTTTAATTGAATTTAGTCTGAATGGACTTGAAAGGCGGTTTTGTTTATACCATTAAGTAGAAATGGTATAACATAAGTATGTACCATCTATTGAGGTATATTGAATCTGTCAGAATTCAAAGTTAGGATTACATTTACATACATGAGTCAGGTTCAACCCTTTCTTGATTTAATCTTAGTCAGCGAAAAAACAAGTGAAATCTAATATAATATACGTATCTACGTAAGGCCCGCCCTTTAGGAACGAAAAATGTTTGATATATTATTAATAAGCGAAAGATTAGATTTGCGAAAGGTGAGGACGCCGTGGCGCCTCTTAAGCCACTCCTCAAAGAGGGGCCTTATCGCCGCATTTGTGGCGTGCCCATCCTACATTGCTACCTAAAATGTAATTTTCTTCATTTGACGTCCATGGTAAACAATTAAAAACCAATATTGAAAATAGTTATTGTGATATGGTCCAGTCGAAGCAGTTTTTGGTGAAATTCATAACAAAAACCGAGGAAATCATACATAAATTACGGATATTTATACATGATTTTCTTGGTTTTTTCTTGCTCAGATAAACAGTGTATTGGTCTTAAAATTCGTGGCTTTCCTTCCATAGATACATTCGTATTTTTTACCAAAAACAGACGTGTAAGCTAAAACACACTACACTCCGAGCAAGCTTCACTCTACGTTTGATTTATTCATACCGACGTGTGATAAGGTAGCCGGGCTCAGGTGCTACACACTCAGTTTCGACAGATGCCAGAAAAACAAGCAGCATTTATTACAAACTTCGTCCGAAACAGAGTAGTAGGTAAAATTAAACTATACCCAAATTTTGTGGAAGGATGCGCAAGGGACCGTGTTGTGAGCGCGTTCTCCGAACGATCAAATTGCTGCGTCTAAAAAATTGCTCCTATAACAACCTTTTATAACTTGACCTGTAAATTATTCAGACTACTTGGAAACCCACATTCAAGACCTTAAATATAAAACAAAAGTAGTTTGAAAGAATTTAAGTTTTGATAACTTTTTATCCTTAAAAGAGCAACAAAAAAGGCTCTCAATACAAAAACCGAACTAAATTAAAACAGTCCACTGAAAAAATACATTGGAAAGAATACAGAATAAATAAATGTAAACATCATTCTGAGATAACAGAACACAGCGTCAGCAATAAAATTAAAAACAAACGACCTCAAAGTGCGCTCAATGAATCGCGAGGATTTCGTAAACCTCAATTCATTTTATCGTTATCTGAATGACTCACCAACGCTGATCAATTGGTACATCACTGAGGTTTAACAAATAAACTTATTACAACGGCTTTTTGTCATCCTTCGTACTAATTTATCTCGTAAACTTCCATAGGAAGACGGGATACTAAGTAAATAAACGGGTATTTTTTTTAATACTTTGAATGTGCGTACAGCTACTAAAGAGTAGAATTCTCTGCCGGAGTCTGTGTTTCCTGATTGCTGTATGGGGAGATCTTTAGTTTAATAGTGAAAAGGTTACTTCTAGAGAAGTGTGTCCAATTATCGCTTACAATCGGGTGAGAAAGTGGCCAACCGCTAGCCTATCAACAATAAAAATAATATGGTTTTGGTTTTGCAGACCTAGTATGTAATTCCCTTTCATAAATCCCACGAATTGCGCGATCACTTGACCTTTCCTTCACCGGAAGTGTTTCTAAGCAGCAGCAATCTATCGTCGGCTACAAGGAAAACCTCTAATACAGCTACCGTCAGTTCCATAAATAAGTATTTAAAATTGATATCTCTCCCAAGATTTGATCGAAGAGCAATGTTCAAAAAATGCCCGCAGCTAACAATTTAATTATATACTGGCAAAATATTTTTTCCCGCAACATGGTTTTTGAGGAAGCATAGCTCAAAAAAAGGAATTATATCTCGGCCTAATCTGATTAAAATTGTATGTAAAGCCAAAACGGTGTGCATGAATAAAAATAAAATAATTAACATTTTCTCCAGCCATTGAACTCGTTCGTAACAAGCGGAGCTTTTTGCACAACAAACATTTTGATTGTTCTACATAGGTAACTGGTATATTATGTTGGTATATATAATTATGTTGTAACTTTTCACATTATTTTCTTACAATACAACTCATTCAGGAATGAAATCATCGATGCGTTACAAATTAAACGCACGTCAAATGATGCTATTAGGCCTAAACCAATCACAGTAGTTAACGCACACTTGATTGTCACATTAATTTCGCGATAAAATTTGTTTCAGTAACTAGATAAGTGACTGAAATCACCAACATACACCGAGTTTATCATAGTTAGTTCCACCTCTCACCTTTTTTCTGCAGAGCAGTGGATTCAGGCTAATTTTAGGTATTAGGTACCTCCTTAGTGCAAATGCCAGGAGTACGTTCATCGTGGATGATGCAAATGAAATAAATTCTTACATGAGGTGGGTGGCACAAGTATTAATTTCTTAGTTATTAGTAGGTATACCTTTCTTTATGATCAGCCTGCCGATCCCACCACTGGGTCATAGACCTCCTCTCTGTGAGAGGACCCACCATAATCCACCACGCAGGCCCAGTGCAGTTTGGTGGATATCACATGTCCTCGAATTTTTGTTTCTAGGACATGCCGGTTTCCCCACGATGTTTTGTTTCGCCGTTTTGAGTGCAGTGGTGATGAAATAATTTACACAAAGTAAAGCGCCTGCCTGAGTACGGACCTACGACCTACAACTTGTAAGTCGCGACCTTTACCACTGGGCCACCCCTGCTCTTTACAGACCTGGTATACCTTTGCATACCATAAGTTTTCCTTAACAGTCAATAGTCGGATAGATTATTTTCATAAAAGAACCCACAATAATACTTATACACATTACAGTAAAAAGTAGATCACGATAAACGATAAAAACAATAGGTAACAGCTGGAAACAAGGCAAAACTGACAAGAAGTAAGGTAATCCCTGTTAGAAAAGAAACATTATTTAAAGGAGTTTATCAGAAATCTTCCACATCAATAAGTTGTAAGCTTGTTCGCACGAAATTTCACAGCCCGACGATTACGGTAATGAGGCGCGATAAGTTAGCAATCAATAATAACTACTGAGCTGATTAATGGCAACCCTGGAGCGACGAACACAGACTTGTACCACAAAAGCTTCTGCTCACGGCTTCGCCACCGTGTTAGGTTGATAAAAAGTATGCTTTGCGTTTCTCCAGGTTCTAATGTGTGAAAAGTAAGCAATGTAGGAATTAAAGAGTTTCTTTCGCATTTATAATAAAACTAGCTTCTGTAAGCGGCTTCGCCCGCGTGCACATTAAAAATTATCCCGAGAGAACATATTGCCGGGATAAAAAGTATTCTATGTGTTATTCCAGACTAAAATCTATCTCTGTGCCAAATTTCATCCAAATCCGTCCAGCCGTTTGAGCGTGAAGAAGTAACAAACATAAAAACACACTCACAGACTTTCGCTATTATTATATATTATCATATTATAAGAATAATGTAGTGTGACTAGCTTCTGCCAGCAGCTTCGCCCGCGAAAATTATCCTAAGGGAACATATTCCCGAGATAAAAAGTAAAAAATAATTCAGAGCCGCACTCACAAAATTCTCATTTATAATATTAGTAGGATTCTATATTCATATTTATTTATTTGCTCAAACATGTGTACACATACAAGAATACAATAACGTGCATGCAAGATAACATAAAGAAGAAACACAGGTTCAGACATGTTTGCCACGTATTGTGGCGTGCAAATATGATGATTAATAATCAATCATTCAAGTCAATAATTCATTTCAGCCAATATCATTAAATTAAAAATGTCAACAGCAAATAAAAAAGTAATAACAAATAAAACTATATGTCAAAATAAATTCTACAGTCAGAAAAGCATTAATATTATAGTGAGTAAAATTATTTTAGAATGTCATGAAGTCAAATTAGAATTATAACAATTAAAACATTTAAATTTGTTATTTTAAAAAAAAATTTGATTCAATACATAATGTCAGAATTTATCTGTTAAAAAATATAATAACATTTTTGACATAGGAGAATTTTTAATTTTTGCTTAAACAAATCAAGAGGAAATTTTTTTAGCTCCTTTGGCAATTTATTATATAGGACTGGTGCCATATGAAAAATACATCAAGACAGTATTAGATCTACGAACAAAGAGACAACTTTCATCTCGTTGAGTACGATTATAAGCTTCGGATGCTAATACAAAAAGTTCTGGATTCTGTATCACAATGACAGTTACTTCAAATATATATAGTGAAGGCAATGGTAAAATACTGTACTCTTTAAAGAAAGGCACACAACTCTCAATAGATTGTAAACCAAACATAGCCCTAATGCACCGTGTCTGTGCCTTAAAAACAAGATCTTTGTTGGTTGAGTTCCCCCAAAAAATTATGCCATATCTGAGGACAGATGCAACAAGTCCATGATATGCAATTATGAGTGCTCTAGAGTTTACTTTATTTGCTAGTTCATGTAGGGCAAAAGCTGATCGACTCCCTCGCTTGCACAATTGTTCAATATGTGGTTTCCAAGTCATTTTATTATCAATATACAAGCCGAGAAATTTTTTAGTGTCTGTTTCTTCAATAGGTTGATTATTAAAATTTACGTTTAGATCGTTTAGTGTTAGTGTACGCTGTCTAAAGTTCATTAATTTGGTTCTTTCAAGGTTCGCTTTTAAATTATTTACATTCAACCAATTCATAACTGAGCTCAAGGTGCTATTTAAATCATCTTCGTAAGTATTTTTGTCTTTACATTTGACAGTAATAGTGCTATCATCCGCAAAGAGAGCTATGGGGTTATCAGTGACATTTGGTAGGTCATTTATGTATAATATAAATAGCGGTGGACCTAGAACGCTTCCTTGCGGTACATCGTAGTTTAGTTCTAGTAGCTGTCGATGGCGTCGCCCTTAATCCATTGTACTATCGTACTACGTATTACGTACTACCGTATTAAGTACTACCGTACTACGTATTACGTACTACCGTACTACGTATTACGTAATACCGTACTACGTATTACGTACTACCGTACTAAGTATTACGTACTACCGTACTACCGAATTATAAGTATCCTAATCCAAGGTTACTCTTTCCCAAAATTCATCAAACTTGGTTTAGTGGTTTCAAAATCAAAATCAATTTTTTTTTTATTTCACATAGGCCTAGATGGGCACTTATAAAACGTCGACAAAAGGTGCACGGTTCGGGTTGGTCGTTTCCTATGGAGAAGAACCGGCAAGAAACTCCATGGTTACTCTTTTAAAAATGGTTTGGTTTTACAATATTTCCATGTTACAGCATTAGTACTTAGACATGGGGGGACAACGTAGGCCCGACTTATGACAATAAGTCGTAAGAAACTAAAAAAATAAAATAAAAGGATTATATATTTTATAAAAAATTTACAAATGTTAACTAGCATCTAGAAGGCCTACAATGTTCACACATTCACAAAACAATCGGTAAAAGAATCTATACAAAGGTAAATAAAAATAAGTATTACATGACTAAATTTAACATGTGGCACAAATTTTGTTACCAGTGCTGTAACTATTCTTAGCAAAGGGCTATAAAGATGTTTGAAAACCATTGTAAAAAGTCTAATTAAAAGAAGGAAAGAAAAATGAGATTGAGAATAGTTAGAGACATCCACATATTTGTGCCGTTTACAAGTTACCAGGGAAGCTGCATGCGCAGAAGGAGCTAAGGCCAAATGTTTTTATCTTCAACGGTTTAGGCGTCAGAACGTAACCAACAAAGGGATAGATTTACTTTTGCATTTATAATATTACCACGGCACATAATAACACGCCTGTAATCCTCTAGTATCAGTGGTTCGGTGGTTTTGTTCAGAACCGGAGTACTGAGACTAATGTTGTCTCATTAGTTCGGTTATGACGTCAAACCGAACTGTTAATACTAAAATACTAGATACTAAGATATATACCAGTCCGGTTAGTGATGTCAACATAAAATGCTTTTATTATAAATTATAGAATTAAACATATTCTCTCTTCAGAGAATATGTTTAATTCTATAATTTTTTATGACTTCTCATAATTTGGTAGTTATTAATTAATAAGCAATCTGAAAATAGCAAAAAAAAATATGTTTAAATATACACGTCAAAGAAAAAGATACAACAGTTTATGTTATTTACTTTTGAGCTGTTCGATCAATTTATAAATTAAGCCCGAGACACTCTCTCAGAGAGAAATTTAAGGAGATTAATGTAATGACTGTGCCTTCTCAGTATATTTATGAAAATCTTTTATATGCCCATAAAAATATAAAATTGTTTAAAATATACAGTGATATCCATAACGTAAATACTAGGAACAAACACAAATTTGTAGTACCTACAACAAGGCTCAAGAAAATAGGTGGCTCGTTTAGATGTCAATATAGTCGCTTTTATAATAAGCTTCCGAGCCACGTACAAGATCTGTCTTAATAAATTCAAATCTTTCGATTGAAAAACCTAAGTTGTGCCAGAAAGCGTTTTATACAATTAAAGATTACCTTGAGGACAAAAAGGCTTGGGATTGAGCTGCTCCAATTAATTTTGTTTTTTTTATTATATTTTGCAACGTGAATTTTTTTTTGTTTTTGCCTTTCTTGCAATGCCAAGGATATTTACTTTTTAAAGTATTATATTATTTTAATTATTGTGAATGTGAAGACTATGTGGATCATTCTTTTTTTTTTGTTTATATTTAAATTCATCTTAGTTTTTAATCATGGTCTGGCAGTTTGAGTAGTTTATGCGGCCTACCCGAATGTCCTTTCTTTGGTATTGTTCGTCGAATCGTTGAGCTCCTTAAATTCTGAGTTGAGCTGCTCGGTTATTGACAAATGCGTGCACTGACTGGACAGGTCCACTCAATCTGGCTGGTTCTTTCCTCAAAAGACCATTTCAGACATCAGTCTACATGGTCTTCACATGATCTAATCAAGATTTTGTCAGGACTTTAAAAGAGACTGTGACCTCTGAGTTTGTTTCGGCCTTTCTTCTCAGAGTAGTCAGATAGGAAACGCCGAACTCATCTAGTTTTAAAAATATGTTCGACATGTAAAAGTGTTTGTACAAACCAACTTACAGAAATAAAATGATTTATCATTTATCATTTAGAAGCAGACGTACGAGGCTTATTTTTTGGTAGATTTGTTTGTGCCGGGGGTTTTTTACTTTTCTAATTTAATTTTTCCTTCATGCTTATTAAACCTTGTATAATATACCTAGTAGAAGACACGCTTCAATCGACAATATATCGAAACACGTAATTATGACACGATATCTGCCGAAACACCCTGATTCAAAGATTAAAATGCGGATAACTTTTGAACGGCTGAACCATCTTGCTATGATACTTTAATTTTTTTTACAATAAAAGTGGTTTTACATCATTAACCGAACTACAGAACAAGTCTCATCAGTTGGGTTCGACGTCATAACCGAACTAATGAGACAAAATAAGTCTCAGTTGTCGGATCCCGAACAAAGCAACCGAACTACTGAGACTAGAGGTAATCGCCGAAAGTTTACACAGAGGTGCACCTAAAGTACACCCACCAGTGTCAGGTGTTACCAGTGTTCCTTCGCCTTCAAAACAAACGTTACGGTAAAGTTATGATGTTCTCGTAAAAGTGGCGAGTTGTTGATGGTTCCACAACGGACAGAACATCTGAGCTCGTTGAAATGTGGACCGCATTAACAAGTGACGACAACATTACTCACCTGTCTTTGTTTCGGCAAGTTTTCCTTTAAATTAACTCGGTTGGAAGAGGCTTCTGGAGGAATATAAATCTTAACTATAATTAAAGGCCGCTGCATACGTAACGTGTTTTAATCGAGGATGGAACAAGGCGTTTTTAAAATATCATTTCTTAAAATCAAAATGTACACGAAAGAGCATACGTCACGGGTGCATGGACGGGACGGCGACTTGGCGTTTTGTATGAAATGCCACGTCGTCCCGTTCGGTACGGGATTAAAACACGTTACGTATGCAGGGGCCTTAATACAGAGAAAAATGTATTGAATTTTATGTTTGTGAAAGGTAATCTTTGGAAGCACCGATCCGTATATAAAAATGTTTGATGGAAAGCTACTCGGCTTTTAATCCCAGAAAAGTGACCAGTTAACAGAAAAAAAATCTAATAACTAAACTTTACATAAATTTTTCAAAATGGAATGTTAGTATGGTCAAATTATTTTTCTCAGTTTTCCAGTCACAGGAGCGAAGCCAGGAGTGTATTATATCATAATCGGGTTATAAAAGGTAAGTATTAGCCTATTAGGCCTAGGATTTTTTATCGGAATATCGTAAGTTTTGATAAGTTGCCGGATCCATCAGTCAGAAGTAGGTGTCTCTATATTTACGATTCTAAAGATTTAATTAGCTATTCACGAACCGAGTAAACCCGACATTAAAACGACCCGACGACGAGTCATTAAAAAGTACTTACAAGTCGCTGCTAACTCCATCTGTATCCGTGGAACGAAACCGTACGCGATCGATGTTCTTAAAAAATAATCAGTTTAATCAGACGAAAAACGCTAGTTACCTCGGCACTATTTCTCTGTATGGGATGAGGCATCTGTATGCTAGTATTTATATTTTTGTGCCTATACTGACAAGCTCTTTATTTCAGCCACTCACACTTTGTAGACGGCTGCCACAAAACGTCGTAGACTTAAAATATTATACTGATAGGTATATCATGTTCCTTCCTTGAAGTCTGCTTTTATATCTTTTGTTTCGATTTAATTAGGTATACATGTTCTGATTCAGATTTCAGCCTATAGAAACCTCATGAAAACCTAATCAACTTTCGATAGGATCAAATTTTAACAATCTGATATTTAAAGCTACCAAATAAGAATACATGACAATGTAAAATAAATCTAATCTTTATATTCCTGTAGCTCAAAATCCAATAACGTAAGTGGTATCAAAAGGTAATTCACGTTAGGATTTCGTTTTGGTATTTCCGAAAAATATGGAAACTGCATCCCCGGTGGTTCTGATTTAAATGCAAAGCCTTGAAATGGGATCGCGTAGCTGGATCCAATCATTTATCGGGCACTGAGTCCCTGCATTGTTGATAACCAAGTGTATTTGATATTGGAAATTATGATTTCATGTGAATCGTTTATTGGAATTCGATAAACCAGTTCGCATTTTTGATTTAGGTAGTTTTATTGAGGAGCTTTTTTAAATATTATTAATTTTATTAAACAGTAACTGGTAATATTATGTAGGTACCTACAGTTAATTATGTAAAACTGTATGAAGAAAAATTGTTAAATTACTCATCACTGGATGCGAGCAGCAAAGAAGTCCTATAATCTAAGCCTATATCTCGAAAAAGACATATAAAATGAGTTATAGACAAAGATATTTTATTTCAACTAGGCCACCAAGCGACACTTTTGAACGTTAATACATTCAAATTTAAAAGGAATAAAAATTTATTCTACCGTGCATTCGGAAAGTAGCTTGTTATGGAGAAGAACGCACAAGAAACTCCATACTTATTCTTTTAAAAAGGTTTTAGCGGTGACAGCGTGTTGTATAAAAGCGTTCGACAACACAATTTTGCTCTATAAGCTTATAGGACAAAAATGACCCATAAATAAAGGATGTAAACGTTTGCTACACCATCATTTTATACAACCTTTATAGTATGTGCTATAGCAAGCGCTAATATCACTAGTACAGAATAGTACTGCTCTATAAAATTGTTAAAAAATGCCTTTATTCATCTGATTTGCGTAATAAAGGTTACAAACGAACTGCTATAATCGTTTCGTTTTGGCAGTGATGAACACTCAGCTATAAGGCGATCTTGTCGTGTTGAGGATATTCAGATCGTTGCTTTTGTACTTAGTACGTTAGTAGTTACAAAAAACTCTGCAATAGAGCAATTTTGTGATGTAGCTTAGTTCCAGAGTATTATTATGTAATGTAACTGTACTTTATTGGTTTAGAGATGACTATTATAGTTTTACTAATAAGCATATCAAACAAACAATTTTTTAGAGCAAAATTGTTGAGTAATGACTTTTCAGTTCCTATAATATGCTTAATAAAGGCCAGGTGCGCAGTACTCATAACCGGCGTGTGTGTATGACTAGATGCATGAATGTGAGTGAAGCAAAAGAAGTATGTAAGGATCGTAGCAGGTGGTGTTCTGTAGTTTCTGCCTACCCCCATGGGAAAAAGGCGTGAGTTTATGTATGTATGTATGTATAATATGCTTGTTAGTGTCATGACAGAGTATATGTTTCTTTAATAACACAAAAACAACACGTAAAAAAACCTTTTTTGCAAAAAAATACTACCGACTTCCAAATACAAAACTACAAAGTGTAAAATAACTTTATTTTTTGAAGTCGGTGTCTTTCCTAGGTACCATTTTTTTGCGATAAGGACACCGACTTCAAAAAATAAAGTTATTTTACACTTTGTAGTTTTGTATTTGGAAGTTGGTAGTATTTTTTTGCAAAAAAGGTTTTTTTATTTTTCACTTTTTAGTTGTACCTACTTAAAAGGCAAGTTAGTAAGGTAACTATAACGCCAGAATAGATTTCATGAAACTTGATCATAACCAGTGAAATGAGAGATCTGCGTACCCCTTAAGAGCGTACTGGCGTGATGTTATGTAATGAAATGGTATAAACAATAAACAGACATGCGATTGCAGCAATCCCTAGACATTTGCCGTTATTTATTGAAGAGTTCTGTTGTATATCTCCGAAGTTCTTCATCAGATCTTCACCAAATTAAAATGGGACCAATTTCGAAACATCAATTTTTGGGGGCCGAGTCACCCACGTCCGTAGGAACGTACCCTTTTTCTGATTCCCTACACGTGGTCCCCGGGTGGTGCAAATCAGGTGACACTAACTGGTGGGAGGCTTCGGCCGAAGGCTTATGACCACCCACCGGGCAAAGACGTACCGCCAAACGGCCTAGCCGTGTTCCGGTTCGATGCTCGGTGTAGCCAACTAGAGGAGTTGGGTCGAGATAGCTGTTCCACTGCAGGTTGACCAGCCTGACGCGCGCTGTTAGGGATGTGTCGGGAGACTAGTCGCGGAGGGTAGCGGGATCCGAGGCACGGTGCGCCGCTGGCCGACCGCAGGTAGTTGGGGGCCCAAGTAGTGTGCCAGCCACACACGAAAGGCTGCCCCGCCAACTGTCGAAAAATCCCGAAATGCGCCATCGTGCTGGTTGGCGACCAGATGGGGAGGGCCCGATGGACATTCCGGGGGGGCTCGGGCGTCTTCGCAGTCTCCGGACTAGTACCCCAATGATGCTGTCCTTTCAGTGCGTGTCTGAAGGTTAGCAGCGTGGAACCTCGTCTCACTTCCAACTCCTCTCCTCCGTTCACTCTTATAAAAATATGAATCATGTCAAGGAAAAGGAAGATTAGTTTTAAACAGCGGCTGCACCCCCTCCCCCACAAAGTGCATCTCACCAACATTAGGGGTCTGCACTCAAATCTCTCTGCAGTCCACTACCACCTGGAGACTGAGAAACCAGCGCTGTTTTTTCTTACGGAGACGCAGATAGCGAGTCCGTCAGACGTGTCGTACCTGTCTTACCCAGGGTTCACCCTGGAGCACAATTTTAGACCACGGGCGGGCGTATGTATGTACGCCCGTGACGATCTTTGCTGTCGGCGTCTCCGTAATCTTGAGGACTCAAGATTCACAACGCTCTGGGTTCTGGTGGACACAGGTCTGGATAAAATTATCTACGCCTGTGTCTACCGTTCGCACAGTGGAGATCAGGAGGCAACCAGGCTCACAGAGTACCTCAGTGAGGCGGCTGATGCAGCACAGCAGCGGTACCCTTCTGCCCAATTAGTGTTACTGGGGGACTTTAATGCCCACCACCAGGAGTGGCTCTTCCCATACCAGTGCACTGATCATGCTGGACGGGAGATGCGTAAGCTTGCGCTAGCGCTAAACCTCACCCAGCTGGTCCAGGGGGCAACGAGGGTACCGGATGTTGATTCGCACACGGCGAATTGCTTGGACCTTCTGCTGACAACAGATCCAGACATATACTCTGTGTCGATAGCATCACCATTGGATAGTTCCGACCACTGTCTGGTGAAGTCTGTGTCCATCTATTCCCCGCCCGATTCCAGCCCAAGGGGCACCCGGTGGGTTTGGCGGTACAGGTCGGCAGATTGGGATGGCATGCGATCTTTCTTCGCCTGCTATCCCTGGCAGCCTACTTGCTTTTCTTCGACTGATCCTTCGTCGTGTGCGGATGCCGTGACGGATGTGTTGCGTCGGGGAATGGAGTACTACATTACGTTCACTGACGTAACAATGTCTAGCGAAGACCGGCCATGGTTTGGTGCCGAATGTAAGCACGCCGACGCGCTTAAACATGGGGCGTACCTGGCTTGGGTCGACGCTCGATCGCGTAAGGCGAGTGACGTGGGTCAGAAGAAGAAGGCCTTCAACAGGGCTGCCAAGTCCTGCACGATGGTGTTGCGAAGGGCTCGGTTCGATCACATTGGCCGAATAGGGACCAAACTTGCTTCTTACCCAGCAGGTAGTAAAGCGTTTTGGTCTCTGGCTAAGTCGGTCGAGTCGAACTTCTGCCGTCCCTCACTGCCACCACTGCTGAAACCCGACGGGTCACTGGCCCACTCCGCTGAGGAGAAAGCAAATTTATTTGCCTCTCTTTTTGCGGAATCTTCACGTCTGAATCCTGGTGATTCGCGGCCCCCTCCTCCTCCTGATGGATGCGAGACGAGTATGTCGAATATTCGTATCCATCAAAAGGACGTCCGTAGGGTGCTGCGTAACCTTGACGTGAACAAGGCTAGCGGCCCTGACGGAATACCAGCACTTGTTCTTAGAACCTGTGCGCCTGAACTGTCTCCGATCTTGACACGCCTATTCCGTCTTTCGTATGAGCCTGGAAAAGTGCCGAATGCTTGGAAGCAGGCTAACGTACAGCCCGTGCCCGAGAAGGGCAGTCGAGCTGACCCGGCCAACTACAGACACATATCTGTAACCTCCATACTCTGTAAGAGTATGGAACGTGTACTCAATACTAAGCTCCTGGCATACCTAGAAGCAAACGATATCCTTAGTGATCGCCAATACGGCTTCCGCCGAAATCGGTCTACTGGGGATCTTCTAGCGTATGCCATTCACATCTGGAGTGAGGCCATCGAGAGGCACGGGGAAGCGCTTGCCGTCTCCCTAGACATCTCGAAGGCTTTTGATAGGGTCTGGCACGAAAGCCTTATTGCTAAGCTTCCTTCATTCGATTTGCCCGGTGGTCTGTGTGATTGGATTGCAGACTTCCTGAGAGATCGGTCCATTCGAGTGGTTATCGATGGCAGCTTATTGGCGTTACGTTGACATCGACTCTCAATTTTGGGCCATACATTGAGGCAAAGGCTCAGCTGGCCGCCAAAAAACTGGGGATACTTGCAAAGGTGAGAAGGTATTTCACGCCAGAACAGCTGCTCAGCTTGTATCAAGCGCAAGTTCGATCATGCATGGAGTACTGTTCTCATCTCTGGGACGGATCTGCCAAATACCAGCTTGATGCACTGGAGTCGATCGAAATGCGGGCCAAGAGACTCATCAGCGATGAGGCACTGGTTAAGTCAAAGCTCCAGAGCCTTGAACATCGTCGCCGAGTTGCCAGCTTGTCGGTTTTTTATCGGTTACATTTCGGGGAGTGTGCGATGGAATTGCATGATTTAATTCCACCCAGCCCGTTCCATCATCGGACTACCAGACGTAGTTTGCGTCATCGATATACGGTGGACATCCAACCCATACGCACTAAACGTTTTGGGAATACTTTTATTATGCGTACAGCTAAGCAGTGGAATTCCCTGCCGGAGTCTGTGTTTCCCGATAGCTACAATCTAGGGGTCTTTAAGTCAAGAGTGAATAGGTTACTTCTAGGCAAGCGTGCTCCACCATCGACCACATCATCGCTTACTATCAGGTGAGATAGTGGTCAAGCGCGAGCCTATATAAGATAAAAAAAAAAAAAAAAAACATACTTTTTCAAACAAAAAATTTTTGAAATCGGTCCACAATTGACGGAGATATCGGTGAAAATACACAAAAAAAAAAACAAACAATGTCTAACATAGAACCTCCTCCTTTTTTGGAAGTCGGTTAAAAAGTGGATAAATGTTACTATTAAATAACAATAATGTCCTGAAAAATACTTTATTATTTCACTTTTAAAACTATTTTCAGACATTTTTATATGATGCTATAATGGCGCTTTGTTTTTTTTTTGTGAAAACTCGACAATTCAAGGGGGGCACGTAATTTTTATGGTAAACCTAACCATAGTTTATCCGTAAAATTGCTGTCGCACATCATTTCACTCTATAAACAAATATAATAATAAAATAAAAAAGTTATACAATATAAATTGCTTCAGTCCCTTTATTAATATTAAATAAATATATTTTGTCAAGTCTTTTCACTCTCATGATAGAAGAATACATGGTGAGTGAATAATCTGAGGTAAAGGAAACATAAACTCTCGTATGGTATGAAAAAGTACTATAAAAAAATCAAACCGACTTCCAGAACAAAAAACTACAAAGCAAAAAATAAATTTCTTTTCCGAAGTCGGTGTCTTTTGTACTTGCCCATTGTTTCCCGTTTTTCGACACCAACTTCGGAAAAGAAATTTATTTTTTGCTTTGTAGATTTTTGTTCTGGAAGTCGGTTTGATTTTTTGTTAAAAAGTTTTATTTTTCTCTTTTTAGTTTTGGTAGGTACCTCCAATTAACATGATTATCATTTATAGCACAAGTACATCTCATGGCGATTCCAATAAGCCCAAACACGACTAGGATACACTGTTTTATATAAGAGTTCCAGTGCCTACCTTCCGGCTTCATCATCAGATCAGTTCGATGGTGCAATTTTCAACAGTACCATTTATTTATAAGTATTTGCTTCATTATAGTCGGTTAACTATTCAAGATATCTTATGCCCGTGACATATTTAGCATTTTGGAGTTCCAGTGGCCATCTGTGGTCTTCTTCATCAGTTCCACTTCACCAAATGATACTTTCTGAGTGCAAATGATTGCATTGTTGATGAAAATACAAAAATCGCTATATGTTTGCCTATAACATTTGAGGAGTTCCCTCGATTTCTCTAGGATTCCATCATCAGATCCAGACCTGATGAATATGGGACCAACTAGAAAGTATACCCTTTCAAACAAAAGAAGAATTTTTGAAATCGGTCCAGGCGTCTTTGAGTAATCGGGGAACATACATAAAAAAAAAAAAAAAGATTCCGACGAATTGAGAACCTCCTCCTTTTTTTGAAGTCGGTTAATTAAAGGTGTTTATTAACCAGTACATCACTATATTGTGACCCGTGCACTGTTACATAGCGTGTCTGACTGATTGCCATGTGTAATTTTGTTATTGGTTCGTTTTAATACTGAATGGAGAAATAAATACGCCCCTTTGAATAAAATTCACCTTCTTTGGGGTTTTATAGGACCAAAAACAGTGTTGCTTAAAACGTTCTATGGCTTATTATACAACTAGTTTTTGTTACTTGGGGACGCACAGGACCGACCGATGTGGCGACAGTCGGGGGATCCCCTTTTTTAGCAGTGGAAGTCTTTCGGCTGAAATGATGATATGTTATTTTTAGTCAGACAGGCCATGAACTTATTTTTTTAACGTTCTAAAATACTAAAGTCCTTGTATTTAAGTACATCCCCAAGCTGTTGGTTGGTTGTTGACCAGAGAGTTGGCCTATTGTCAATGAATCAGTATTTTCATCGCCAGATGCGGATACAGGGGCGGTGCAACGGGGGTAATTAACCCCTCTGGGCCTGGACCAAACTGTTAGTGTTGACGAATTTGACGTGGTAGGTAATTAAAGTAAAGTAGAAATGATAATGGACCGAGCACACTGCCCTGTGGAAATCCGAATTCTGTTACTCTACAACTGGATAGATATTTCAGTTCACGCTTGGTTTTAGTATAGATTGTCGACATTTCTGTGTATTGTTTTATATCCGTGAGATATGACTTAATTAGGTTTAGTACGTTTCCTTAAGAGAAAGTTTATTTAAGAGAGTATCATGTTTTACATAATCGAGTGTCTTTGTCATGTTTGAGAATATTGCACATATAGGGTTTTTCTTGTCCAAATTATTCATGATTAGTTTTAAAGGATCGAATATTGCCATGTTAATCTTTTTACGAAAGAACAAACTTTACATGAAATGCCATTTTAAGTTATAAAAGTGTAAATAGATTCGTATATTTTTTTTTCAAATATCTTAGAGAACACTGAAATTAGAGCTATTTGTCTATAGTTTGACATGTCTTCCTTATCATTCTTTTTATGTAATGGTTTTATGATCACAGTCTTTAATATATCAGGGAATATACCTGAACTTATACAGACATTTATTATATGGCTTAATTGTTTTGCGATAATATCAGAGACAAATTTGACTACAACGATTGAAATGCCGTCGAATAGATATCTTGAGGGCTGCATAAAAAAAGACTTTTGGGTTTTGGTAATTGCAGCTGTATTTCCCGTACATTTACTGGATACATCATGTATTTGGTAAACGAAAAAGTCATTCAATGATTCAGAAATCTGCCCAGGATCTTTTACTAGTTTTATTTCCTTCGTTAATTTACAAAAGTGAAAATCTATCTAGAACCAAGGTGGAGCGCTAAAATTTTCTTTATCCTGATGTTTTAGAAGAATGGTAAAAACCTTAGCTATATCATCTATCTATGAAGTCCTCAAATTTTCATGAACCACAATGTTTTTAAACCACTACTGAAAATCTAAACCAAGGTCCTCCTTGGTTTAGTTTTCAGTAGATTTTTTTATTAATATTAATACGATCCGCAATGCAGAAACAGCATTTTTCAACGAAATCCCCTCTAGAGAGCCATTTATATATATTTATTATACCAACGATCGAAACCATGCACAAATATTTAATGGATTAGCACTATATTCATTAGCAAACATTTGTAAATTTTCAATTAATAGTAATTTAAAGCGTACTGCCGTCTGCCGAACTCATGAATAAGTTTGTTTTCCACTCAACTTAATGCGCTCAGAATAACATTTTATTACCAGTAATGGCGGCGGGACGCGATGTGAATATTTATTGCAATTGTATCTGGAATTTGCCTGTTTAAAAATTATAAAATATTGTTTATAGAACCTTTAAAATTATTTTTAACAAATATTGTCGCTCAATAGTTCTCAATGCAATCAATCCTAAATTGAAAGGCAAAGGCGATAAAAAGTGTCACCAGAATAAAATAATAGTCACTGCTATAAAACGTAAAGTAAATAAAAATTTAAAGATTACCTATTGGTTACTGTCAGCTTATCATACTACTGCTAAGCCTTCACCATGACTTCTAGATGTTTCGTTCCAGGGTTTGTGTGACCAATTAATTAATTTTGACTAGCTCGTCCTGCCATCTTATCCGTGGAATTAATGCAGGTAACCTATAACCAATAGATACCGTTAAGTAATGGTAATAATTTAAACTTGAAAAAACCTAAAAACATTACGTCAATTCGTTAAAATCTAAAAGTAAAGAATGGTTAAATCGGGCCCTAAAATAAACAAATAATAAACAACGTATCAACTTATTTTAAATGATTTAACTTAATGAGTATTCATTAGTCAGTTCCGTTCAATAAATGGAAACATTTAGCGTTAAACATGCTTTCAGTTAAAACATTGCAACAAACACAGGTACCTATTTCAATTCAGATTTCGAGATTATTGTCACATTTTGGAACATCAAACTCTATGGCATATATGACAAAGGTTAAATTCCATTGCAACGGCTTTTTAATTCAAAGGGTCATTTATAAATCAATTAAATTGATATTGACTGAATTTAGCTCGTACAGTCAGTCGAAAGACGAAATATTTAGAGGGACAACAATTTTTGTTCAACAAAAATGCTAAATGCTCGTGTAAGCTTTAAATTGTGTTATTGCCTCAATTAATACGAAAAACTTTTAAAAAGTTATTGTTGGCGTGAAAGGACGTCAAACTGCCAATATGTCAGGAAAAAGCAACTTTAATTTCCCGTAAAAAAATATATGGCTACGACCCTGAAACATTTTCTAGGTATTCGGTCTCTAAATTGAAGCTATTCAAACATTACCACCAGCTGTTTAATTAGGTACGCAAAAAAGGCATTTTAGAATGCGTAATAACAGCGAGCAAGAGCCAAATTAAAATTCAATTACCACACGAGTTGAATAGAAAACAGGAAGGTAGCTGCAAAACGGATCCCATTCTGTAGTCAAAATTCAGTGCAATGCGTATTGTCTGACCGAGGATCTTTTAAGTTCTGGCCGAGGCCGAAGCCGAAGCCGATTAATCGGCTGTCGCCACAACCTTCGACCATAGCCGAAGCCGACGATTGAATAACCCTAAGAATTTTAGTTTATGATTTGTGACATATTTTGTGTTATGTATCTATGTTCTGCCAATGGCGATTGGCAACGGTATAAAAACTCACCCGTTGCCTTAACCACCGCGCTCCTCTCGCGCATTCGTAACAGTTCGTTAAATTTCAACACTGTTAGAAACTTTTAAAAACTTCGGCCTATTTTAGCTGAAGATGTAAAGGTATTTTTGGCCGAAGACGGCCGAAACCGAAGCCAACGCCGAAGGGTCCAGTCAGAAACTAGCAATACAATGCAATTCGTGTGTAAACGGGCACGGCCTCAGAGGGCAGCACATAACTCAGCCCGTCGGTGGGCAGCCTAACAAATGGTTAGCAATCTAATTGAATTATGTCACCTGGACACTAGGTACCGTCTCATTTTAGACTAATTTATAACTACACCGCACACAGATACTGCAAATTTCTGACACAATTGGAGAAACGTATGTGCGTTAGTCCGTAAATCTTGGTTGTCAGGCAACTTGTCTGTGGCTCGTATTTTGGCATAAATATTACCCAAGGATTATTAAGTTCATAACTCACGAGTGAATTCCAGTCTGCAGCTTGAAGCTCGATCAGGCTATGGTATGGCAGTACCTATTTGAATAAATGTTCACAGCAATGTGAATGCAAAATGACAGATATTGACCCGATTATGGTCAAAATAATCTGTTATTTTGCATTTACCACAATATTTTAATCGATGGTCTGCTCGGTCGATACAATGTCGTTGTGAATATTCATATGGCATTTCTACGACTTTATGGCGCCATTTATCCCGATACAACACTATTATAGCTGTAGCTCTGCATATACATCACGCCTGTACTCCAGTGTTAGACAGTGAGTCACATATAGTACAGTATATGGCGCCACATATTCCGATATAACACTATTGTAGCTGTAGTTCTGCATATACGTCACGCCTTTATTCCAGTGTTAGACAGTGGGGCACGTATAGTACAGTACATGGCGCCACTTATCCCGATATAACGCTATTGTAGCTGTAGCTCTGCATATACGTCACGCCTTTATTCCAGTGTTAGACAGTGAGTCACATATAGTACAGTATATGGCGCCACATATTCCGATATAACACTATTGTAGCTGTAGCTCTGCATATACATCACGCCTTTATTCCAGTGTTAGACAGTGGGGCACGTATAGTACATGGCGCCACTTATCCCGATATAACACTTTTTCCGACCCGTATGATGATATTGTAAAAGCCCGAAGTATGGCAAATCCTAGGATTTACCGGTAAACCTAGGATTTACCAAGTCATTCTGTTAAAAACCCAAAATGATTTAAGATAATCGCTAATTTTGAGCTTTTACCTGCAATTGCTCGGTAAATGTTAGGTGTCTCAGATATTTGTAAATGTTGAAATGTTTACTATGTTTGTGATACTATAATGCTACAAAAAGTCGAAGTCGCCGAAAACATCGTGCAACAAACATATTACCAACTTAGGTGAAGCTAATCAGTCAGGCCTTAAATTGTTCTCATCATAGTGTGTCATAGACATTACAGTTGTTTAATCATTTACATTAAATCCTGGTAAAAGCCGGTAATTAGCAATTATCATAGATAATTTCGGGTAGTATACCAGTATGACTTGGTATATCCTAGTTTTTACCGGTAAATACTAGAATTTATCGTATTTCGGGCTTTTACAGTAATGTATAGACTCCAAGCTGCTACTTAGAAATTCCACATGGAAAAACCCAACAATTTTTTGCTCGAACCTGAATCGAATCCATGCCCATCGGTCCTCAAACTCAGCAGTAGCGCTTCCTACCACTAGACGAACGAGGCAGTCCACGCAAAGCTCTGCATATTTTATTCTTAAAACACTTTCATAAATTATACTCGTACTTCAGAAAACAACTCTAAACGCAATGTTAAAATACAGTTAGTGGCCGGAAACTCCCGTCGAATATTTGCTATTCAACGGAACCCGCTGAAATATCGAACACACGTAGGTTTGAAGCCGAAGTAACTTGCTTGCACATGATACTCCATATCTCGACTCATGACATAGTTCTTGCAGTACGTTCAGAAAGGAAAAGAGGGCGGCATATATTGCTTAATTTGATGTTGCATGTTTGGTTAATTTCTTTGGATTTTGTGCGTCTGTACGGAAGTATGGTACCGGTGTTCCTTGGATCGCAATAAGTGGCAGGGCTCGCTAGCAAAGCCGGGACGATACCAGCTGGGGTGGTATGCGTGAATTTAATTGTAGCCGGGCCCCCAACTTACGGTAGCGGTAGGAGCTGTGGGATTTTAGTCAGTTGGAGTCCGTAATAAGCCTTCGTTCTCTCAGATGAAGGGTAGCCATAGGGACTTCCCGAAAATAAGGAGTAATTAAATTGTAAGCCTTTGTATTATGATTTATCGACGTAAAACACATATAATAAAAAAGTGATGGTTACAACTGAAAAACTATCTCGAGCGTTGTACAAAAAAAAACACTTTATTTGTTGCGGGTTAAGTATTTGTGTTATGTCACTAAAGGGCAAAGGCCTTTTCCCTGTCTTCTGCGAATTCGAGCCAGTCCTTTGAGTAGAAATCAAGCTCAACCCGCTTTCTCGATTAATGTGTTCTTACAAAAAAAAAAACTTCAAATGCTGTACCATAAATCATAAGTCTCGAAAAATTCTCACAAAAATTAACAAAAGCGAAGTTAAAATTGTCAGCGAAATAATTAAATTAATGTAGGTACTTCTCCCATGTCAACCGTTTATGGAGTCCGCGGTAACTTTAAATTACGTTTTTATTACCATGCTTCATACCCCCGCTTTGTTACCCTGAACTGTGCAGTTAGGGCATTTTCAAACTGACGTGATTCGGCGACGCGCAGCGATCGACTATGCAGCATTCACACTGCGATTTATGCGCGCGTAAATCGCGACTGGTGACTACTGCAGCTAGTTCGTATCTTGTCATCGGGTTTCTGTTTTCACATCTAAAGTGAATAATTCGTCCTGTGCTAACGTTGGCGAGGTCAAACTGAAGCGGGAATTAAACAAGCCCATTGAATATCAGTCATGCATTATCGAGAGGACACAAGTGTGTAAACACCCTTACTGTACGTGCAAATATCCCCGTAATACTTTCGTTCTAATTATATTTCATTGGCTTGATAACGCCCCTGGATTAAATAGCTGTAATAAATCCGACAAAAATTTAATTGAACCTTATAAAGGATGAAAAGTGATATTAAATGATGTTTCTTTGGAAAGTGGCGAAAGAACAGATTACGGTGTTGACTGGCGATAGAGAGATTATGAGTTTGTTCTTCTTAACTTTATAGTGATATGGAATTGTGGAAGTAATTTTGTATCGTTAGAACATATTATTAATAGCAGGTTTGGCGAAAATTTCAAGAACGTGACATATCGAGAAATAAGTTCAATTCGTAGAAATGGGAGTCGAAAAGAAACTCAATAGTGTATTTTTTTGACAAAATCATCTCCTCATTATATTTACAAATCCTTACATTTTGGCACAGTTCCAGATCCGAATAAAATTCAGATGAAGGTTTGTATCGAACTCTCATTTTGTTTCGATCAGTGAAACAATGGTTAGAAAGACTTGGGAATAGATAGACATATGGCCGATTTCTGAATCAAGTATTTGGAGTTTAAGAACATGTCAAACCCTACTTTACTACCGGCTAGGCTAAATTAGAGTTTGACAAATACTTATCTTCAAATGCTTAGTTCACAAATCGGTGAAGGTTGCTTACAGCATTCAAGTTGAAAGAAAATAGTTCTGGTTGGTTTTGAAGAGTCATTCGAATTTGGAATCCATTAAAAAAAGAAATTGTTCGGTTGAATTAAAGAAATTATTAAGTCTGAGCATTGTTGTCTTATTGGGACCTCTTTTTTCGCAGCTTCGGTCATAATTTATTTTATCTTAGCATCGTTATATCCAAACAAAAAACAAGTTTAAAAAGCAATACTTCAAAGTAAAGAGTTGTCAAAATATCTTTAATAGTTATTTCCGAAGCTCAGACAAGTTTCGAAGATGTTGCCTCAACTTTTAAACAGCGAATAGTTTATTATTCTGAACAAAAAGGTCAATGAAAAAGTATGCTTTGATAATGCATTGTTATTTTGTCGAATCATTGGAATAAATTTATAAACTGAAAGAGGAATACTTGTCATTGTAATGGGTTATTTTAGTAGATATAGACAAAAAGGGCAATATTCCAGGTGCTGTTTTTGACAAGTTCGTTCAGTGTTTCTGAGAGAGAGTAGCTAAAAGACTAAGGAGGACATTTATAACTTTATAGAAGAAGTGTTATGATGGCAAAGGGTTTTTGTTTTTTAGCCTGAATTGTCCAACTCCGGGGCAAAGTGCCTTCCTCAATGGTTTTTGCCTAACGTCTCCAGAGTTAACTGGCCGAATGCGTTTGTTTGTGAATTCCGCAAAACTTTTGAGACTACTTAATCGATTTTGATTCAGTTTTAACATAAATATTAGCCCATTTATCATTTCTCGATATAACAACAATTCCGATACTAATATCTAACTCCAGCCCAAACAGAGCGGTTCGGTAGCAAAAGGTTTTTGTGATATTCTTAACGCCTCATTTATTAAAATTCCCGGTTTTGAATTACCTACGCTATAATGATTACATCATGTTATTATAATTAGCTATTAATTTAGTGATAAATATTTTATTTATGAAAAGTGGCTAATTGGTGTTGGTATTAATTAAAGTTTATAATATCTCATAATGAGTTGCCGATATTTCTGGTATAAGTACAGTTTAACATGGTTATTATCCATTATTGATCTGAATAACTTAAGTGTTTTGTATAATGAGTGAAGCTTGGATCGAATGATTGAGTGAAAATCCACCTACCCGTACTACGCCCACGTGCTGAATTTCTGCCCAGAGCGCTTACAGAGAGGTGAGCTATGTACCACTTGTGGGCACATAATAGACTATGGACTGAAGACAGGCAGACGGAGAGAATTATAGTTGGTGTACTATCAGTAGGTACTGATAGTATCTATATATTATGAAAATGAAGTTAAGCGCTTGAGTGAGCAGCCTGAGCTGGTACCTAAGCCTAATTCTTCATGATTTCAATTAAAGCAGCACTTACTACAACTGAGGACGATTTTTCAACTACCTATTCGAAAAGGCCAAGAGACTTTAGCGCAAAAACCCAGAATCCAAGTGGATTCTACGTAAATGCCTCACTCACAAGTGAACCAAACCCCGCTTTAAAAGGACGTTGGAAAAACTATGCAGTCCTAATCACCATTAACAAAACAAAAGAGGCAACGCACGGTAATAAACTAAGATTTGCTGAGTCATATCTGACCTCAGCATCTCTTTGGGTGGGTCGTCACACAGGGTTAGGAATAGCCTCCGGCAGCATCTAAAGATGGCAGTACTAACTAATATCATTCGTGGCGCCGAAAGTGCGTTGTAAAACCTGTACGTGCGTCTTTTGATCGGAAAGCACAACGCTGCGGTATCGGACACTTAATCCTCCTTAAACAAAATACCATTTTAGTTGATTTTATGTGTGTCCGGTACCGCATACTGCAGCGTTGTGCGTTCTGATCGAGAGACCAAAGCTTATCATGGTCTACCCTTCAAAGCCATCAGTTTCAATACGTATTTTGTTTCTCTCACGGACATCTCTCAAACCGTTTTATTTCTGTCGTAGTATAAGTAAACGGTGACATGCTTGCTTTGTAGGGCAGGTGTTGGCAATACCGTATCTAAGGGTGCTTTCCACCTGTGCGATAATGCGTAGCGGCGCTGTGAAAATGTGTGACTGTTTTCACCAAAACTGTGCGAGGAACTTGTGCAGTACGAGTATGCGTAGCGACTCTATGAAACGCTGTGTAACTGAGTGGGACGAAGATGCGTAGCGTCTCTGTGCAGCTGTGCACAGAAACACACATCCCTTACACACAATCCTTGCCCGCATCCCTCACACACATCTCTTGCTTTTTGTATGAAAATACCCTACCCTACTAGCCCTTTTCTACTACAGTTGCGTTCAGCCTGGCGAGGAAAAAGAAGAATCTCATTGGTGGATTGTATACTCGCACACCGCCTCGCTACGTCTCTCAACTATGGTCAAAAAGCACCCTTACAATGGCCGCTAAGGGGTTTCTATGCTCTATGGCTCGTACCTATACCGCCCTGAGGCAAGCCTGGTTGATTGTGAGTGAAATTATGTGTACATTCAATAACAATAGACTGTGAGGACTAAGTAATGTCTATTGCAGAGTTTGAGAAATGTGTCGGTACATCGTTTGTGTACTGGCCTACACAAGACCCCTTGTATTGTGTAGAGGTACTTGCTTTGCCTATATATGTAGGTTGAATGTATTCCATGTTTAGTCTGAAAATCGTTTGCTTCGTTAAGCTTTGTAGTAGTTGACTTATAAGTTAAGTCTTATTCGAACAATTCATTAGTGTTTAAAGTTTGTCTTTGAAAGCTGATCAATTTCATAATCTTAAGAATTTTTTGAGACAAATTTTCAAATGAATTTATTTTAAATTATAAATTACTTTGTCTCTCTTTTGCAATGAATATTCTTATTCAAGTGTTTTCTTATTTTATCTCAGGGATTATACAAAGATTTTAAGATACAACTGGCGAACTGAGAGAATAATAATATAGATATTTACGCCTGTGCCTAGCCCTTCAAGGAGTTAAGGCGGCGTGATGTTTTGTCTGTATTGAGACACACATACACATAAGAACATATAATATAAAAGCTTTCTAAATATTGAATAGCAGGTTCAAAATTCAGGGTCGCGGAAAAATTTAAAAGAGAGTTACTGCGGCCCTGGCACAAGCAACTGAAGTAACACGAGCGAGTTTTACTCAGTAAAAGTCGGACACGCGCTTCACCCAGAGCGGGAGAAGTCATTAAATGATTTCACAAACCAAAAAAAAAGTTCTTATTTCAAATTATCCTTAGATTCGAATTAAGAATCTGCTAATCAGTACCTATTTAAACTAATCCTATACCTAGTTAAAAAGCTTTTATAAATAGTGGCCATTCTTAATGCGTTTATACCTCTACCTATTTCAAATTGTCACAGAGTATAATAAAACATTCCCGGGAGCAAGTCAAGTCACAGTGTAAAATTTAATGAGCCCGTCAAGCGTCGAGAAGTTACGAGTAATACGAATTATAAAGTTTTGCTGTGAATTAATTTGGAGTGGCGCAATTAAGGCACGGGGAATTCGGCACTTAAGGCACGGGGGCAATCTTTGCAATTCGGCAATTCAATTTTAGTTTCCTAACAAAACAATATATGTAAGGATAATAATACGATTGGTATGTGAGTAGAACGCACATACCGATACCTGCAACCCTGCCATTTTGGGGGGGGGGGGGGTCCAAAATAAGTAAACAAAATATTTTTATTTCCTTAAAACATTACATTCATATTATATCTAAGGTATTTATTTCACTCTCCGACTCGTCGCGCCACTGCGTGACGTCACTGCGGTCGCCGCGTCTCCGCGCGCCGCCCACAGGTGTCACTACTAGTAACTTCGGTTACTAATAGGGACATCTTTTTTGGCCCCTTCCGGGTTAAAACCACGACTTAGTGGTCCTTGGTGGATACCTAACGGTGTTAACGAAACCAAGTGGAGTGGTGACCCGCCCACTCGCTAAGTCCCGTCTGGACACGGCAGTCAGAAGGAGTTGGGAGCAGGGTAGTTGGCCTTGGTAGATAGCCTAGTCAACCCCTGTCTCTGCCCCACAGCGATTCACCTGGCACGGTCGGGTGTCTCAACCCCGACGTGCCAGACTTTCGGTACACAAGAGGAGGGTGGCCCACCTTCGGTGGGTTCACCGGTACCTTAGGATCCTTGCCACCCAATAAGATTGGTTGCAGGATAACAAGCTTAGGGCTCACCAGGAACACACCTCCCAGTCTAACCCGGCTGGGAGGGTAGGATTTCACACATCCCCGGCTCCCCCCACCCGGGGACTAAGGTTATTGTTTACAATATCCTATCTTATCTTATCCCTATAGTTTCTTTTTCTCTTTGCACTGGCTCTATTCGACAACAATGCATCCTGTAGAGTTGTTGATAGAGCTCGTCAAGGACTTGATGTCGGACGATCCCAGTCCGCTTCAAGAAAATCAGTCCAGGTTCAAGATAATTCTTGCCTCTCTCGCCGGACCCTTACGGTGCCGCTCGCCCAGCTCTCGCTCGCTCGCTCTCAACGCGAACAGACGTGGTAAAATCATTATAAACTATATATAACAAAGTGGAACAAAATTAGACCTTATCGTGAGGGATTTAGAGCTGAGTTTGGGTTGCTGCTGGTGCGAATGACGCACCAATTAAATTACTGCACGTCATAGTATAAGCAAAATTGTCAGAAGCATTATTAAGTATGTTGAATTCACCGTCCGCTACAACTTTTGGATCGGAACCTGATCTCTCTTCGAGAATAATAAAAAGGAAGACTCACCCTGATGTGGAGGAAATATCGCAGCTTCGCATGGACATGCAAGAAAGTTTTAAAAAGCATGATTCAAAATTCTTTGATTTAAACAAAATTTTCAGTGAGCTTAAAGAGCAAAATAAGGAAAACACTGAAATCCTGAAAAAAACTCTGGAAGAGACTACGGGTTTGTACAAGGATCTAAGACAAAAATATAATACTTTACTCCTGAATAATAACGCTGCGCGCACCAAAATTGAATATCTTGAAGAACAAGTAGAAGCACTACAGCGAAAACAGTTGGAGACTACAGTAGAAGTTAATAATGTCCCTGTTACTGAGAACGAAAATTTAATTGAGGTTGTGAACCAACTACATAGCTCCCTAAAAGTTCCTTATGTTCCAAATCATATACGTCAAGTTTACAGGAAAAAGTCTGGACAAAACAAATCCATACTTATAGAGTACCAAACTGCAAAAATGCGTGCGGACACTTTAAATCTATCAAGTCCTACAATATGAACAATACAGATGACAAATATAATACTAACGTACTTAAGCTAAGCAACCGGTCTACATCTCAGAAGCTCTTACACCAACGGCCAGAAAACTTCTCTACCAATCCAAAGAGTTAAAAACGGAGTACGACTTCAAGTTCTGCTGGGTTTCTAATGGAAGGATATTTTTAAGGAAATCAGAGGACCAGCCAGCAATACTGATTAAGTCTACCGAACAAATCCAAGGTATTGCTAAGAATATTGCTGCCCCCCCTTCGGAATTTTGACTAATAATTATAACTAAGTTGCATTTGTGTCTGATTTGCTGCTACTTTTTCTATTCCATTTTTATTAACGTATTAACTATGTAAGGGTCCTAATTTTACTGCTTATCAACTATCCTAAAAAAATCTGTTCACATACATATAATAATCACAATATTTACACTCTACAATTTAATCTCACACACAATTTTCTCATACACACGATACTTTATGCTGACGATAGTACGGAATATCAGCTTTGTGCTGCTGGCATGACTAATATAATCAATTATTACAAACAATATGGCTGATTTATCACATATTTCGGAAGACATCGAGAAAACTGTAAATGTCGGCATGGCACAAGGCGTAGATATTCCTGAAAACTGCAAAAAAGTATTTAGTAAAGGCAACACATTCAAGATACTGACTCAAAACATAAGAAGCTTGAAACATAACTTTACTTACTGGGTCGGCTAGATTTGGAATTTGATATTATTGTTTTGACTGAGTGCTGGCTTTCAAAACTCGCGGCACTACCCAAGATTGACTCATATAAATCGTACGCTACCGCTAAATCGATTAATCAAAATGATGGGGTAGTGATATACTTCAAAAATAATCTGAAACCTAAAATTTATGAACCTTTAAGTAATGATGATGAAATGAACTGCCTTGTTTCTACTATTGGAAAAGAACTCGCACTAATATCAATATATAGATCACCCGCTTTTAAAAATATTAATAATTTTCTAAATGCTCTGGATAATATACTGAGTAATTTAAAGATATATAGGAATGTAATTTTGTTATGAGACATAAATATTAATATATTAGATAATAGTTTGGGGGTATGTGGAACAGGGTGTAAAGTCCCACACACCTCCGTAAGAAAGGGAGGATCCTCCGACCAGACGGGTGTTGTGTCTGGTCCGGGCAACTGCCCAACGGTTGTTGTCGGACCGTTGTATGTGTTCTTATCGCGCCGAAAACTTTACTTGCGCGATGCAGGATTTGTGTGACGTCATGTCATTAGTTCGTAAGTGGCGGCGTTGGTGCCGCTACATCACTCCCCTCCGGAGACCGGAGGTCGATAGCAGGTTGAGTCGTCCGTACATCTCGTGATGTGTGCCTGGCCAGTGGAAGGTTGGTTCCCGTGAGTCGGAACCGGAAGTCGCAGAGTTCGCGGTGAGTCGGAACTGTATGCGGTAGTGCCCCAGTGAGCCGGGGTGATGAAATCCCAGTGAGTCGGGATAGTGTTGCTTGCTCCAGTAGTTCGGAGCGGTGATGATGTTCCAGTGAGTTGGGACAGAGCTGCTGGCTCCAGTGGGTCGGAGCGGTGATGAAAGAAGCTGGGGGTGATGACCAGGAATGTGCGTCCGCTGCATGCTGGTGGTCAGAGTACCCCCGTAGATGCCGTGGGTACTGGCTGGCTGTGTGACTCGCTGCTCGAAAGCTTGAGAAAGTGATGATGACGTCACGACGAAGTAGCTCTGCACGAAGGCTGCGCTGATGTTCATGTTCGGGGTCACCAGTTTGGGGGTAGTGGAACAGGGTGTAAAGTCCCACAAACCTCCATAGAAAAGGGAGGATCCTCCGACCAGACGGGTGTTGTGTCTGGTCCGGGCAACTGCCCAACGGTTGTTGTCGGACCGTTGTATGTGTTCTTATCGCGCCGAAAACTTTACTTGCGCGATGCAGGATTTGTGTGACGTAATGTCATTAGTTCGTAAGTGGCGGCGTTGGTGCCGCTACAATAGCAATCCTAATTCTTTGGGATACTTAAACTTACTGGTCTCACACAGTTTATTACCCTCACATACCCTCCCGACCAGAAAAGAAAATTGCCTGGATCATATCTTTCTTAAAAGCTCGTCTTCATCCCGGACGGTCGTTTGCGATTCCACATTCACAGACCATTCCTCTGTTATGATGTCGCTGTCTAAAAAAGTTAAGTCTCAACCTAGTAAACCTAAAACTTACAAAAGAATTGACTATCAGGCAATAATCGAGGACCTAAAGTAAATTAACTGGCCTACTATTCTAACAGCCGACGACTGTAACGTAACGATTGATGTGTTTTTGACGGCTATAACAGACGCATTGAATAAGCATACAACCATATATAAACCTTCTCGAAGGAAACGTGCCATTAGACCATGGATAACACCTGGTCTCTGCAGATGTATTAGAAATAGAGATCAACTCCATAAAAAGCTTCGGCAGGATCCAGAAAATATAATTTTAAGTGTAACATATAAAAGGTATCGCAACACCTGCAATAATCTTTTGAAAAACTTAAAAGCAACTATTTAAGATCTGAAGTCAACAAGCACAACAATTATCTAAAGAAACAATGGTCATTAATTATAAATGTTTGCAATTTTGCGGATTTGAGTAATGACAACGAAGTTCTCTTAAAAATCAAACCTGATCCGCAGAGTTCAATTAATCATGTAAACAGATACTTTGCAAATGTAGGATCCCAATTAGCCAATAACATACTAAATAAAGGACGGAGGTTGTCTGAGGCACCCATTATTGGACCCTCCAATCTCAAATCTTTCGTCCTTCTGCCAACGGATAATGATGAAGTAAAATCTATCATACTGAATTTAAAACAGTCCAATGCTACTGGTTGTGATGGGATACCTATTATAATATTAAAATTAGGCGTGGATGCACTGGTTTGGCCCATAAGAATGATATGCAATCAGTGCATGTCGATGGGTGTTTTTCCCGAAGCCCTCAAGAATGCTTTAATAATTCCTATCCATAAGGCGGGGGACAAAGACTGTGTCTCGAATTACAGGCCAATATCGCTTCTCCCTTCTTTATCTAAGGTTCTTGAGAAGGTTATGAACAGTAGGCTAATTCGTTACCTTGCATCTCAGAAACTACTCTCAAACAATCAGTTCGGTTTCAGAAAAAACAAGTCCACTAACGATCCTATAAAAAACCTAACTTCTGCCATTGTTGATGACCTGGATTCGGGGAAGAAAACCATAGGAGTGTTCCTGGATCTAGCAAAAGCATTCGACACGGTCTCAGTTCCCCTGCTCCTTGCAAAAATGGAACATCTGGGAATCGGTGGCATAGCTCTTAAACTTTTACAGACTATATGTCTAATAGAACACAATGTGTTGGGATAAACAACTACATGAGTGAGCTGGAGAGCGTAACTTTCGGTGTGCCCCAAGGGAGTGTTCTGGGACCCACGCTTTTACTTATATATGTGAATGACTTGTGTGATTTAAAGTTAAGGCAAGGCCAAGTCTTCGCGTACGCAGACGATACAGCTCTTTTATTTAGCGGCAAAACATGGCAAGAAGCAAATAAAATGGCTGCAGAGGGCATTGGAATTGTCTCAGACTGATTACACTCAAATCATCTTACCCTAAATACACTCAAAACTAAATACATAGCATTTAGTTTAACAAAGAGCAGTCAACCACCTCCTAACATTATTCAAATAAAGGCCCACACATGTAATATCTCGGGGAACTGCACTTGTCATGTACTCTCCAAAACATCTGCAATCAAATACCTGGGTGTGAGCATTGATCAGCATTTAAACTGGAAAGAACATATCTCAACCCTTACATCTAGAGTTAGGAAACTTATATACGTCTTTAAAAATATACGTAGTTTTTGTCCACCAAACTTATCCTTGTTAGTATATTTTTCCTTATGCCAGTCCATTATAACTTATGCTATAACAGCATGGAGAGGTGCTTCCAAGACTATTCTTATTAGTTTAGAACGAGCGCAGCGTGCAGTTTTTAAGGTAATGACTCACAAAAGATTTAGGTACCCCACCCAATTGTTGTACTCAGAACTATCAATCCTTACAGTAAGACAGCTATTTATTAAGGCCACATTATTAAGTCAGCATAAAAATCAACCCGACTTTGCGACAAGAAGAAGGCAAGATATTGTATATTCCGTGCCTCGCTGTAAAACTTCTTTTGCGCAAAGATTTGTAAGTTTCCTTGGACCATTCCTCTATAATAAAATATCAAAGACCATAACAGTTCGCCATCTTAATAGTAATGATTTTAAAACCGAACTCTTTAAATTTTTAAAAATCAATGAACTATGATTCTACTAAATCAATTTTAAAAGTCGATATTTAATGAGTTACCTTATTAAATCACACACAAACAACAACAAAACAAACACACACACACTCGCACACACACTCACACACTCAAACACCCACACACAAGTACACTCCGTATTTTAAGATAAGCGGTACATTTCCGACCTAAAAGTCATTTTTCACTATTTTAAATTAGTTTTAAGTAAATTATAATGCAAACAACTATATTTTGTGTAAACAAACAGAGCATCGAAATATTTTACGTATACTATGTCAATTTTAAGAATTACCTTCAAAGACAGAAATAATAAACTCCATTTTTTTCGTATATCCTAATTTTTTTACATCTGCTATAAATTGTTTGGTCTACGAAATGTTTTTTCTAAAATAATATGTTTTTTATCACTTGTGTAACACTAAAGGTACCTGTGCGGTGATCGAGGCAAACTGTTCCACCGTAGTACAGTTTAAACTAGTACGGGGAACAGGATGAATTCAGTTCCGTTTTTCAACCTTTTAGTGCCTACCTACATAACTGTTTAAAACTGTGCAAGCTTGCAAACTTAATAAGTGCCAAACTGTAAATCTGTGGAATAACTGTGCAAGGTTGCAACCTTATGACGTGCCTGTCTACGAAGCTTTTTTATATATTGTGCAAGGTTGTTTGTTGTTTTGGGAAATAAAGGTTTTTTTTTTTATGGTAATTGTAAATTCCACTAGGAAGCCCCTTCCTCCTCCACCCATTTATCTTCAAGATAAAGGGAAATGGAGCGACATTTCCAGCGTCTGTATAGCGCAAAAAAATTATTTCACCAAGGCCACTGCATGCCAACAGGGCATCAGAATTCAGGTCCCCACGTCCCGTGATTACCGAGATTTAACTCGCCTCCTCAAAGACCGGAAAGTTTATTTCCATACTTACTCCCTTCCGGAGGAAAAGTTCACCAGAGTCGTGATCAAGCGCGTTCCGAAGGAAATCCCTACGGAAGAAATCCGCAAGGATTTAATAGCGCAGAAAGTCCCTGTTTCAGAAGTCCACCGCTTGCATAAAGCAAGAGGCGGAGAACTCTACGACATTGTTTTCACAATGTCACAATCCCATTTTTAATGTCCAGACCGTTTGTAACTTGTCTGGCATTTCCATTGAAAAGCCATACCGCCCCCATCTATTGGTCAGTGTCACAACTGCCAAATCTACGGTCACTCTCAGACCAATTGCTTTGCATCTCCCAGGTGCTTTAAGTTCATACTGACTCTACCTTCACTTTATATTTTGGAATGTATTTTGTATGTCCGTAAAAATCGGGGGCTTTTCAAAACTAGAAGCGACTTCCATAATTTAAATACACGCAGTAAGCACGAAATTGTAATACCCAAATTCAGATTAACGAAAACTAGCAAGTCTTTTCTTATAAACAGTATACGCTTTTATAACAAGTTGCCAAAGTCAGTTATAGAACTGACCGATGGAAGGTTCAAAAACTACATCAAACGTATCCTTATTAAAAAAGCATATTATAAAATCAAGGACTACGTTGAAGATAAAAACATTTGGCTTTAGCTCCTTCTGCGCATGCAGCTTCCCTGGTAACTTGTAAACGGCACAAATATGTGGATGTCTCTAACTATTCTCAATCTCATTTTTCTTTCCTTCTTTTAATTAGACTTTTACAATGGTTTTCAAACATCTTTATAGCCCTTTGCTAAGAATAGTTACAGCACTGATAACAAAATTTGTGCCACATGTTAAATTTAGTCATGTAATACTATTTTTATTTACCTTTGTATAGATTCTTTTACCGATTGTTTTGTGAATGTGTGAACATTGTAGGCCTTCTAGATGCTAGTTAACATTTGTTAACTTTTTTATAAAATATATAATCCTTTTATTTTATTTTTTTAGTTTCTTACGACTTATTGTCATAAGTCGGGCCTACGTTGTCTCCCCATGTCTAAGTACTAATGCTGTAACATGGAAATATTGTAAAACCAAACCATTTTTAAAAGAGTAACCATGGAGTTTCTTGCCGGTTCTTCTCCATAGGAAACGACCAACCCGAACCGTGCACCTTTTGTCGACGTTTTATAAGTGCCCATGTAGGCCTATGTGAAATAAAAAATATTGATTTTGATTTTGCATGGGAGAGCATAGCACTAAGTATTACCCCCGTCCAAAAGACCGCTCACAATGCACGGAGCCTCTCAGCTGCGTGCTTTGTGGCCAAGTTGGGCACCCGGCTAATTACCGTGGTTGCCCAAGTGCCCCAAAGCTTGCGCCTAAAATAGCCAAGCGTAACGACGCGCGCCAAGCGCACGTAGCCCCTACCTCTCAACCCCCCCCCCCCCCCCAGACTAGCCCCTCAGAGGCCTTCACCCTGGGGTAAGCTGAACCACCAAAGTGTGGCCCCTCAGACTTGCTCCCAGCCCATTCCAGCGCTGATGGCCATTCCCATCGCAGCGCCAATTCTAATCCCCGACTCAATGCCCCCGCCGCCCCTATAACCGCACAAAGCCAGAAGGTGGTTTCCACCACCCCTGCCGCTAAGTGCCAGCCCCCTGTCGCCCCCTCCGCCGGCCAAAGCCATATCTATGCGTCGCTGAAAATATAATCAGCGCGTATTATATATTTATGTTCCCTCAAGCCCGTGCTCTGGATGTAGAAATCCGGAATGCAGGCTCTCTCCCTCCCGCTGCATGCGCCCGCCTCTTTTCGAGTTATGAGTCCATTACTAGGGAGCTCGATAGCCTTATCTACAAGGACGGTCAGTGGGTTCGTAAATAGTACGAACCCTCTGTTCATACAAAACTTAAATACAAATTCGTTCCGTCCTCACCGCAGAGGCTAGTCGCGTAATCCTTTTCGATTCATATAAGCCAGCCCGCGTTGCTGAGCCATAGTTAAATGCCAGTTAGATATTCATTGGAGTTTCTTTTCCGAACGGATGGTAGAATCACTTTATTAGATCCGGCCTTAGCCATCCCCCCAGCGACGCCCTGAGCCGAGGTCCGACCCCAACTGGGGTAGCCCTTAGTGCTGTCGCTTTAGGTTTAGTATTTTGAAGCCTGGCCGGAGGCTAAGAGATTAGTCTCCACAGGGTAGCCCGGTTAAGCAGAAGACGGCCACTTTGGTCGAACTGCGAGACGCCAGGCATAAAAAAAAAAAATACTCTATATTGACGAGAAATTATAGAATAAAACAAAATTCCTTCGAACTAATTATTGGTACCTATTGTATTTCAAATGATTGTGAATAGACAATTACGGATTGATTGATTACGGATACAAACAAATTATTTGTAAAAAGGATAATTGTTAATTCTTAAATAACCATTCTGTCTTGAAATAGATTTTATCTTAATGAGACCCTTGGCTGCAAAATAAGTCTTTAGCTACTTCAAATTAAACAAAATATACCCTGATCAAGGTCAGAGGTCCTCACATCCTACAGGTTGACTGATAATTGACTGCCAATATTTTTGCGGTAAAAAACTTTTCCCCCTTCTGAATATTATATAAACAACTTTTATTACAGTTCCAATCTATACCTACTAATATTATAAAGCTGAAGATTTTGTTTGTTTGTTTGTTTGAACGCGCTAATTTCTACTACTACTGGTTGGAATTGAAAAAATATTTTTGTTTTGGATAGTCCATTTATCGAGAAAGGTTATAGGCTATATAACATCACGCTACGACGAATGGGAGCGGAGCATAAATGAAAAATGTTGCAAAAACTGCGTAAACGGTTTAAGTTACGCAACAATCATGTATGTAGGGTAGGTAGGGTAGATAGGTAGGTAGGTAGCCAGTTGACGGGAGCAAAGCCGCGTGGGACAGCTAGTTTAAAAATATGAAGAAATACACGAAATATCATGCTATCCTTAAATTTTGTCGAGTGAATTATACTTACTGAACAGCAGATATTTTTTACTTATTTCAGAGTTGATACCATACTTAAAGTGGCTTATATTCATGAGTACAAGTACTTTTACGCCCCAAAACATTATCAATGGACTAAACATCATACTGTATACGTTGTAACAATATCCAGTAGGTAGCTAGTTTCGTCTATAGGGGTTGAATCCTTGACTCCTTATACGATACAAGGAGTCCACCCCTACGGCGGCCCAAACCTTTAGGTCATGGGTACTCAAACTTATAGTGCCAGAGAACTACCTCAAAATATTTATGCTTGACGAACGTGATCAACTGCCAACATAGCAAACCACATAATCGCTGTGAAATAGAATGTCTAATTTTATGAGTGTTTACATAAATTCACGTAAATATTCTAATTATTTTTTTTTTGACATTTATTTTAATTAATTTTTACACGGAATTGACATGCATTATTATTTTTATTTTTTCATTTGACATTGATTTTTTTTTATATTTGACGCTAATTTATATTTTTACGCATAAATTTGACAAAAAACATTTGCATATTTCTAATTTGAATTATCTTCAATGATTTACTTTGGTTTGTTGACATTTCTAATAATTTCCTGTAGATTAATTTCGTATATTGTTTTTAATCATTCATAATTTCATTTAGGTACTATTGTTATTGTATTCAAGATTTGCACGCCATAGTGACAAATATGTTTTAACCTTTTCTTTTTTTTGTAATTCTGCATGCACTATTATTATTATTTATTGTATGTATACACATGTGTATGCAAATAAAATACACAAAATATCTGAATCTAACTTTCAGCATAATGAAAACTGACAACAGAACCTCTACCTAAGCAAAGTGACATTCATCAGCGCAGTCGTATGCCAGCTACCGTAACAAAACAATACATTCTGCAAAGTAGCATAGGTACGATCACGGTTATCCTCTGAACACTATGAATATTAATGAAATACAATAATATATGTGTTACATGTAAGTTGTTTATTTAATACCCGATTCATATCGAATAGTTTGTACATAACAATTTCAGATAAGACTAAATTTATTAGACTAATTTTTTAATTAAAAATACTTTAAATAAAAAAATATTTTTATTTAAAGTATTTTGAGGTTTTTGCAGAGCCACATCACATTTTGTTACTGTTTAGGATGTGTTGTTTTACATGTGTCCTAGATAATGCATAAGTTACAAGAGTGGACTCTAGATAACGAATGCAAAACTTTTGGTGGTAGTAATATCGTAAAAATAAATAAATATTATTCCAAAGTTTAAATTATCACCATTTAACACGAAAATAAATTAATAACGCTATGCTTAGGCCCAGTTTCTCAGCCGCTTGTTACTTTCGAAGTAGTGTAATTTGTCACAAATTATCCAACCGTCAGTTGTCAACCGTTTGTTTTTGGTTTCTCAAAACTGCATCATCGAAAAATTACATAATCGCGAACCTAATCGAACTCAAATCTCCAATACATTTTGTGTCTTCCTTTAAAAATACCGCGGGCAGGTGTAAAAAAAAAATACACACATAATGCAACATTGCTCATCGTCCAATAAGAATAGCGTCATAATTTTTTATAAGTGTTGCTCTGACCTCTTAGGAATATTTATGTTAAATTTTAACAGGATCTACCCAGAAGTTTGGCGCCAATTGAATGCATTGCATTGCAGCAGACAAACAGATAAACATTGTAAAAAAAATAGTTCAGTGACCTTGATATACCCCGTATATCTTACTCAGATTTTACTTTTTTTCAAAAATATTTAATATACGTTTTTGAAAGTCTCTATGATTTTATTACATATATATAGATTTGCAAAGAACGAGAGACGTAAAAAAGTGCCGGCACAGTTCGGTTTCATTCATCATATTTCGGGCTATTTGAGATATTCCGACGAACGGTAAAGGTGGCGCGCGCACCGCCTATATACGGCCCTCTCAACTTAACAACTCTTCATAATAATATGAAAACACCGATTTCTATTATTAGTGTTTCATCCAGCCTACAATTGTTTCGGGGAGAGATAAAATTAAAGTTGAGAAATCTTATTGTGATATCACTACATATTATAAGTCCCTCGCCGCGTCTGTTCGCGATAAATTCAAAAACTACTGAACGGATATTCATTCGGTTTTCATCAAAAGACATTGTGATTAATGGCGAAGGTTTAGTTGTATAATTTGTTAAGATTTTGTGTCTTCCCGACACCCACGTGGACGAAGACGCTGGCAAAAGCAAGTTAACAATAAATGATTAAGTAAACTTTTATAGTTATGATGATAATTATGTAGGTATTTATCAAATGATAACATTCTGCAATAAAGCTGCTGATTTTCATCGATATGATATAGTTATAGAAGCACTAAAAGCTGCCGCACGGTAGGTGCTCAGTGGGGAATAAAGTCATATTTTATTTATTGGTCGCCTTTGAGCACCAAGCTATTATATTGATTGGTGCTCAAATGGGAATACCTTTGGTGCTCTAAGCATAGGTGCTCCAAAAATAAGTGCTCAAACGGGAATACTTCGTTAACGTAGTTTATTTAGGAAATTTACTATTCACTAAAGGACAGGTTTAGGTATGTGCTATGTGTGTGTAGTTATGTTAGCTAACGAATGAGGAAACAAATGAACATAAATGCATACATATATACCAATCAACAAAAACTTTGCGACGCCGCACTTTAGCCGGGTAAAAAATTAGTTTTCATGATTTTGACAGGATATATCAAGCAAACGGTACGCTTGACAAAATATGATGTACCCAACCCTGCCATCATTTTAAAATCCCTGTTCAATAATACCACACATGGTGGGGTGGGTGATATTTTTTGTTCTTGATTTCGTGCCCCCTAGAGGGCGCCATATTCAATTTAATGAGACGTCACTCAGTTTATAACCAGCGGGCAAACAAGAAGACATCTCAGTTGTCAAATTATGATTAGTAGTTTAGAAGTTATGAGGGAATGTAGCTATCGCGAAATGTCTCGTGATCAATCATTAATTTTGGATTTCGACATGGCGTCGCCACGGCTGGCAGAATGTTACTTTTGAGCCTCAGGTGTCGTTATATCAGTAATCGCTACCATTTCAACTATACTTTACCCTATACCCAGTTTGGGCACCCCTGCTTTAGGAGCTCTCCAAACTTGTGCGATTAAACGTCGGCCTGAATTTGCGTGCAAGTTGCATTAAGTGAAGATAATGGTGGCACTCGGTCTTTAGGGACATTATGAGAGCCGGCTAAAGAGGAAACTTCGCGGCTTCTCTTCACACTACCAGACGTTTGTTGGTTTAATAAAGTGGACGATATTTACAACTATGTTGAGGGTTAAAGTCGTGTGAGACTCGGGTTGAATTTCGGGATTGGTCGGATGTTGAACAAGGTAAACTATGTCTCATGTCTCACTTTTCTCATCTTGCACAAAGACGACGAAGTAACTGAATTAGATAGAGTTGAATTTTGTATTTCCGTATTATTTAGTACCTTTTCTACTAATATTATAATTGCGACAGAATCTCGGTCTGACTAACCGTTTGTTACCTTTTCTCGTTTTAACGGCTGGACGTTTTAGGTGAGACATGGCTCACCATTATGACACTGCTCACACGGGTAAAGCATGTTTTGGATTAGGTCAAATTATACTCCTTGGAATAATTTTAGATGGTCACGCGGGCGAAGCCGCAGGAAGAAGCTAGTTTAACTATAGTGACAAAAACCCCTACAGTCAACTACGAGTATGTAAAAGATTTTCACTATTATAATGATTTGTTTTGCAGTCTTAACTTTGTAACTCCACTCCTGCCCATAAAGCCAAGACCTTCAGTAGTCACAATATCAGATTACTACTACTGCTACAAACATCAACCACAAACATTGGAGTTAACTAAATTCAGTTTGATACTAAGAAATCGTCCCACCACGTATTAACGTACAAGATATTCCTAAAAACGTCTCCACTTAATCTTTATTACGTACTTAAGATACTTCAAAAAGAGTCCTATTGCGTATTCAAACTCGTTCCCCTTTAAGAATATCCAATTTCGGCTGAACAGACAAAAACAAAAGAATGTGAAACAAATGAGATAGAATTCGCAGTAGGCTCATGAAAACTAAATTCCCTTTTAAAATGTTCATCGAATTTCTACGCACAGGAATTTGTTGGGACGTGCACAACGACCGGGTATTCAACCTATTATCATATTTAATTAAAACTCTTTTTGCTATACCTACTAAGATTCGTATTACATCAAAACTAATTTATATTGATCGCATAATTCATTAGCGCCCCAACAGAATCCTCTAATGAGGTGTTTTATAATTTATGTAATTATTTTAAACATGAATTGGTGGCGCGGTCCCAGAGTGGCAATAAACCTCTAAATCTTTGGTATTCAGGTTCCGGCGACGAAACTTGGGGATTGTTCGTGAGTTGTGAAGAGGTCATACATTAATAAATAGTGCAATGGACTTGGCTTTCAGAAGCTAAAGAGTTGAGTCCTTTTAAAATAATTTAGATATATATTGCAGCAAACAAAGGACAGATGTTTTAGATGCTAGAAATGAACTTGATAAACAAGATTGACAGCTCTAGAGTTTTGTGCAATACGAACATCAATGAGATCGTTAAACTTAGTTTTATTGTAGTTTACTAGCGAACCGCCCCGGCTTAGCCCGTGATAAATTATACACAAAATCCTTCCTCGTTTCTTACTCTTTCTATTTGTAAAAACCGCATGAAAATCCGTTCAGTAGTTTATCGCGTACAGACACGGCCGTGGACTATATTTTAAAACATATGTTGGGGAGTTTCTTTTTATTCATGTATATTATTGTGTACCTACAATAAAAATCAATCTACCTAGCCTTTACCCAACTATGTTGGAGTTGGCTTTCAATCTTACCGAATTCAGCTGAGTACCTTTTACGTAGAGCGACTGCCTATCTAACTTCCACAACCCAGTAACTGGGTAACACGATATCCCTTGACTGGTGTAAGATCTCAAGCCCCTGACTACCCGTAACATCTGTCAAAGATCTTCAAATGACAGCCGGGACCAACGGCTTAATGTGCTTTCAGAGGCACAGAGGAAACTCGCTATGTTGGAAATGGTCACCCATCCACGGAACGACCTCGTATGTGTTACATACATTTTACGAGTTGAAACATGTATAATACGTATACAAAAACGTATGCGTAATATACATGTTTCATTTTTACCTATAGTTTTGCACTAATACACTTTTACAATTTGAATTATTATAACTTTTTTTTTGTGTCGGTCCCCTCTTGGGTATAGGCCTCTTCCAGTTTTTTTTGTTTTTATATTTTTATCGGTTTCTGAGTTTACTGCAGGGTTTTGGTCATTTTCCCCCACGGGGACCAGCCGACTTGGGAGAAGTTTTACTAGGTTGTTTAATTAGTACAATAAAGCATATACTAAATAAAAAAATAGATAACATCACGCCCGTATTCCTTGAAGTATTAGGCAGTTGTGTTCTTATAGTAGACCCACGTTATGTTCAATACAAGCAAGGCAAGCCATAGGTGAGATAGTGGTCAAGCGCGAGCTAATATAAATAAAAAGACAAAAAAGAGTCTGGAGGCTTTCGAGAAATTCTCAAAAAAACAAGAATGGCTGCAAAAAGAAAAAACACTGAGAAGACCTGAAGCCTATGGGAGATACCTTTTCCTACTAGTGAGACATTACCTACAGATTAATAAAAACTATACACTGCCATTGTAGTCACTCCCATTACTCTGACTTAGCTGCTGTAATAAGGGGCCCTAATTGGGATAGGTCACTTAATTGAAGACAATGTTTCCTCATTGCCTTTCAATTATCTCCTTGGATACGTATGATTACTTTAGATAAAAGTTGTTCTGTAAAAGCAACATTTTAAGCGCGCTGATTTCCGTTATGTTTCAGATTCATCATCACAATCTACTTGTGGTTTTCGGCTGTATGTATTTACTGCACTCAAAAAACTAAGTAGCAACTAGTTGAAATGCCACTTTCAATAACACTGAAACTAAACCAAAAAAAAATTACCAACAGGAAATTCCATGTCCTCTACCAAATAACATAATTTCTAATTAGCTCAAAATTCAGATTTGAAATTTAAGCGCAAACAGAGCATGTCAGAGGTAAACCGTGGCTAGATTGCGGCTTCGCGTGCACAAGATGTGTGGAAGGGTAACTGACTGGCTGATTATATTATATGATTAACTAGTTGAAACGCCTAATTCCGTGATATGTAATAATAGTTATAATACAGTATACACCTTAGTTAATGGATTTATGTACAGGGTGTAATGAAAGGTGTGATCATGTTTTAAAAACGACTTCTGCTCATGCATATGAATAACTTTTTCCATATCTCGTACAAATCTTGGTCAGCTGACGACAAGTTTATTTTGTTTAGTTTGTATAGAAAATCCAATTTTTTTGGGCATTGCCTGTGGCTTGCTTGGTGAAACTTATTCATTGAAATGGGAAGAAGCAGTTTTTAAATTATGATCACACCATCCGTTGCACCCTGTATCATCATCATCGTCAGCCTTTTTAATGTTCCCACTGCTGGGAAACAGGCCTCCTCTCTGTGAGAGCGAATGGGCCATAATCCAACACGCGGGCCCAATGCGGGTTGGTGGATGTCACAAGAATTAGATTTTTTTATTCTAGGACATGCCAGTTTCCTCACGATGTTTTCCTTCACCGTTTTGAGAGCAGTGGTAGTGAAATAATTTACACAAAGTTTGCACTCTGTATATGTGGATAAATAGGGATGTTTGCCTTAATCCAGTCCTTGCGAGGTGATTTAGGATTAAGCTATGTCATTACGGAAACCCAATGCAAAGAAAGAAATTTGGTTCAAATAAATTGCACTAGATGGTGTGATAAGATTCAATTTGTTATTCAGTTTTGTGAAATATTCAGATTATCTAGAGACGATCATAAAAAAATTATCTTGTTTAATTAACTCTCTTAAGCACAAAAATAAAGAATATTATGCTCTTAATTCACATTTCAAAGATTATTTGAATGGATCATGTTCGCGACGAGGCGCCACATAGCTTATGTAATACGTTACAACTTATGTACTAGCGTCATACATGAAATACTAGAATAAGTTATGTATGCTTAAGTAAATAAACAATTTTTTTGTTAGACCGCCCCATAAAAGTAGGAACGCAATTAGTGGTATGTGACATTATAATTCTTAGGTATTATAAAATTCGGACTTTTGAAAATCGGAACATCGATATTGGGAATAAAATATTTCGGAGTATTTGGGTGTTCCCGGTCAGAAACCTCGTTATTCTCAATTTAGTACTTCTAGTTAACCTAGACTTGTACTAAGGCCCTGTAATTAGATAAGGCTCATATAGTCTTAGTACATAAACACCACTTAGTTGAGGTAATGTGTTTGTATGAACTAGCACAGAAGTTTTTATACGCTTGTCAGTGGGCTGACCGCCTTCAGACACACTTGGGGCCTGAAGGGTTACTGATATGCTGTCTGAAGCATTACCTTCGGGGCCCTACAGGCAGGCTCCTGGATCCAGTCATTATACACTGATGCTCTGTGGCTCACTTGTTGAAACAAGATCATTAAAGCTGTGGAACAACACAATTTCTTTCCTACTTCAGCCGCTTCCCGACACCTAAAGCACCAGAAGGGCTAGTGGTACACCCATCAGGGTACCACCATTCGATAGTCCATTTTTCTGGCTTTCCAACCACACTTCTGTAAAGCTTCTTGTAAAATGTGTTACTCTAGGCTCTGTAAAGAGCCTAGCTTTGGTGGTTGGTTGCGAGGTTCGAAGTAAACTCTAAACGTTACGAGAATTAAGCTAGATACTAGTAGGTTAGAAGACGTGATTCAGAATCCCCAATTCTATAGACGTGATCCCGAACCCTCCAATTCTATAGAAGTGATTCAGAACCGTAATTCTATATCGATAAATAAGCAATGAAATCTTCTTGCACTGTATCGCTGACCTAAGGTTATGATGAATTTTTGCTTGATTTATAATTTTCGTCGCGTATTAAATATAAACTCTCTTCCCTTCACAGCATTTAAATAAAAACATTGTGGAAAATGTATAGCATGTTGCATCCAAGGATCGTCATATATTTCCCAATCTTCTATAACACCTCCACATGAGAAACATGCTGCTTTACCATTTATACTGTTTCCACAATAAAAGAATCCAGAGTCAGCCATTTCCATCACTAATTTTTTCTTTGAATCAGCCGTTGCCCAGTAATAATAAAATGAAAATTCACGCATTTTATAAGTATTATAAATGTCATAACGAGGTTTGTAGTTATTTTGAGACATGATCCGTTTTACAGATAAATGGATAATGACGCCGTCTAGCTACAGACAAGAGATTTTATTGATTTGACGACCTTGTGATGGGGAGGGGTAGGAAATGTTTTACCGTAGTATAGAAATTAAAGAAGAAAACGATTATTTTAAAATTTTATTATCATAGCACCATTTATTTAAACACAATACATTTTTTAAAGCACATACAGAGTCATGATAAATACAGTTATATAAATCTTGAGAATATTTATATTGATCGTATAAACTTATCAAACTAGAACAACCTTTATCTTCTAAATTAAACATATTACAATTACTATTTTCTAAAATATGCTTCAACCACAACACTTTTTCTGAACCTTTAACGTAGATACATTTATCTCTTAAAATATCTATAACCAAATTCTGATAATTAGAATAGGGTAAAAATCCTTCACGCCAGTGTATCTTTCTGTTTCGTTCAATCCAACTAACTTGTTTTTTTTCTTGTTTAGTTAATTTTGAAAATGGAAATGGTTGTTCAATTAAAAACACTTGTAATGTTTTATTATACAATATAGCGATTTCTTTTATTATAAATTCATTTATCTCTGTTTTAAAGCCTTGAATATCCACAATAGCAATCATGATAACCTGCGTACAATGTTGCTGAGAGGTTTGTATTCCACAAGTCGATCGTTTATAATCAAACAATATGCAGTCGTCTTATCTGGTATTGCTGTAGAACATTCAATTTCCAACCTCACATCCACTGGACCTGTTTTCAGGCTATCGTTTTGTCTTGAGCAGTCTAAGATAAAGAGAGGGGCTTTTTCTTTGAACTCCTTTAGGTCAAGCAACGGGTCTACTGGACAGTTGTAATACGACTGACGAAATTTCACAAACATTTCGTATAATATACTATATTTGTTCTCAGAAAACTTTAAACCTAAAGGTTCATATGGATAATATTGAGAATTCAAAAAGAGCGTGACGTTTGTTACTTCACAATGATCGAATACTGAACTGTCTTTAGTTTTATTATGTTTTCTATTAGTTTGTAAGCAAAATATTACATATCTAGGTTTTTCTAATTGTGAAGCAGTCTTAACTGACCATGAATGTTTTGTAGTTTTAGGAAGTAAAGGATATTCATATAAATCCCAATTTCTAAAAGCCATCTGAATGGATTTATCTCTTTCTAAATGCTTTAAAAGTGTTAATCGTTCTCGATCTGACACTTTTATGTGTGGCATCCTCCATTGTACTCTTTGCATATCTATTTGAAAATTAGCAATATCATCAGTAAGAATAACGCTGTTTAAGTTAGAGTTACTTCTATTCAATATAAGCTCGTGTTTACAATTTATAACGATTTTATTGTAATCCTCTGCAAACCCTAAAATTTTATTTAATGGTAACACAATACTAAAATGACCATCATTTTCAGCAACTTTATTTTCACCTTCATTTAATGAGATATATGATTTTATTGTTGACGTTATTCCAGAATTTTTTATACGATCTATTTCAATACCATTCATTTCGTACCTGATGTCTTGAAACAAAGACATAATAGGGTTATTAGTGAACGAAACATTTTTCTTGATCGGATTCCCATCTTTACCGAGCAACTTTGCTTGGCCTCCGATGTAAATTGAACTGGCTGATGGTAGCACGTATATGTCTTGTTGATGTATGGGGATTCTGATTTCATCGTTTTCTCTAAAGCTGTTATTGTAGGGATTATATGAATGGATTTCATAACTTTCGATCATCGACCACATAGCCACTAGACGCCTAATGCTTGATTTAATACATCAAAACAATTCTGTCAACTAGCTGAGGTATGAGGGACGGGACGACTGCGCCCTGATTGGTCCTTTACCAAGGTCATATGTCTCATTAAGGATGGGACAGGTTTAAATAAAACCAGACAGGTATCGATATTTTTAGATAAATAATATTTGTACTTATTTTTTTTATTAATATTACCTTTTTTATTATTAATTATACGGCGTTTTAACATTTTAGTAATAACATAAAATGTTAAAACTAAAAAAAATATCAAAATTCTAAAGGTAACATACTTTTTTCGGTTGTTGGTTCTTAAATATAGTAATATTAAATCTTAGTAAAAAAACGTAATCAAAAAATCGTTTCACAATTAACAAACTATTCAATTTAATGTCTTTATTTGTAAGGTTTCTAGTTCTATCGATAACAGATTTGGTCATAGGATATGGTGCATCACTAGTTGTGTTTACGAAATTATAGAGGAGAAGAGATAGCGAAAAAAATACTTTAAAAAGAAAGAGACGCAAACATGGGGTGGGCGTTTTCACCTACAAACGTGACCAGTATAATATGAACTCCGATAAATAATATCAGAAAATAAATCTAATTATATTTATATGTAACTATTAACTTATCAATGAAATGTTATGCCATTTTTCCGGAAACTCGAAGTCTGGCTGTTGTTACCATACCAACGGATTGTACAAGAGGCCATTATAATATTTATTTCATCAATTTTTATTGACTGACGCGGAAGTGTTTACGGCTCACAGAAGTGGTCGGTACTAATTCGAAATTTTCTAGTGGCGACCTGTATTACCTGTATATGATCTTTTTAGTCATATGTGTTGACAGACATCGCTCGCCTGTTATGAGGCGTCTAGGGGCTGTGTGGTCGCTGCTTTCGATCGAACTATCGAAGTGCGGTAATTCAGTAATCTGTAGTATATTCATACTTTAAAACCTAGGGCTCTAAGAAAATCTTTATTTCCTTCAGTCAATTTCTTAACTTTTTTCTTACATCTATGCTCCTTAGTGGTCGTAGAAGGAATAAGACGTTTTATTTTCACAGGAGTGTTTTTATAATATACTATCATTTTGTTTTTCTTAAATGAAGACGTAGTTGAATATTAAGTTCTTCACCAAAGTTAATACAATAACCAAATTGATCAACAATCCTAACAGATATGGATGAAATTATATTTTTGTTCACTGGAAAGTAAATAACGTTTCGCGGTATTTCTATGTACTGATGACTCGGAGCAGTATCAAATATAAATTCATGAATAAAATGAGTTGGTAATCCGTTGCAGTACGAATCATGTACAAGATCACACTCGATTCTGATTACAGATACACAGATTGATGGGCACATTTGGTCTTGAATTTAACACTGAAAAGTATAACAAACCGCATTCGTATTGATTGGTTAAATGCAGAGATGGTTGAAAGTATGACACTAATTCAGATTTATTTCCAGAGATGGTAACCGTAGTAGACATGCTTGCATACTGAACTCTTCAAGAAGATCCTCTTTATTTTATCCCTTGACTACTCCAAAAATTCTTTAAAAAAATTAAACAGAGATGGCCGCAATTGAAAGGATGATTGCGTTGTATATTATCATAATTGTAGTAAACTTGAGAACCTATGTATTTTACAAATTCTTTTGGAGGCTTAAGATTCCCATAACTGTCAAAGCACTCAATATAATCGTTATATTTCGCATAGGCTACCCAATGAGAGCCAGGATCTTTAGAACTATCTAAATTAATAACTCCACATTCTTTTTTATACGGACATTTAGGAAGTTCATCTCTCATAAAGACTCCTCTAAAATAGGGCATACTATTTCCATACTTCAAAATGTCAAAGTTAGTTAAGGCTCGTTTGGGTAGCCGATATTTTAGTTTTTTTTATTCGATACAAAAATTCCAAGACCGAGAGGTTTAAGGTGTAGTCCTTTCCCAATGCAGAGAGCTTCCATTTTCTCGTTGTGTCTCTTCGATTCGGTCAACAGCTTTCTAGCCATTTTGAATTCATTTATGGTTTTGGCAATACCAGCTGCACCGCCCGCTAATGCTCCCACCGCTGATAATCCAGCAAAAATAGGAATCAAAGGTAATACACCGCTAGTTTTTGGTATAGGAATAACTCGAGGAAGTTTAATGTATAAATCATCAGCTAATTCTCTGGCTGCGGCCATAGCAAATTCTATTGCCACTTTTTTGCATTTTGGTTTTAATTTTTCATGTGTTTTTTCGTTTTAGTAATAACATTTTTAAATTTATTTTTTAATTCTTCCAGATGTAACTTTTTGAGAGCACTTTTTGCTACTTTTTTTTATGCCAGAACCACTTTTAATTTTCGTAGACATTGTCTTGCTTACTAAGCGTGCTGCGAGTTTTTCGCTTACACTCGAATCCGAGGCAGCTGCTCGCTCTTTCGCCATTTTTAACAAAATGAAATCAGCTTTGTGACGATCCTTTAAGTTTGCTGATTTGTGATAGGCAATGTCGTGTTCTTTGCAATATTCGTCTAATTTATTAATACCTTTATCTCCACATGTAAGCCTTTTAATTAATTTCGTACCAGGGCCACAATAATTGTATCCTGGTAAGTGTAATTCAAACGGTAAATTGTTTATAAGCCAATTGAGAAGACTACTCTCTCCAATACACATCATAAGACTAATGATTCTGGATTGAACACTTTAATAAATACTTATTCGATTCATCAATGTATTCGTTGAAAAGTTAGAAAGGTTAATTTTATTTATAATAATACATTCGATTGATCAATCCAACTGTTTTCAGCAGATGACAAACCTAGCCATTTTATTAAAACCCTGTTTCCTTTTCTTCTAAGAACTTTTTCGACTAGGTAAACATTGGGATGTTTTGTCTTTTGCAGCTCTTGTAAGTAAAATGCCCCTAAAATAGGCTGACCTCTGATTGTATCTTCAATTAAGTAGGTTATAGGAGTTGTATTTTGTATTTTTCGAATTTTAAATATTTCCGTCGACCAGTTGGGGGTATATCCTTTTTCAAATGTCCCTTTGTACTTACTGATACGGACATAATCATCAACTTTATACTTGCTTCTTATTCTTTCGTTTTTTACCAGCCTTAAATATCTTTTTAATATACGTTTTTTTTTAATGTTATTCACATTAGCAGGGATTTCCTGAACTGTCCGATGGTAAGTGTGATTATATTTATGAATAACATCATTAAGGGTATTGTCTATCCAATTATAGTTGCCTTTTAAATTAAATTCTTTATACAGTTTAGATTTCAATGTTCTGATGAATCTTTCAACTAATGAAGCCTTTTTTGTTGAGAAGGTTGAGTAGTGGTTGATATGATTAGATTTCATAAGATTTGGAAATGTATTATTATAAAATTCTGTACCATTATCCGTTTGGAGATTTTTCGAAACACGTCCTGTAGCCAGCAACATTTTGAAAGATTTACATACATCATCTTTGGTTTTACTTTTCAGAGGGAAGGCCCAAGCATATTTCAAAAATGTATCAATAACGGTAAGAATAAATCTGTAATTTTTATATTCTTTTGAAATTGATTGCATATCCATTAAGTCTGCTTGCCAAAGGTCATCTACATCTTTCATAATAACATGTCTTCGTGGAAAGTTCACCCTCACATTTTTATGTATTTCGTTTACTACGTCAGCTTTGCTCATTTTTAGAATTTAGTACATTTGTCTTGAATGCATCTATAATACTGAATGAAAAGCATATTATTATCACTATTTATTCTTTAATTGTGTCAGCTTCTTTTAATTCTTCAATTATCGATAAAATTTCATTATCATGGTTTGTATTGCCAGCATCTCTTGAAGCAACTAATAGTTTCAATCTCTCAACCAATTCGTTAGGATCATCCCAATATACTAAGTCAGTGTTGTTTTTGTATTTTTTTAGTATGGGTAAGTTTCCTCCAAGTTTTGTGTGAACAAGTTTATTAGCGTTTGTCAATTCGGAAAAGAGTGGTTTGATTATTTCACGATATTTTATTCCTTTATCACCTCGTATTTGACCATTAGGATTAAAATATCTCTTATGAGCATTTGTAAAATGCAGCATATCCTTATAGACAAGTTTATCTTTGCTCGAAACTAATTTTAAATCAGGTTTTCTTCGAAGTAAAAGTTCCTTCAGGCCAGGAATTAAATTATAGGTTTTGTCATCGATTTTAATCAAAATGTCACTATCATCATTTAAACTATCAATTTTAGAAAATGATACTGCTGAATTACCCATCAATAAAGTTTTGTTTACACTTCTTATTCCAAACGGTATACTTACACCATCATAAATATCATGGATATCACGGCCCTCTAATGAAATTTCTAAATCGTCTGGTAATTCTATTTTATTAGACTTTTTAGGGGATTGGGTAGAATTTAGTTTTGGATCGTAGCAATCCTCAAAACTTGTAAATGAGCTAGTATTGATATCACCCAATTCACTGCCTTCAGAATTAGTGAGTGTTGTATTTTCTAAATGTTTTATTTTTCTATAGATTTATTCGAATCAACTAGAGTTTTAAGTGGATCTGTGACAGGTTTTAGCATTTTATCGAGTGACAAGTTCATTGAGTTTTCCTGGTTCTTCATTTGTTTTATTTTATTCTTTATAGAGTTTACAGACTTAATTAATTCTATTTTAATATTTTTCGCCATGTTGTAACAACTGTGTTCAGCTGAAGAACAAATAATACAAATTTTTCTTTTTGTGTGTTATTTACTTATACATATATAGTCAGTCAAATTTAAAAAAAATATCGAAATTCTGTCTGTACCTCCCATTATTTAATGGTGATTCTTTGCTAATAAGAAGAAATTGATATGGATTACTCCAAACAGTTCCACTGATTCCATGGCAGATCGGAGTTGACATGTTCTCCATAGATGTGCTTTAAGTTTACATCATCTTGTTTAAATATTATAAGAAAATTGGTGTTATTCCGTAGCAACTGTTTCGGTATTTTTGAATAGGTTTGCGATAAATAAAAGCAATCAATTTGTTTATGTCATACATGTATACCCATAGAAAAATAATTACGAATATTTATTTGTTTTTCACAGGCAACATCATCAAATATAAATATAGAATTTGGTAAAGCTTCATCGGGAGATATGACTTCTGTATTGTCATTGAACTCAATGAAGTTAATCTGAGGCACTCTTCTTAATACTTCACTTAAGAAACGATATTTTGGTTGAAAAGTGGTTTTTGAGTAAAGATAAAGATTTTGAAATTTAAGACCATTTTCATGCAGTAATAAACTGATCATAGCGTTTGTTTTGCCACAGTTCGAGGGTCCACATATTATGCAACGAATCGTATTAGGCAATAGAGCACTATGCCTTATCTGTCGAGCAGAGTCATTGAAATTGATATTATTCACGTTCAGGGATATGGGTTGTTTGATCAACTTCATCTTGCCTAATATTTATTTTCATTACTTACTAACCTTTATATATGAATAAGTGAGTGCAGTATTTAAACAACAGGTTTGGACTTGTGTCGTTATCAAACTGATGTTCTCGTCTTACGGTATAAATGTATTTATGACTAATAGTTGAAAGGGGAATATTCTAGGTATGTCAAAGTAATTAAACATTACACTTCATTGCAGTAGCTGATTTGAAGTAGGACTATAGGCTGTTGTTCGCGATTTAATTATTGTTTTTTGTCTAAAGGTAAGTTTTTGAATGATAACCAATCAAACAAGAAATTATAAATACAATATTTGTTTATAGTTTATTTATAGACAGTATTTTTTATTTCAGAATAATATCTCAAGCATCGAGATAACATCATACACATAAGTGAAGGATTCTAACGACTGAATCACGACCGTAGAGAGTGATTCATAATGATTGAATCACGAGCATAGCGAGTGATTCAAGTGTTAGAATCATGAGCGACGCGAGTGATTCATGGCCCTCGATATAAATCCGTTTTATTCAAGAGTTGCGTACTATATTTTATACCATGACTACGAGAAAAAGGAATATTGAAGCGAAAAGCACAAGGAGTAATAATAAATAAATGGTTTATTACCTTCAAAAGTTACAAAAAAATGTGAAACCCTGACCCCTGAGGTAGGTAACAACACTTGTGTTTCAATCTCTATCTCTAACTATATCTCTAACTCTATCTCTAACTCTATCTCTAAATCTATCTCTAACTCTAACTCTATCTCTATCTCTATCTCTATCTCTATCTCTATCTCTATCTCTATCTCTATCTCTATCTCTATCTCTATCTCTATCTCTATCTCTATCTCTATCTCTATCTCTATCTCTAACTCTATCTCTAACTCTATCTCTAACTCTAACTATATCTCTAACTCTATATCTAACTCTATCTCTAACTCTATCTCTATCTAAGTTTGTATCGAATATTTTATGCGCAAGGAGCATTGAGATAGATTTTGAATATTATATTGGTGTGTTCTAAATTCATACATCAAAACAGTGATTAAAAGTGCTTTTTATTCACTGTTTTCGGTGAATAAAATAAGCTTTTTAGAGGGGGAATGGTATAAACAATATTCTTAGGCAGAAATAAAAAATACATACTGTATTATTATACCATTCGATAGTGTCGCTTATAAGGATCAAATTCTGGGATGTAATGGTATCTGGCAAACTTAAGGAAAAGGCTAATATTTAACCAAATAATTATTTTTAACCCCCGACACAAAAAGAGGGGGCTTCCTATTAAACCTTAAGTGATGAAATGATGGCCATTGTTTTGAATAAATAGCCGAATTCGACAACTTAAAGCATTGTACTACATTCTGCATTACAAGCATTTTTTATGTTTGTTTGTATTGTAATATTCGCCAAAGAATTTTTCATGTCATCTATTGCAGGATAATTATGATTCGAGTCTGCGTAGATTTCAGACAAGTGATTTTTTTATATGTGTTTTTTTCTTAAGTTTCCAAATCCCATTACTTCCCAGAACTAAGCTTACTAGACAATGTCTGCTACGGCCTACGCTATAACAAAACATTTATAAAGATAATATTCAAAATATTTCCTATCCAATTATTATTTTACCAACAAAAGTTTAACTTAAGAGAAATAAATTCGCAGAATCTGAAATCTACATTGATTGTTCCAGTAATAATTTCAGCGAGTTTTCTTATTGCTCGTTCACATTATTTTGTTCGTATCAATATAATTTCAGTTAGTATTTTTTTTTGTTAGGTTAGGTTAGATAGATATCGCCCAGGATTCTTACTTAATAAACTTGAAAAAACTTTGATGAAAGGATTGGATATTTTCGGAGCTATTGTAACAGATATTCTGTTTATTGTAGTGTCTGTTCGTTTTAAAATGTCTTGAAAGCCTAAAGGCTTTATTAAACAACCATTTTTCTAATTAATGATGTCTAGGGAAAATGGTAGTCATAGAAAAGAATAACGAAAGAGTTTTTTTCATTTTTATTCTAGGCGTGGTATGTTTTTACACTGGATTTTTCTCAAAAATAAGGATAGTATTATTAAAATAAGGAGGTGTATTATTTATACAAAATGAACAGGCACACATAACAACTGCGACACAGTTACTAAACTAACGCAGTATTAACGTACTCAAAAATTGTAATATGTTTTGGTTCCTATAAATATTTGTATAAACACCTGAAACCTAGGCCTTTTAAATATTTTTTTCTTCATAGAATTGACCATGCGGGCCTGAAGGCCAAAAATTTATTCACTAGCAACTGTAACAATTGAACCACAAATATTTCGGGATCGGGAACCATCGTTCCATTCTTATACCAAAAGTTTATTGAATAAGTCCATCAAAGCACATGAAAGTTAATATCCAGCCCAACCCTCCATTGTTAAAAAAGCCCTTCCTTCCACTGAGAAAAATATAAAATACGGCAACACCAAGTCGAAAACTCACTTCCAACAATTTTCAACGCTCACATAATACGAGATATTCTGAGAGAAACAAAGAATTAAATAAATGAGGCAAACAAAGTTGCGGCCTCTTTGTACTTCCGTGGAATATCATGACGAAGCGCCTAATACAGCTGAAAAAGTAAAACTTGCCACAGTGAGGCGTTGAATTAGTCCACTGGCTTGCGAAAGTTAACTGTTAACCGGCACGTAGCGCGTTATCCGGAAACTTTCAGTATATAACCTACATTTCCTCCTAGTAATTAGGTTTGCAAAAATTTTGGTTTGCGGACATCAATATATCTTCCATGCATGTCTTCTTGACCCACGTTAGGTGTGTCGTTTGTTCATATTTATCTGTAAACTTAAGGAATTGCATAAGTGAAATTAAGATAAGGGTGAGACAAGAAAAAGTAAGAAAAACGTTGTAGAAAATGAGAGTCTATTTGATTTTGCGGAGTCTGTTTTTGTGAAAAGGGAGAGTATTCTATAAGTGAACAAAACATATCAGTTGGTAGTACGTGATGTAATATCAAGCGAGACAACTCGTTGAAGTGGTGGCAACGGACTCCTATACTCCTAACGAATCCCTCGAGAAACTTCATAAACATATTTATGTTACAACAGAACTTTGGCCCGCCAATTAATATTAAACCCGATTTACAGATTAAAAGAGTTTTGGTGTGCACTATTAAAAACTTTGGCACTTGAGGCTAAGTTAATTTTAAAGACATTTAATTATTTACCTCTTTGATATTCAAATGAAGAACCTAGTTTACTTTGTTTTTTAATCATTCATTATTTTTGTTACTTCATCTACAAACAAGCTTACTAGAATCCATAAAATATCTACCATTGTAATAAACTTGTAGATAATACCGCTTTATTCAGCCATCACTTACATTTCAATACATTACCTTCGATACATATGGTGCCTATCATTTTCACTAATCGACTGAAATTCGTTTCATTATTTGTACCAGTCATGACTTCAAATCGGCCATCTAACAATGTCCAGATTACAAATACGATGTAATGACGTGACAAATCTACGTCTGCGATAATGCCAATAACATGAAAAGAAAGAAAAAAATAGAACAAATAGACGTCACTTAGAGCGTCCGATCTTTTTGGAGCAAACTTTTTTGGGATTAAATCTTTTCTCTTTGCATTTCGGTGCAGAATTGGAGCACGGCGTAATAATTGATTGGATTATACCTTTCATCGGGCCAGTCGTACGTGAGCCCTGTACATGATTGGTGTATGCGAGATAATTTATTTACTAACTGTGACAATAAAACGCGTTATCTAAGTCATACAAATTCATTGGTTTTGAACAGTGGACGCTGTGACATGAATAAAATATTATTTAGCTTAAAGTTCATAGCATAAAAACTGCCTTTATAGCAAAAAACATCATTTTGCTATAGGTTATTGCCATTCTTTGAGGAATTCGCATTTATATCTTAGTAGGCGTTTTCGGGTTTCCGTTAGAGCACTGTGATTTTGCATTCAGAGCGTGACAAACAATAAATAATATTTTTCGGATGAAAATATTCCAATATAATGCTTCGGATGTGTTTTCCTTGTCGATTCCTGAGCAACAAGAACTATTTATATACGTACATATAGATATAGTTATACGAATTACGCGGATGACAAAACAGAGCCCATATTTTTATTTCCTTTTTTTTTTTTTTTTTTTTTTTTTTTTATTTGAGATGGGTTTGCTCTTGACTTTAGTCTAAGTCATAGGTGACAGAGACAGAGTCGACGATGGAGTGAGCTTACCCAGAAGGAGCCTGTTTACTCTAACTTTGAAGAGATTCGGGTTGAATGCGTTCGGAAACACAGACGCAGGTAGTGAGTTCCATTCATTCGCTGTGCGCATTATGAAGGATGTTTGGAAGCGCTTGGTGCGAATTGGTGGAATGGCAACAAGGTACGGATGGTAACTTGCAGTGCGTCTAGATGTCCGATGGTAGAAGGGGGCTGGTGGGATGAGGTCGTGGAGTTCTTGAGCACACTCACCGAAATACAGTCTGTAGAAGACCGACAAGCAGGCAACCTTGCGGCGATGAGCCAAGCTGTGAAGCTTGGTATCCACCAGTTCAATGGCGCCGATGAGCCTCTTAGCTCTGCGTTCCACCGAGTCAAGCGCGGCAAGCTGATACTTTGCTGAGCCATCCCAAAGGTGGCTGCAATACTCCATGCAGGATCGGACTTGCGCTTTGTACAGGGTTAGAAGCTGTCCAGGCGTAAAGTATCGCTTCACCTTATTTAGGATGCCCAGTTTTTTGGCCGCAATTTGGGCTTTGTGCTCAATGGAGGCGCCGAAGTTAAGACTGGATGTCAACTCCATGCCTAGGAGCTCAATCCGATCAGTCACTGGAACAGACACACCACGAAAAATAGGCGCCCGATCGAAAAGACTCCTTTTAGCGGTAAAAAGACACGCCTGTGTTTTGGTGGCGTTAAAGGTGACCAGATTGTCATCGCCCCACTGGGAGACAAGGCTTAAGGTCAAATCTGTCCGCTCTACCATAGTCTCTCTCAAGGAACGAACTTCAACCACGCTGGTTCTTGCGCTGGACAGGTATCTCTCTGAAACAGTACTGTCATCTGCGTACCCAACAATACCAAGCTGAAGAAGGTCATTGATGTGCAGCAGGAAAAGAGTTGCAGAGAGAACAGACCCCTGAGGAACTCCGGAATCAATAGCCATAAGGTCAGAGGAGCAGCCGTCTATGACTACTCGGATCGACCGTTCGCAAAGGAAATCTGATATCCAGCTACAAAAACCAGCGGGGATGCCATACGCAGGAAGCTTACTGAGTAGACTTGCGTGCCAGACCCTGTCAAAGGCCTTCGAGAAATCCAGCGAAACAGCAAGTGCTTCGCCGTGTCTCTCGATGGCTTCGCCCCAGCAGTGCGTGACATACACAAGAAGATCGCCAGTAGACCGTCCCCGGCGAAAGCCATATTGACGGCCACTGAGGAGATTATTGTCTTCAAGGTAGGTCAGCAACTTACTGTTCAGAACCCTTTCCATAACTTTGCACAGAATGGAGGTAATGGCGATTGGACGGTAATTGACAGGGTCTGCACGGTTGCCTTTTTTGGGCACTGGTTGCACATTTGCAAGCCTCCAGGACTTTGGTACCGTTCTTTTTACAAGAGAGAGGCGGAACAAGCGTGTCAACACAGGAGAAAGTTCGGGCGCACACAGCCTCAGTACTCTTGCTGGAATGCCGTCAGGCCCGCTGGCCTTGTTCACGTCTAGACTGCACAATACTCTTCGGACCTCTTTGGTGTGCACAGCGATCTCCGGCATCGAAGAGTCACAATGAGGGACAGTAGGTGGTTGCTTGGATCCAGCGTCCAGACGTGAATTGCTAGCAAACAGAGATGCAAATAAATTTGCTTTCTCACTTGCAGAGTGAGCCAGCGACCCATCAGGTTTCAGCATTGGAGGTAAAGTGGGACGACAGAAATTCGATTCAACAGCTTTAGACAGGGACCAAAACTGTTTACTACCCGGAGGGTGTGATGCCAGCTTGGCCCCAATACGTCCAATATGGTCAAAACGTGCCCGACGCAAAACCCGCTTGCAGAACTTGGTGGCAGAATTAAAAGCTCTTTTCCTCGCACGAACCCTACGAGCTCTAACTTTGCGATCTCGGGCCCCGACCCAGGCTTGGTAGGCAGACTCTTTTAGGGCCTCAGCGTGGGCACATTCTGAATTATACCAAGGTCGGGATTTGTGACCGAGCGGAATGTCGGAGAAAGGAATGAAATACTCCATTCCCTGCCGAATCACATCCGCAACCGCGTCCGCAAAGCTCGAGGGGTCACCCGAGGCGAAGCACACATGCCGCCAAGGATAAGACGCAAAAAAGTGCCGCATCTCGTCCCAGTCCGCTGACTCGTATCGCCATACTCGCCTCGTGCCTCTAGGACTCTCATCTGGAGGAGAGCAAGTCGACACGGATTTCACCAGACAATGGTCAGACGTTCCCAGCGGGGCTGAGACCGAAACCGAATGACTGTCCGGATCAGTTGTCAGCAGTAGGTCTAAGCAATTGGGTGTATGGCCGTCAACATCCGGTACACGCGTTGCCACATTCACCAGCTGGGTTAGATCTAGCGATAGAGAAAACTTGCGCGCCTCTAACCAGGCATGGTCAGTTTTCCGGTACGGGTACAACCACTCCTTATGATGGGCGTTAAAGTCCCCCAGAAAATTAAGCTTCGCTGTTGGGTACCGTTGCTGGGCCATGTCGGCCGACTCCATAAGGCAGTTAAAGAGCGCTGTCGTCTCCTGGTCACCGGTGTGCGATCGGTAGACGCCGATGTAGAGAGACTTCTCCACGCCAGTGTCCACAAGTAGCCACACAAGTATCCTTATGTTCAGACAGCCTTATTTCAATTAAGTTCCTAATCAAGCTTTCAATAAAGTGACATTTAACTAAATAATGAACATTTATCTATTCCCAAAGAATTCCAATACTAAAGCAAAGTAAATAATTTATATCCCGGACTAAGATGCTCAGTGAAAAATTTTGTTCGTATCTCAACGTCGACCGAAGTTAATTCGCTCTGTTCCCGAACTCGTCTTATTTGGAGAAGGGTGTGAACCTAAGTGTAGTGGCTAATGTTGGCAAGATATTGCTGGTAAACAGGGTGTGATGCGGGTAGACGTCTGTAGACAGTATGTAGGTACTAGGTACCCATCTGCAGGTTTACACGTAAATGGAAGTTGTATGAACACAAGTGCGTGAAACGTAGGTTAGTGATTGAGGGATGAGTGAAATGGTTTATATTTTGAAACTTGGTAGTGGTTTCAACCTCGTGCTTGCCTGAAATAACTCTACGGAATACCAGGATGAAAAGTATCCTACGTCCTAATTCATAGGTTCTAGACATTTGGCATTCAATGTCAGCGAAGGCGATAATCAAAATATCAATATGTAAGGGATTGATCACGTGATTTTCGATATCGCTTGTCAATTCCATACAATTTTGCCTTTTTGACAATCGCTATCCCCACGCTTTTGATGATAGGATGTCACTTGTCTAGGACCTCTGGGCCTGAGGTCATGGTCTGCAGCTAGGTGATTGGTTTAGTACTGTTGAGAACAAAATAGTGGTGAGTAGATTTGAAGTAATGTTCACATAGCGATTGTTAAAGTATTGACATTATGTATGTTGGTAAAAGATAAAGTCACTTCTTCTCACCCTTATCTATCTAAGTATTCGCAATTATAATGGACTGGAAGAATTTCGATGTGGTTTTTACTGTAATTTAGAGAATTTCATGGCAAAGGTGGAGTGTAGGTACAAATAATTTGTCATTATTTTACTTTCGGAAGTAATTTTCTATTTATCTTATCTTATCTTATCTTGTGGAGGGGCCGAGAGACAACTCGGACACTTCGACCCATTGGGATCTATTGTGGTCCCCTAGATAACTTACTCCTCCCCAATCTCGTTGAAAACTTTTTTTATGAGTTTTACAACGAGACTGGGAGATATGAGCCTATCGACTTCTGGTCTTGGATATCCAACCTCTAAGAGACTCATTCGCTTACCAGCCAGTGCATCGCATATGCAAAGAAGATGCTCCATGCGTTCCGTATGTTCCCCACACAACCTGCACATGGGTGTCGCGGTTAGACCCATCTTCATGAGCATGTCGTTAGTTCCAAAGTGCCCAATAAAGGCCCCAAGCATGTAGCGGATTTTCCCCGTGCTCATGTTCCAAATGCATTCCCGGGCTTTGAACGTAGAGCCTAAGAATTTCTTAGAGTGTTGCAGACCGGTGCTAGATAGCCCATGAGTTCGCTGTCTGTGATCTGCAAACTCCCTAAATGCGGCTTTTACGAGGCACGTCGAGATGCCTACACATGGTTCTGGACCCACAAAATCATTTGCTGAGCCCTCTCTTGCCAGTTCATCTGCCATTTCATTGCCATGGATTCCTTTGTGTCCAGGGACCCACATCAGTCTTACCCTTTTGTGCTTCCCAAGCCTGTTTAGGGTTTGGACAGCATCCGGAATAAGTCCGGAGTTCACTTTGTAGGATGCCATGGCTTTGATTGCAGCCTGACTGTCACTAAGAATATATATGGATTTACCTCTGGTTCCTCTACCTATATTCTCTTGAACACAGGTTATTATGGCATATGTTTCTGCTTGGAATACAGTTGCCATCTTCCCTAGGCTTTTGCTACATTTGTAACTTTTCGTGTATATTCCCGCCCCTGTACCTGATTCCATTTTGGATCCATCAGTGTACCACACCAGACTATCTTGTTCTGGTGGATCGATTCCCTTCGTCCAGTCCTCTATTGTAGGGATTTGGACCTTGAAAGACCTTTCAAACACAAATATAGTTTGCATTTTATCGGATAACATGCTTGTTACCCGATCCAGGCCTTCATTCCCGTCGAACTTTGTATGGTTAGTCCTTGGCTTTGAGGCATCCCATAGTCCAGCTACAGAATAACGATGTAATGTCTTCCTTGCCTCAAACTCAACCATCATATGCAGAGGAGGGATATTGAGGTATCTCTCAATCGCTGCCGTAGGTGTTGTCCTGAAAGCACCCGTGATGCCTAGACACCGTTCTTTGTAATCTGGTTAGTGGCGCTTTGCACGAGGCAAGCTTTGTTCTTGGCCACCACACTATGCTGCCGTATGTGATAATAGGTATTATCATTGTCCGGTACAGCCATCGCATCACTTTGGGCTTTAACTCCCAAGTTTTACCGTAGGTGAAACGACACAAGCCGAACACTCGTAGGGCTTTCGTCGTAATATTTTCCACATGAGTTTTCCACCTGAGTTCTCTATCGAGCGTTACACCCAGATATTTAACTTCGGTGGACCAGGGCAGCTTTATTCCATTGAGGGAGAGCTCTCCTAGGTTTCCTAGTTGTCTCTTCCTCGTGAATGGCACAATGACTGCTTTGCTTGGGTTGATAGAGAGGTGATTCTTTGTACACCATTCCTCTGTCATCCTCAATGCCTGTTGTAATAATCCAGAGACTATGTTCGGGAATTTACTATTAACCATTATAGCTATGTCATCTGCATAGTCTACTGCGTAGAATGGTCAGGTATTTAGCTTGGTAAGTAGCGAGTCTACTACCAAGCACCACAATAATGGTGACAGCGCTTCACCCTGCGGACAACCTCTAGTTGTTTTTGCACTAAGTCTGTCTCCCATCAGTTCCGATCTGACTATTCTGTTTCTCAGCATATGTTCAATCCAGTTGCACGTGGTATCGTTGATGCCATGTTCCTTTGCAGCGATGCGTATGGACTCGAATGTTGTCTTGTCGAAGGCTCCCTCTATGTCGAGGAAAGCCCCGACGCAGGTCTCTTGTCCCTCTAGCGCAGCCTCGGCTCGACTCGCAACATAGTGCAATGCCGTTTCCGTAGATTTGCCAGGGCTGTAGGCTTACTGTAGTTTATGTAGAGGGAATACTTTAAGTGGTCCCTCTCTTAGGTACCTGTCTACCAGTTTCTCCAGAGCTTTTAAGAGAAAGTATGATAGACTAATTGGCCTATAAGCTTTACCTTCTTCGTAAGTCGGTCTACCCACCTTTGGTATAAAGGTGACTTTGACCTCCCTCCATGCCTTGGGTTCGTACCCAAAGGCTATGCAGGCTCTGTAGAGCTTACTCAAATGAAGTATCAAAACAGATGCCCCCTCTTGCAATAGTATTGGTTAGATGCCATCCGGACCAGGGGATATGAGAGGCTGGAAGCCCGCTATGGCAAGCTTCATTTTATTTTCATCTACCACTTTCTTTGCCGTGAGCCAGTTATTTTTGGACGTGTGCCTTGTGAGCTCGTCCTTTGTGACTGGTTCCTCTTCATCGCTGTCACGCAGTATACATTCCGGGAAGTGAATTCTAAACATTACGCCCAGAATGTCCTGTCCAGTTTCCGTTAGATACCCTTTCTCATCCTTTACCGATGATAGTGGGTTTGTCTTAGTCATGGACATTGCTTTGCACTACCTGATTCCATTTGGTAGAGCTTCGATGGAGGTGAAATGCTGCCGCCAATTAGTTCTTTTGGCTTTGCGTACCGCCGTCTTATACCTCGTCAGCATGCTATGATAGCCAGAAAAATCTTTCCTGGCTTTTGCATCATTAAAGGCCTGTCGTATTTCCTGACGTATTTTTGCTAGTTCAAGATTCCACCATGGTACCTTTTTGCAAAAGGCCTTTTTCTCTGGGCAGTTGTCTTCCCATGCACCGATGGTGCCCATCTTGATTCTATCCGCTTCAAATTCTATATCTAGTACGGAATTAAGCTTACCTTTAGGGCTCCCTAGATTTACTTTTAGGTCCCTCCTGTACGGGTCCCAATTTGTATGTCTTGGGTTTCTCCTTCGTCTAGTTTCGGACTCTCTCGCCGTCCTAAACCATATATAATTATGGTCAGACAGAGAGATTTCGTCCGATACATGCCAATTTTCAATGTAAGCGCTGGCCCTGTTTGAAGCCAGTGTCAGGTCAATAACTTCAGTTCTCGCAGAGGTCCTGAAAGTAGGTTTATTGCCTATTAATAATTTTCTATTTACAAAACATTTAAACTCACGTAGGTAAGACACCCAGATCCTGAACAACAATCTGTAGACCAATTTGATGATGGAACACGCAACATGTTTATTAAAAACTTTAGAATAACAAAGTAAATTAATTTTCCTTGAGAAAAAGTCAGGGTCTGTCAGGCTTCATCGAATAGTTTCCGAAAGCCATCGATAACTAAAGCTCACTACATTTCGGCCAAATCCCGCTGAAATCAGAAGGCTTTTTAAAATCACTAAATGTCAGCAGTTCTACGTGGTACACGGAAAACATCGAACAGAAATGCTTTCCCGAAGGAAGTACATAATATAGGAAACTTGTCGTTCACAAACTAATATAAAACGTTCTACGTCAAAGACTACTGTGCTTATGGTAAAATAGAATATGGAATGTATGCTATTTTCTAAACATTTTAAGAATAAACTGCTTTATAATGAAATAAAGGTAAGTAAGGTAGTATATATAGTATGGAAACATAACATAAATATTTATTTCTTTTTCACCAAGGAACAGGTAAAAGCAATACAAAATGTGACTTGGGTAATGTACTAGCATATGCACAAAGTAAAGAACTAACCTTTCAAACTTAAATAAAATAGCCATCGTTTATTTTCACACCTTTTCCTGTCACAAAACGGACATGAATATTTTATGCTGTCACGCTTGCGAACAGATAAAAAAAAAATTTGCTTGTGTTCAGAACTTTATTCGACTGATATAATAAAAATGTTATGATTGTTTTTTATTTGTCCAGTGACTCGTGAACAATGCAATACCTACCTAGTGTGATGAAGAAAACATTTCCCATTCAGTTACTTTAGTAAACCTACGAGTAGTTTTATGTCAAGGCAAGTTTGATAGGTACAGATAATTTAATCAAATAAAAAAAATAACAAGCTTTTTTCTGGCTTACCGTATCCAAACCAAACGTATATACAACATTTTATCATAATCGGTTGAGAATAACTGCTTTAAAATTCGGTTAGAAGATTTGACCCGAACATACTTACATTATAAGTTAATAAAATCTATAATAACTAGCTTCTGCCAGCGGCTTCGCCCGCGTGAAAAGTATTTTCTTATCCCAAGGGAACATTATACCGGGATGAAAAGTAGCCTATGTGCTATTGCAGACTATAATCTCTGTGCCAAATTTCATCCAGATCCGTTCAACTGTTTTAGCGTAATTGAGTAACAAACATACACATCCATAAATACTGTCGCATTTATAATATTAGTAAGAAGTAAGAAAAGCTTGTAAAAAAGTAAAGAAAGAAAGAAATATTGTTTATTCTGCCGTCATTTCTCCACCTATTAATGCCATTCTTAATTATACAGAATGCGTTTTTTAAGTGGGCTTGGATGGCCAAATCTGAAACTATGAGGAAAAGCGGAAAACACTCAAAGGAGTCACGAGGCCGATTTTGTTGAAAACTACAACCGCATCATTACAAAATTCGATAGTGTCGCTAATAAGGATCAAATTCTGGGAAATAATGGCATATGGCAAACTTAAGGAAAAGGCGAATCTTTAACAAAATATTTATCTTTCTTGCGTTTAGTACCTTCCTATTAAATTTTAAGTGATGAAATAATGGACATTGTTTTCAATAAATAGCAGAATTTGACAATTTAAGTATTGTACTACATTCTGCATTACAAGCATTTTGTATGTTTGTTTGTATTGCAATATTCTCCAAAGATTTTTTCATGTCATCTATTGCATGATATGAGTCTTCGTAGATAGACAATATTTTTTATGTTTGTGTCTTTTCCTAAAGTTTACTATATGACATTGGTATTCAGAATTTGATCCTTATTAGCGACACTATCGAATGGTGTAATAATACAGCATGTCTTTTTTTTCAAAATCAACGGTATCGATTCCTGGCTAAGAAAAATGATTTAAAAAAATCCAATGATGCAGTTTAAGTTTTTATCAAAATCGGCCTCGTAACTCTTTTGAAAGTTTTCCGCTATTCCACATAGTTTCGGCTTAAGTCATCCACGCCTACTTAAAAACTCAACCTGTATATAAGGAAATAAAGACGTTATACTGCTCTAATTCGATATCGTGGTCCTTAATATTTTTTAATAATGAAGACGAAACCTACATTGTTTTATTTTTAGGGTTCCTACGAAAGCTTACTAGACAAAAGACAAAGACTGCTACGGTCTACGCTATAACAAAACATTTATAAAGAAAATATTCAAAATATTTCCTATTCAATTATTATTTTGGCAAAATGTACTTATATAACAACGAAAACGAAAGTTTAACTAAAGAGAAATAAATTCGCAGAATCTGAAATCTACATTGATTGTTCCAGTAATAATTTCAGCGAGTTTTCTTATTGCTCGTTTACATTATTTTGTTCGTATCAATATAATTTCAGTTAGTAATTTATTTTGTTAGGTACGATATCGCCCGGGGTTCTTACTTAATAAACTTGAAACAACTTTGATGAAAGGATTGGATATTTTCGGAGCCATTGTAACAGATATTGTTTATTCTAGTGTTTGTTCGTTTTAAAATGTCTTGGAAGCCTTCAGGCTTTATTAGACAACCATTTTTCTAATTAATTAGGTAGAGGAAAATTTTAAGTCTTAGTGAAAGAATAACTAAAGATTTTTTTTCATGTTTATTCTAGGCGTGGAATGTTTTTATACTGGCATTTTGCTCAGGCATACATAGGGAGGTGTTTTATATACACAAAATAAACAGGCACATATAACAACTGCGACATAGTTACTAAACTAACGCAATATTAAGGTTGCACTAGTCGATGTTTCTTCCATACAAACGTAGTCTGGCGATTACTCCACTGTTTGACGACGTACGTTCAAAATAAAAAAAATATACCAATTTGACTCATCATTATTTAGCCCTGTATGGAAACAAAAAAAGTATATTTGAAAGTTATGAGCGTCGAAAGTACCATATTTCAACACTAATTTTAACGTATCTTTGGGCGGAAATAAATACCATAAGAAGAAGGAAAATTGAAAATAGCCATCATACAGGGATATATTAGTAGTTCAAAAATTCAAATAATTATATTTTTAAATATACATTTAGTCGTTTTTTCATGATATTGATACTCCCAAAGGAGTGTTTACAAAATTTCATCACCCATTTCGCTACAAATTTGTAAAAGTGCTAATTCGTACGCGAACTAGCTTCTTACTGCCAATCACAGCATCTAACTCTTTCGCACGTGTAGTCGGATGAGATAGCATGCATTTTAACCCCGCGCACAAAATAGTTCGTGCCGTCGATTAGGGCAACCTTAACGTACACAAAAATTATAATAAGGCTTTGTCCAAATAAATATTTTTTCTTTAAAGAATTGACCTTTTTGACCAGGCCAAAAATGTATTCACTAGCAACTGTACCAATTGAACCGCAAATATTTCGGGATCGGGAACTATCGCTAGTTTATTGAATAAGTCCATCAAAGAACATGAAAGTTAAAAGCCGGCCAAACCCTCCATTGTTAAATAAACTTCCTTCCACTCAGCAAAAATATAAAATACGGGAGCACCAAGTCGAAAACTCACTTCCAACAATTTTCAACGATCACATAAGACGAGATATTCTGAAAAATGAGGCGAACAAAGTTGCGGCCTCTTTGTACTTCCGCGGAATATCATGACGAAGCGCCTAATACAGCTGAAAAAGTAAAACTTGCCACAGAACGAATCCCTCGAGAAACTTCATAAACATATTTATGTTACAACAGAACTTTGGCCCGCCAATTAATATTAAACCCGATTTACAGATTAAAAGCGTTTTGGTGTGCAATATTGACAAACTTTGGCACTTGAGGCTAAGTTAATTTTAAAGATTTTTAATTATTTACCCTCTTTGATATTCAAATGAAGAACCTAGCTTTACTTTGTTTTTAATCGTGAAATCTTTTTGTTACTTCATCTACGACAAGCTTAGTAGAATCCATAAAATATCTACCTTTGTATTAAACTTGTATATAATACCGCTTTATTCAGCCATCACTTACATGTCAATACATTACCTCCGATACAAATCGTGCCCATCATTTTCACTAATTGACTGAAATTCGATTCATTATTTGTACCAGTCATGTTTACAAATCGGCCATCTAACAATGTCCAGATTACAAATACGATGTAATGACGCGACAAATCTCCGCCTGCGATAATGCCAATAACACGATAAGATAGAAAAAAAAAGAACCAATAGATGTCACTTAGAGCGTCCGATCTTTTTGGAGTTAACTTTTTTAGGATTAAATCTTTTCTCTTTGCATTTCAGTGCAGGATAATAATAATAATAAAATTTATTCATCAAAAATGGGTACAATTTATCTATCCTAATCAAAAACATTGAATACTAAGGTTTTTTGTTTTTTTTAAGATAGAGTGAACGACGATGACTGTACTAGTATAAACTGTGTTACAGACACCGGCGCCTTCCCCCTACAGCTAAAAGTTACAAGTCAATCTACACTTTATGTCAAAATTACAATAATACAAAATTACAATTTTTATTGTGCAAATAAAATTAAATAGTTAGAATTAGTTAGAATTGGAGCACGGCGTGATAATTGATTGGATTATACCTTTCATCGGGCCAGTCGTACGTGAGCCCTGTACATGATTGGTGTATGCAAGAGAATTTATTTACTAACTGTGACAATAAAACGCGTTATCTACGTCATACAAATTCATTGGTTTCGAACAGTGGACGCTGTGACATGAATAAAATATTATTTAGCTTAAAGTTCATAGCACAAAAACTGATGTTATAGCAAAAATCATCGTTTTGTTATAGGTTATTGCGATTCTTTGAGGAATTCGCATTTATATCTTAGTAGGCGTTTTCGGGTTTCCGTAAGAGCACTGTGATTTTGCATTCGGAGCGTGACAAACAATAAATAATATTTTCGGATGAAAATATTCCAATATAGTTGCACAGAATATACTTATTAAATTACAATGTGTATTTATTATAATCATTAATCTACCATTCATTTCATCATTAATTTTAGCAACGTTTTTTTTTATATCATGCCGAGTAAAAATTTGACGAAATGAAAATATGCGTACTAAAATAATTCCAAATATTGCATTGGTATAAAAAAAAACGTTGCTAAAATTTGTTTGGGTAGTGACATTTTGTCAAAATCGTTTCGGAAAAACGACAGGCTCCCGTTCAGACAGCCATATTTCAATTAAGTTCCTAATCAAGTCTTCAATAGATAAGAAAGGGAAATTTAACTAAATAATAAAGATTTATCTATTCCCAAAGAAATCCAATAATAAAGCAAAGTAAACAATTTATATCCCGGACTAAGGTGCTCAGTGAAAAATGTAGTCCGTATCTCAATGTCGACCGAAGTCAATTTGCTCTGTTCCCGCACTCGTCTTATTTGGAGAAGGGTGTGAACCTAAGTGTAGTGGCTAATGTTGGCAAGATATTGCTGGTAAACAGGGTGTGATGCGGGTAGACGTCTGTAGACAGTACGAAGGTATTAGGTACCTATCTGCAGGTTTACGCGTAAATGAAAGTTGTATGAACACAAGTGCGTGAAACGTAGGTTAGTGATTGAAGGATGAGTAAAATGGTTTATATTTTGAATCTTGGTAGCGGTTTCAACCACGTGCTTGTCTGAAGTAACTCCACGGAATATCGGGCTAAAAAAGTATCCAACGTCCTAATCCAGAGGCTCTAGACAAGTGGCATTCAATGTCAGCGAAGGCAATAATAAAAAATTTAAAAATGTTAGGTATTGATCACGTGATTTTTTTTGGCAATCGCTATCCCCACGCTTTTGATGATAGGATGTCTCTTGTCTAGGGCCTCCGGGCCTGAGGTCATGGTCTACATCTAGGTGATTGGTTTGTTGAGAGCAAAATAGTGGTGAGTAGATTTGAAATGATGTTCACGTATTGATTGTTAAAGTATTGACATTGTATATGTTGGTAAAAGATAAAGTCACTTTTCACCCTTATCTAAGTATTCGCTATTGTAATGAACTTGATGCATTTCGATGCGGTTTTTACTTTCGTTTAGAGAATTTAATGACAAAGGTGGAGTGTAGGTACAAATAATTTCTCATATAAATAAAGGGTAAATCCTATCTTGTTCTCCTGGATGAAGTAGCACGAGGGCAGGGAGGCAATTTTTTTGTCAGAAATGCGCTAACTCCAACCGTTTCTGAGATATGAGGGTTTTAAAATTTTTGTTGGTCGTAATTTTTTTGCCTTTTATCGGTCTCTCTGAGCTGTTTCTGTGACAATGGTGATCAATGTGGACCTTATGTTAATGAGAATAAGGGTCACTTTTGCTTGTCAAAGAAAAGCGACCTTATTTCAATGTGAATAAGGGTATTTTTGTTTTGTTTTTTAGAGTTTTATTAATCGTAAATAAATGCGGGTTTGGCTCGCTACGTTTTCGAGTTTTTAAGGTTTTTAATTTTTTTGACGCATTTTCCAGGACTGGATTTAGTTCTTTTTATTCGATACTTTAATAGACAATTGTAAAAAAAACACACCGCTAGTCGTCGCATCCGCGCCGACGCCATTCAATTTATTCTCAAAGTCCGTGCAAGTCCGGTCGCGTTCTTAGCTCAGTATTTTCAATTGATTTTATATTTGTATGAGGAGGTGTGATATTTTTATTGATTCTTGTGTAATAGAGTGTATTGCTGTTAATAAAATAAAAACATTGTGAAAAAAGGGTTTTTTTATTTATTTTTATTTGTATACCTAAATATAGTCATGGTCATAGCTGGATATAAATTAAATGACGTCACGTCGTCGTCGTAGACGTCTAATGAAATCTAATGTTGACAAATATTTTTGTCATTTTGTATGCGTATTGAATGAGTCTCACTCCACGAATGCTGGTGGTTCCATAACCATATTATTCAGCAACTAAATGCTCATTTTCCTTACCGATACCCCGATCTGTGCATTGAAATCACCCATAAAGGTAATGTGTTTATGGAGGTACTCGTAAAGTAATGAGTATTTTCTAGTTTTCATAAAAATTTAATAAGCGACGCGGTTTCAGAAGTAAAGGACAGTGGGGCAGGTGCACAAAGTAACGATATTTTTATAAGGAAATAAATAAGCTTTAGCTTTTAACTCTCTCTCTTTATCTGAATGTACATACATTTGACTTAAGTTTGAATACTAACTTCAGCTTAAGAAAATCTTTATATTCGCCATAGTTCTTTCTTGCCTAGTAAAACAATACACTTTAAGAAGGTATACTTTGAATTCTGGTTTAGATAGCTACTTTACTTTGTTGATACTGTTATAGAACTTACCTTTAAATCTTATGTCCGATCCGAATATAATCGTACACAAAATATGCTCTTAGACGTGGAGTTGCGGACAGCCCGTTATTGTACAATACATTATATGATATGGACCAAGTGATTAATATAGCATTATTCATAAAGCCCAGACAACTGGAAAAATGCCCAATACGAGTGGGCAATATCATTTATTGGGCAGGATCATATAAAGATGTATTTTATTAAATTATTTTAATGTTAACATTTAATATAGAATCAGTATGGTAGGTAAGTAGAATTACATATTTAAGCAACAAAGTCGACGCAACGGAGCCGGTGCTCCTATTGCTATCTTAAGGGTCTAAAGTAACCCAACATGAAGGAGATGAGATCATCCCCCTCGAACCTTGCCAACACGTGTAGGGGTGTCCTAAGCTCCCTTCGCTCGCTTTCGGACTAATTCGTTCAAAATAGCGGCACTACTTACAAATATTACTGTATGCTAGCCTATTCTATAATGTGAAAATTACTTTTTTTGCAGATATTTAAAAAAAAACCATACTAATGTACCATAATTATCGAATCGCCCAAAATTAAGTTAGCAATGTTCATAATGAACAGATAATGTGGTAAATAAAGAAGTTTAAATCAGTATTTATTACATTGCCGATTTTACCTTACTTTATTCATAATGCCCGGGCATTATATATAGTGCCTTGATTATACACTTGGTTCATGACACATGCACAGATACATACATATAACTACCAAAAAATATACCTACTCGCCTGTGACTGCCCTACAGCAGGGCAAAAGCCTCTTCTCATCCGGAGAAGGCACAAGCATTAATCACCATGCTTGTTCGATTTCAAACTTATATTAACTATAAGTCTAAGTTACCTCATGATATTTTCCTTCACCGTTGTTAGCGACGTCTAAGATAAGCTATAAAAATAACCTGTGTATTTTTTTTTAATTAAAAATTTAATTGAAGAAGTCACATTGGTACTTACCCGGGTTTGATTCACCTCAAGCAGAAGGCGGAGGAAGAAGAGGCGAAGTCTTAACCACTGGCTGGGCCACTACGACACTGGTCGTTAAGGTACGGTACATACACAGATGCCTACCTATACCTACATCAAAATATAATAAAACATTCGCATATGATGTCCGCTTGTTAGTTTCCAAGGTATTAAGTTATTAAGAACTCCTGACAGGCTGTTGAGGCATTACCAATATTTTTTTAATTTCCTGCGGTATTTTTACGTTTTGGAAACTGTGATTCCTCTTGTGCTTGATACAATGGATCATGGGCATGTTAGTAATCTGACTTGTTAAACTATAATACCAGCAATATCCGGGCGCGCAGTGGTTGAGCGATTGACTGCTGCGCTGCGTGTCGGATACACACACACAATAAGGACATTGGCATTGGCGTTCGGGAAGTTGCGTGGTATCTTCTCGTCCAATTTACCGCAGTGTCTCAAGACGAAAGTCTATGACCAGTGTGTGTTGCCAGTGATCACCTATGGGACCGAGACGTGGTCGCTCACAATGGGCCTTATCAGAAAGCTCAAAGTCACCCAAAGGGCAATGGAGAGGGCTATGCTCGGCATTTCCTTGCGTGATCACGTCAGAAATAATGATATCCGCAGGAGAACCAAAGTTACCGACATAGCCCGAAAAATTGCCAAACTTAAGTGGCAGTGGGCAGGGCACATTGCTCGCAGAACGGATGGCCGATGGGGCCGAAAAGTTCTGGAATGGCGACCGCGAACCGGAAGACGATACGTTAGAAGGCCTCCCACTAGGTGGACTGATGACCTGGTTAAGGTTGCGGGAAGGCGCTGGATGCGAGACGCACGGGATCGGTCAATGTGGCGACGCCTGGGGGGGGCCTATGTCCAGCAGTGGACGTCTTTCGGCTGAAATGATGATGATGATGATGATGATAAGGATATTTGTTGATTTGCGAAAAAGGAAAACGATGTTCCTTTCTTTCTCGGTTTATTTCTCTCTAATTTTGATGCTAACGACGGTTTTTGTTCGCATAATGTTAGTAATTTTTAGCAAACTTTGCTGTAGTACTTGTATGCAGAATGACATTTGCATTGGAATGTTGTGCGTTTGGTCAGTTTTTCTAGTTAAAATATTCGTACATTATCAGAGGATTTATACATCGCTGGCCATGCACTGACACAATGGAAAGATGAACAAAAACAGTGCTATTTCCACACTGACAAAAAAAACCTCTGCGTGAACTGTGCCGACTATGACTCTGGCTGAATTAAACCATGCATTTTATTTCAGAGCTAATGTTTACTTTATTTTAACGGAACACTGAAAGAATTTTGAAAGAGGATTCTGAATTTTCCATCTCTATCAATGTAAAAGCGAATTCTGTTTTTGATATGGTTTTTGGTTCGTTTGCATTTAAAGTGGTGTGGAATATTTCGAATTTCGAATGTTACATAGACTTGAATGTCGATTTCCTCACAGACTTGGCTGTAGTCTGCAGTAAATTGGCACTGGAACGTAAGGCCAGTTCTGCCTTCTATTATAATGCATGGACAGGCTTATTTAACTTGATTTGCTGGTGCACTGTTAAGTTTCAAAGAGCATTCTAAATTGGTACGATATGAATTTTTGCTACACTTATGTATGGAAGTGAAGGGTGGGTATGGCAAAAAAGACATGAAAGTAGGATTAATGCAGTAGAAATGCGCTCCTTGCGAAGTATGTGTGGGGTAACTTTAAATGATAGGTTGAGGAATGAGGTAATAAGATAACGTTGTGGTTTAAAAGAAGATGTAGTGACTGAAATTGTAAAGAGTATGTTAAGATGGTTTGGCCATGTTGAGAGGATGAATGAAAGGCGACTAACGAAATGTGTTTACAAGGCAGACGTGAATGGAAACGCCGGTAGGGGACGCCCTAGAAAGACATACATAGACCTTATAGGTGATGTTCTTCAAAAAGGCCAGGTGCGCAGTACTCATAACCGGCGTGTGTGTATGACTAGATGTATGAATGAGAGTGAAGCAAAAGAAGTATGTAAGGATCGTAGCAGGTGGTGTAGCTTGGGAGGAGCCACGCCGTGCCCTCATCTCAGAAGTAGGCAGTGACCTGTCGCTGCCGGCCATAGTCGAATCTATGGTCGGCAGCGAAGAGTCCTGGGACGCGGTGGTATCCTTCTGTGAAACAGTCGTCTCGCAGAAAAAGGCTGCGGAGAGTGAGAGGGAGATTTCATCCACTCACCCGATCCGCAGCAGACGCCTCGGGCGTCGGCGGACGGCAGGCAACGCCCTCTTCCAGCCCCCCTAAATGGGTCCAGGAGCGACGGACTCGGGGACGTCCGTCGCCCCCCACACATCAGGACCCGAGGTGGCGGCGCGTAGTGTTCCACGCGCGCCCCTCTTAGACGTCGCGGGGGGAGTCCAACACCTCACACCCTCCCAACCCGAGATCGAGGCCCGCAGATGCGGATGCGGGGGATGCGGAAGTATAGTTGTTCCCGGGACCCCCAGCGTAGGTGTGAGATGGAACACCGGGGTGGTTTTTAGTCAGTAGGAGTCTGACAGACCTCTTCGCCCCCCCAGGGCGGAGGACATCCAATGAGGATTTTCCACCCAGTAACAAAAAAAAAAGGCTTCCAGTCTTGTCTGTTCCCTATGATCATGTAACAAATAGTGCGTGTCAAAGAATTATTATTAGTCCCTTCTCAACCAATCAATTTATCTTGTCTTTTCTCTTTGTATCGTGCAATCCACTACAATTTCAGATCTTTATTTTGCAGCATTCATTGTACAAAAAATCTAACGTTTTCAACCAATTAGCGACTTCGATTGCATATAAAACCCATTAGTTTTTGCCCTGTCGTATCGGAACAAGCACGTTGAAATTATAGGTATCGCCCTCTCCTCATATCTACCCGTCTTTATAAAGTTTGTCTTCATAATTATCCTTCCTAAAATTAAAATCCTTGTATTCTCACTTTTTGAGCGTGAAACTTTAATAACCGTAGCAGGTTCGGATCTGGAAATTCATTAGGCTCCTACTATGCAAATTCAGTGATATTAAAATTAAAAGCGATCAGCGAATTTGGACCTTACACCTTCTAGTTTAAAGGTTGTTTTGATTTTTGGAGTGTTTAATAAAGTTGTGTTCATTTCAGTTCATTCCAAGAGTACCTGATGTGCTCTGAAGAGACGGTGCAGATGTCATGTGGCGACGAAGCGGCGCTGTTCACGAGCGCGTTCCTGAAAAGGATGGCGTCAAACATTATTAAGGTTGGTAAATAAGACTGCCTTTTACGGACTGAGAATTTCAGCTCGAACAATCTTTGAAGTGAGTTCCAACCGTCTACCTAAAACAAACTGAAAAGACCCAAGCCTCTTAGCCTTGACAAAGATTGTTTGCGAGACACTAACTAGACTAATTACAACTTAGATCTTTCTTACTTGGTTTTTCTTGCAAACTGAAAACCGGGTAGAGAAAAATAAATTCAGTGTTGCGGTTTGGAGAACACTCTTGTAGATATACCTTCACAATTTTCAATCAGTCTGCTTCATACCAAAACGTATGAGGTGTTGTTCGCAAACGTATAACATTTGTGCGCTACCAAAAGAACCGAGTTTTCCGAACTCGCAAAACTTTATTATTTCTTTCACAAAATTACGAGTTTTCTAGAGGCAAACCGAAGAGACAATGTCGTGACGGGAAACTCTTCCGATTTCGTTCGTGACTCCGAAACTGTGGCTTGTGCTGTAAATTTTATATTTAGTGGTTTATGTTGTTTCATTTTGTAACTGAAACTATTATAGCAAATACGGTGTATCACCTATCCAATGATATTAACCTAGATAATATAATAATAGTAATTATGTTTACACAGCGTACCCCTTAATTACATCCTCTTCCAGTTTAATTTCAAAAGCATTATGCAAGAACCAAACTGTTATGTTCTGAAAGCTGTATCGTTAAGAAAGTTCAACAATCATTTTTATTTTACAGAATGTCTGCTTCGAATACAACAGGCAGGAGTGCGGGCTACCAGACAAGGGTTCGCATCTCTCCCATAGTGTTCTTTTAATCAGTGTTGCAAGCCTCACACACTTAGCATTTTATGCATCTGGCAACTTAGTTCCCACGTAAGTTTTTCGTGCAAGGAACAATGCAGAATTTGAATTTAGTGCATACGCTGTGCGGTGTGCAATTGCCAGTACGAGTTTGTCAATAATGACTGATGCAATTTGTAAAGAACTGTAAGGAATGAATGCGGGTGAATGTTGAAGTTCCTCGGTTAAAACACCTAATAGATACTATTTATTGTAGTTATAGATTATAATCTCATTGTTTTACGCCTTTTTCGTCGTCCATTGTAAATTGTGTAAGTAGTAAATTATGAGCACTGAGTGTTTTATGTAAATAATTTCACTGCGCTGTTGCCAAATATTATTGCCAAATATTATTGTAGTCATTGATATTTGTGTAAAAACTACATAATTTACCCGACTATGGTATATAAAATGTAGAGGTTATAACTTTAACAGTGTCTGTGTTGGTATGTAAGCACATATTTGTACTTATTGATGTCTAATTTACGGTACTGATTTACCTAATAAAATCAGAGTAAGGTTATCGATATCAAGGAAACTGACGTTCTCTTATAATGTAAGTTTTCCGTAGTCGGCGCAGATACCCTTGAGTAGATGATTTTAAAATGAGAATCACGTCTAAACGGCTAGATATAATTTTTTGAAAAAAATATATGTTATACTAGAGCATTTCCTTAATAATTTCATCTAAGTACATTTTTAAATATATTAGTATAACATAGCTTAATTAATTTGCAAAGTAATGTCTAACGCGGACAAAAAAACGACAATCACGCAAAAACCATTGTCGTATTTTTATGAAACTTTCACCATCTAAAAGGCAATTTAATTACCAAAATTTTAATCTAGAGCTTTTTTTAAAATTGTGATTAATAAATTTAGGTTATTCGTTTTGCCGACTTACGCGGCGTCCTAGGTGAGCGGTTCAAAGCGAACGCGATTGCGAAACGATCCGATGCGAATTTAATACGATGCGGAGCGATGCGGCTACTCTGTCCTACGTGCGCGCGAACCGTCCCCTCCTTGTCTCCTCGCTTGAAAAAAAATATGGCCGACGCGTCCACTTCGCGCGAAAATATCAAGCCAACTGATCGCGTTCGCCTCATTTCGCGCCGCTCCGCACCGCACCCCACGTGCGTTTGGTCACGTAGGCCACTTCAATAGGTTTCGAATGTTTGTTGTTTTCGCGCCGCGCCGCGCCGCTTCGCGTTCGCGTCTAGATCGCTCACGCAGGACGTCGCCTTAACTTGGTGCGCGTTGAAGCGGGGGCTCTACCGGGCGACGGGCGGCAGTGCATCGCTGACCACTGTCACGGATGGACGCTGACGCTCGCCAGCTCAGAGCAAAAGGACACGATTTTATTTGCTTGTTTATAAGGTTCGCGCTAAAATGGCTGGTATATCCAAATTTTTGAAAAAGAGATGCCTTATAATGAAAAAAATTTAGATTACTTGGGTAAGTAGCATATTTTAATCTTCAATAAAATTATCAATAATGTATTCCTTCATAAAGTTTAAATTAGTATAGCTACGTACCTAAATAAAAAAATAAACATAACATAAATATAAAGTAAATTTGTAATAAACATACTTTTATTTTATTAAAATAATTATGTTATTTCTGTGTTAGAAAAATACCAAATAACAAAGATTCTCTAGATATCAATGCAGAGACGAGGTGAGTATTGCACTCAATGTAACCATACCAACATCCTAGTAGGACAGTCCGGATAACAGTTTCAAAACAGTTTTGTAATTCTTTGGGTCTGTTTTTTGGCAGTACGTCATGTACCTACGACTAACTTACTAATTTCACATAATATGAGATAATGGTTTATCTATACTTAAATACATTTATATTGTAGCTCCCGCTGTACAGACCAGGAGAAAAATGCAACTCCGCTTATTGATCATGAAAATATGGACATAAGTACCGACAGGTAAATGCATACCTAATTTCATATTCCGACTTTAGTGTTATTAAAAATAATAATGTATCAGTAGATTTTTCATTATAATATCAGCGGCCTAATTGCGTTAGTGAATTCGCCAAGGCAAAGGGTCTGACCCCATGAAAGAGTATGAACAATAAACCAATCACATAGACGGAAATCCACAACGCGTCTTTCATCTCGCAAGTGAATGGTCAATTGTTCATATTCTTTCATGGGGTCAAACCCTTTCCCTTGCCGAATTCACTTACGCAATTAGGCTGCTGTTTATAGTTTTTAGACATGTTTACTAGTGAAAGTTTTCATTTATATTTGGAACCACCAGGCGCGGATACTGGTAGGGGGGCAGGGGCAATGGTTTTATTGTCGGCTATTGGTTTTAGTATTACTTCATTTTTGTTTACACATTTGGGGATTGAGTAACCCACGTACGTAGGAGAGTACCCCATATGATTCCCTACACGTGGTCCCCGGGTGGTGCTAATCAGGTGACACTAACTGTTGGTAGGCTTCGGCCTAAGGCTTGTGAACACCCACCAGGCAAAGACGTGCCGCCTAGCGGCCTAGCCGTGTTCCGGTACTATGCTCGGTGTAGCCACTAGAGGAGTTGGGTCGAGATAGCTGTTCCACTGCTGGGAGACTGGCCTGACTCGCGCTGTTACGGACGTATCGGGAGACTGGTCGCGGAGGGTAGCGGGATGCGAGGCACGGTGCGCCGCTGGCCGACCGTAGGTAGTAGGGGGCCCAAGTAGTGTGCCACACACGAAAGGCTGCCCCGCCAACTGACAAAAAATCCCGGAATGCACCATCGTGCTGCTTGGCGACCAGATGGGAGGGCCCGATGGACATACTCGAGGGGCTTGGGCGTCCCCGCAGTCTCCAGACCAGTCCACCAATGATAGCGTTTTTTTCAGTGCGTGTCCGTAGTTTATCAGCGTGGTACGTCATCTCACTTCCTTCTCCTCTCCCCCCTATCACTCGTAACAATGCAAAGGAGAAAAAATATAAAGCTGAACAGCGGCATCACGCCACAAAGTGCACCTCAGTAATATAAGAGGTCTGCACTCCAACCTCAATGCAGTCCATCACCACCTGGAGACTGATAAGCCAGCTCTCTTCTTCCTTTCGGAGACGCAGATAGGATGTCCGTCAGACGTGTCGTACTTTACATAACCAGGGTTTACCCTGGAGCACAATTTCAAACCACGTGCGGGTGTATGCATCCCAATTAGTGTTACTGGGGAACTCTAAGGCCCACCACCAGGAGTGGCTCTTCCCATACCAGAGCACAGATCATGCTGGGCGAGAGACGCGAAAGCTTGCGCTTGCGTTAAATCTCACCCAGCTGGTCCAGGGTGCAACGAGGGTGCCGGATGTTGATTCGCACACAGCCAACTGCCGAATGTAATCGCGCAGAAGCGCTCAAACACAAGGCATACCTGGCACGGGTCGACGCTCGAATGCGTAAGGCGAGTGACTTCGGTCAAAAGAAGAGAGCCTTCTACAGTCCTGCATGAAGGTGATGCGAAGGGCTCGGTTGGACCACATTAGCCGGATAGGTAACAAACTTGCTTCATACCCGGCAGATAGTAAAGCGTTTTGTTCCCTGGCTAAATCGGTTGAATCGAAATTCTGCCGCCCCTCACTACCACCACTGCTGAAACCCGACGGGTCGCTGGCCCACTCTGCTGAGGAGAAAGCAAACTTGTTTGCCTCTCTTTTTGCGGATCTTCACGTCTAAATTCAGGAGATGCGCGACCTCCTACCTATCCTGAAGGATGTGAAACGATCACGTCGGAAATTCGCATACACCAAAGGGACGTCCGTAGGGTGCTGCTTAACCTTGACGTGAACAAAGTCAGTGGCCCTGATGGGGTACCAGCAATTGTACTCAGAACTTGTGCGCCTGAACTGTCTCCAATCTGGACACGCCTATATCGCCTTTTGTTAGATTCTGGAAAAGTGCCGAATGCTTGGAAGCAAGCCAACGTTCAGCCAGTGCCCAAAAAGGGCTGCCGGGCTGACCAAGCCAACTACAGACCCATCTCAGTAACGTCCATCCTCTGTAAGAGTATGGAACGAGTGCTTAACTGTAAGCTCCTGTCATACATAGAAGCTAACGGCTTCCTCAGCGACCGCCAATACGGCTTCCGCTAAAATCGATCAACTGGGGATCTTCTAGCGTATGCCATGCACATCTGGAGTGAGGCCATCGAGAGGCACGGAGAAGCGCTTGCCGTCTCCCTCGATATTTCGAAGGCTTTTGACAGGGTCTGGCACGAAGGCCTCATTGGTAAGCTTCCTTCATTCGGTCTGTCCAGTGGTTTGTGTGTTTGGATTGTGGACTTCCTGAGGGATCGGTCCATCCGAGTAGTCATAGATGGCTGCTCGTTTAGTTAACTGGATTTTAATGCCGGGGTACCTCAAGGGTCAGTGCTCTCACCAACATTGTTCTTGTTCCATATAAACGATCTGGTAAAACCCGGCACCTTTGGGTATTCAGACGACAGCACTGTTGCTGAGAGGTACGTGTCTGACGCACGGGCTGCTGGGGCTCAGATCCGCTCTCACCGTGTGGCCATAGTTGAGCGCTTGAACCTATCCTTGAAGGCAGTCTCCAATGAGGCGATGCCAATCTGGTTAATTTCAATGCTGCTAAGACCCAGGCGTGTCTTTTTTCCGCAAAAAGGAGCCAATTCCACCCGTCTCCTTCTTTCCGAGGTGTGACCGTTCCGATAACGGACCATCTGGAGCTTCTTGGCATTACGTTGACATCGATCCTCAATTTTGGTCCATACATTGAGGCTAAGCCTCAGCTGGCCGCCAAAAAGTTGGGGATCCTTGCGGAGGTGTGACGGTACTTTACGCCAGAACAGCTGCTTAACTTGTATCAAGCACAAGTTCGATCATGCATGGAGTACTGCTCTCATCTCTGGGACGGATCTGCCAAATACCAGCTTGATGCACTTGAGTCGATAGAAAAACGGGCCAAGAGGCTCATTGGCAATGAGAAACTGGTCGAGTCAAGGCTCCAGAGCCTTGAACATCGTTGCCGACTTGCCAGCCTGTCGGTTTTTTATCGGTTACATTTCGGGGAGTGTGCGTTGTACGGAACTGCACAATTTGATTCCGCCTAACCCGTTCCATCATCGGACTACAAGATACACGGCGATGCGTCACCGTTATATGGTGGACATCCCACTCATACGCACAAAGCGTTTTGGGAATACTTTTATTGTGCGTACAGCTAAGGAGTGGAATTCCCTACCGGAGTCTGTATTTCCTGATAGGTACGACCTGGGAGTTTTTAAGTCAAGAGTGAATATGTTACTTCTAGGCAAGCGTGCCCCATCGTGACCACATCATCGCTTGCCATCAGGTGAGATAGTGGTCAAACGCGAGCCTACCAATAATAATAATAATAAAAAAAACACATACAAATATTGATATTGTTGTAAAATACAGTTAATAAAATTATAATTAAAATGTTTGTCATATTTGTGCATAAGAGTGTTTGGTATTTGGTAGAGGTATGAAATAAGCATCTCATGATGTTTTTATTTGTGTTTATGTGTGTATAGGTGTTTGAGGGAAAGCCCACAAAGGAGACCCTGTTAAAACCTTTATTATCGTTTGTTTATCTTTTATTTTTTGCCCCAGGGAATAGAGTATAGAAATTTAGTTTTATTTATCATTGTAATTATATTTCTGTTCTGCAGTAATTGAAACAGCGTTATCTGAGGATGGGTGCCCTCCTATAACAAAGTCACCGAAAATGAGGAATCAATCCCTGCTAGGTAAACAATGATTTTAATGATATATTCTTGTAGAACGCAAAAGAAAACAAGAAGCAGAAAATGAAAATAAAATAAATGAAAGAAAAACCGAGCAATGACGATAGACACAAGTACACAAGATGACATTATACAAGAAAGACAATACAAACAACCAAGAAACACATCGTATGGATGTGAGTGTACTCAGTTTTGAGGAGTTTTAAAGCTAATAAAATAATGTTAATAATTCGCATCATTTTATTTCAAGTGTCCCGTCATCCCGTGTCTCCCCCTCCTGGATCTGCCCATGCACACAAATCACGTGTCTTTATTTTATGTTTTTATCACTTGTTATTATTGTTACACTATTTACATATTACTTGTTACCTTTACGTTACTTATCACTTGTTACCTTTTCAGGCCTAAACCACTAAGCGGAATTCAATGAAAGGAGAATGCCCATGGACAGTACTTTCAAAAAAAGAATTGTGTCACAATCATTTCTGGACAATAAATTAAACAAAAATATTTCAAGTATTTTGACTTATTTTCTAAAAGATGAAAGAAGTGGGGTTAATTTTCTTGAATTAATAAGTTTTTAACTTCCGTTTCTCAGCTCAAACATATTCCGCCATTTATACTAGGGTTGAGGCATGTTGACATGATCTGACATCGATTAATTGAGGCATCGTTTTTTTATAATCTACCTGAAACACTGAATCGATCCAAGGATCTCCTGTATCGAACCGATTCACCTCTTTAATGTTAAGAACTAATTGATTTTGAAATTGGTTTGATTTACTAGTTTAATGCAAACCACGATAACAAATGAATCATGTTTTTAGAAATCGATTATATTACCGGTTTGGTAACATGCCTATAACTGTCAGACATTTCATTTGACAGTGACAGTCATGTGACAGTAGTCGTCTTTTCATTTGATTTGTTTGTATGTTTTTTTTTGCGTCGAGTTGGGTTACTTAACACTTATCTTATCAATACAACACCGCCGTGTGTTTATGAAAATAGTGCTTAATAGGACAGGACTTTATTTTTGTGATTTCCGACATGGCTACGGCTCGAAGTTGGTTTCTCAAATGTTCTTTGATGTTGGCACCATACATATATGCGCAGACATAATATAATGCTGCATTTTTGCATTTAAATTCCTGATAATATATTGACCATATTACGGGCTTGGATCTACACCGGTAAGTAAGAATAACATTGTATGTCTTACCAGCACTTGAACAAATGTCTAACGAATGCAAATCTTAAATATGCTGGCATAGAGTCTATATTGCTGTGAATATACTATAACCTGAAAAGGAACATATTTTGTTCAATATCTCTTAACTCCCGCGATGAAAATTGACTAAATTTGGTACGTGATATTAATTAAGGTAATATAATCAAATAAAGGTGTTTTTATCAGGACACGCAAATGTTTCGGTCAGTACATTTCTCCATATAAAATGGGCATTCTCCTTTGGCAAGGAGATAGATGGCATCCTGATGAAGGACATAGGTGACTTTTAGTATAAGGTACAAATATTGGTAGGTAGGGTATGGTACGGTAGGTAGGAGCTCTTGGCTAAATAATAACAGCCGCACGGGTCGATCTTAAGGTTAAGCAACGCTTGACGAGGTCGGGCCGTGGATGGGTGACCATTTCAACATACCGAGTTTCCTCCGTGCCTCGGAAAGCACGTTAAGCCGTTGGTCCCGGCTGTCATTTGAAGATCTTTGACAGTCGTTACGAGTAGTCAGAAGCTTGAAATCTGACACCAGTCTAGCCAAGGGGTACCTACCGTATTACCCAGTTACTGGGTTGTGGAGGTCAGATAGGCAGTCGCTCCATGTAAAACACTGGTACTCAGCTGAATCCGGTTAGACTGGAAGCCGACCCCAACATAGTTGGGAAAAGGCTAGGCAGATGAAGATGGTATGGTACGGTAGGTGGGTGGGTAGGGTAGAGTAGGTAGGGTAGGGTAAGTAGGTAAGGTAGGCAGGTAGGATAAGTAGGTCTAGGATAGGGTAAGTAAGTATGGGTAGAGAGGTAGGTAGGTTAGAGAGGTAGATACCTACCCAGCCAGTTGACGGGAGCGAAGCCGCGGGGGACAGCTATAGTGGCTTTGCAGCACATTGATTACTTATGTAAATATATAAACCACTAGCTTCTGCTAGCGGCTACACCCGCGAGTAGTGTTTTGTTACTCCAAGGGAACATTTTACCGGGATGAAATAAATGAGCTATTACGAACTATAATCTATCTCTTTGCCAAATTTTACCCAGATCCATTCACCCGTTCTGGTGTGATTGAGGAACAATTATCGATCCATACATCCATACTTTCGCATTTTTATTATTAGTAGGCTCTTACCACTATTAAAATAATATTTATTATCAGAATGCTACCTTATTATTTCTTACTACATAAAAAAATAATCAGTCAGTAGTCCTCACCGTCTATAGCGTATGGTTACCCTACTAAATTACGAGCGTGTAGTTGCGGGGTCGCGGGGCTGCGGCGCAAGCTCCTCCCAATCGCTCAAGGTCGCTGGGGCTTGTTGTCGCCTTAAAGGCGGAACCACAATTTCGTGTCGTGACGCGGCGTGGCGCAGGATCCACCAATCAAAAGACTCTATTTCAGCCCACGACATAAGACAACGACGAACGTTTTGTACGATTTGTGGGCGGAGTTAGTCCGGCACGGACCAAATCCGAGCGTGTGTAGAGTGGTCAGCCGGACATTATTATTATTAACTGCGTCAGAAGGAGCCACGACACGTCACGTAAGTGTGGTTCCGCCATAAGAGAGGTGTACCTTTATTTTATCATTTCGTTTAATTTTAATGCAAACTAATAACAGATATTTAAAATTGCTCAATCAAAAATAAAGGCATTCTTTTGAAATTATCACATTTAAATGTTAGAAAAAGAAATTATGAAATTATTAATCGTTAATTAGTTAATAGTATATTATTAAAAATATTATTATATTTTTATTGTTTATGTAGGTATTCTTATTATAGCTTGTATAGAAAATATGTTATAAGGATGTCAGTCTTTATATTAAGCTCAGAACATCCTGTGATAGTTTGTAAGTAGGTAGAAACATTGTGTCAATATTTAGTGTTTAACAATAATCCTTCTTCGCGGGTAACGTACCTATTTACTTATTTAGCTCCGCAAGTGACTGAATAGGAATAATTACGGCTAATAGTGCTTACACACGTTCGGATTTGGTCCGGCCGGACCACGGATTTGTGGGCGGAGTTAGTCCGGCACGGAACAAATCCGAGCGTGTGTAGAGTGGTCCGCCGGACATTATTATTATTAATTGAGTCCGTCTCGCTCCACACAAGCGTGTGTAAGCGAGAAAGGATTTGTGGGCGGAGTTAGTCCGGCCGGACCAAATCCGGACGTGTGTTAGCACTATAACGAAGTAAGAAATGCCTTCAATTTCTTTTTTCATTTTTGTCGGTGTCTGTACGTTTCCACAGAGTAAAAATCTTATTCTATTACTATTCAGAGAACTTTATGAATTTGTTATTAATTTTGTAGTTTCATTATTGTTTTATTATTAAATATAATTTTAGTCATTCCTCGTGTACATTTGTAGCTTTTTATTAACGTGGAACGAATGGAAAAGGGGAAAGTAGATATGATAAAATAATAATGTCAATGCAAAAACGTATTTATTTAAGTATATGTTAAGCGATTTTAATAGAGAGGTTGTGTTCGATCATGGAAGCTCGGAGAAGGAGACATAAAAATGCAACACTATAAGTACCTACACACTTCGCTTGCCTTCGCAAAATGTTTTCTATAGCTGTTTTTTACTGCAAATAATGCAGACGAAATCTTTGGTGCTATCACAGATAAGTCAATACATGGAGTGCTAAATTGGTCAGGACCAAATTTTTGACGTAATCGCACAACGGAAAATGTGTCTCACTGGAAAATAATTGTAGCACAATATCATTATTAGGGTGTGTGTAAATAGTTGTAAGATTGTAGGTAGGTAAATAGAATATCCACTTACCTACCTAAAATCTTCCGTTGTGCGATTACGTCAAAAATTTGGTCCTCACCCAAATATGCATACTTTGCCCATGACGCGCGGGTGTCAACATATGTTTCGTTCATAGTCACCGGCATGATTATGCATTCTGTGTCTATGAGATAATGTTGATTATTAAGTGACGATTATAACGTTGACGTTTTCAATGTTTATGTGAACGTCATCTGTTAGACCATAGACACTCCATAATCATTACTATCGTCACTTATGAAACCTATATAGTGAAAGACGTCACATATATTATGTTTGCAGATAAACTGTGATTTTCACAAGAGGTACCCTACTACTAAATATTCAGTAATCTGTAGTAGATAGTTTTCTATCTCATCAGTACGCCTGCAAGCTCAAAGGCGCCGTAGCTATTTTGCGTCATAAATAAACTTGAGTTCAGTTGAGAATTAAGACATCATGGCACCACACGTACGTGTTGCGGTATTACACTCGAGCGAGGTATGAAACAATATACGCGAACGTCCAGAGTGCGCGCGGCAAACGACTAAGGCGCCTTTGAGCAAAACAAAAAGCACTGAATGGCTCGGACGATGGCCCGCGGCAGCGCGCGCGCTTTCCTCGGCCGAGGCACGTCCACACTAAGCGAGCTGCTTCGCGCGGCAAATGCCTCGCGAGGCTGCTCGCTCTGTGTGGACAAGCTTTAAATTATCATTACACGTAAACAAAAGTAGGGATGAAAAATATTTAAATTTTTATTCGAATATCCTTCTCCCAACTTTTCGCCGATTTATAAAACAGGTATACCCGAATAGATATAAAATATCTACATATCATTACCTCTATGATTTTTGTAGATCTGTTTTAACTATAAGAACTGTATCTAAGTACGTTGTATGAGTGTATAAGGTGGGTATCCATTTGTTAGTGCATCCGTGAAATGCAAGTTGAAACTTGTTTCTATTTTTATCATTCGGTATCGTGCATTATTTTTGTATATTTTTTAAAGCTGCCATTTCGTTTATGCATATGAATATAATGTTAAAAATATTACTTTCTAATGAAGAAACTTTTTACTTGTTTGAAAGGCAGTGAGCGCTGTAAATTTCTCAATAACTTTTACTCGTACATGTATTTTAGACAAATGATCAACAATTCTCTCAAAGACAAAGACAAAGACAAAGATATTTTATTTCAACTAGGCCACAAAGCGGCACTTTTGAACGTTAGTTACATTAAAATTTACAAGGAATAAAAATTTATTCTACCGTGCATTCGGAAAGTAGCTTGTTATGGAGAAGAACGCACAAGAAACTCCATACTTAATATGACAATCTTAATATGACTTAATTCCCTGTGTGATGGCACCTATTCAATCTTAATTTATTAAAGCTTGATGCTTATAAAATAATTTAAAAAGAAACAGCAGGATTTGTGGCTTACTCACTCAATTTCCAATGCTGCACTTTTCATGTTCTGAAACTAATGGATACCCACCCTAAACATCTATCAATGATATTGTTAACGATTATGAGTATTTTAATATGTACTAATGTACTCGTATCCACTAATTAGGCAATGAATGTAAAAGACATAGTCTTTTAGAGATTATTCATCTATGAAAATACGAGTAAATAAGCTGAGAATTGGAGTTCTGATTTTTTTTTCATCGACATATTCGGATTCAGTTTGCTACACTGAAAAAATATAATTAGGGCTTGTGAACTTTTTTCATCCCAGTAAACAAAACTAAACAACTTCAGGTAAAACCGAACATGTTTTGTAACTTTAAAAAGCAAACTTAGTTTAATAAAATAATACAAAACTAATTAGCAAATGGCAAAACCTTGTTTTGTTGCTCCCAATTATTTTTTCAGTGTCGTAGGCTACCGGATAATGAGGTACATCTTATCTTATCTTATCTTGTGGAGGGGCCGATAAACAACTCGGACACTTCGCCCCATTGGGATCTATTGTGGTCCCCTAGATACCTTACTCCTCCCCAATCTCGTTGAAAACTCTTTTCATGAATTTTACAACGAGACTGGGAGATATGAGCCTATAGTCTTCTGGTCTTGGATATCAAGCCCCTAAGAGACTCGTTCGCTTACCAGCCAGTGCATCGCATGTGCAAAGAAGGTGCTCCATGCGTTCCGTATGTTCCCCACACAACCTGCACATGGGTGTCGCGGTTAGACCCATCTTCATGAGCATGTCGTTGGTTCCAAAGTGCCCAGTAAAGGCCCCAAGCAGGTAGCGGATTTGCCCCCTGCTCATGTTCCAAATGCATTCCCGGGCTTTGAACGTAGAGCCTAGGAATTTCTTGGAGTGTTGTAGACCGGTGCTAGATAGCCAATGAGTTCGCTGTCTGTGATCTGCAAACTCCATAAATGCGGCTTTAACGAGGCACGTCGAGATGCCTACAAATGGTTCTGGACCCACAAAGTCATTTGCTGAGCCCTCTCTTGCCAGTTCATCTGCCATTTCGTTACCATGGATTCCTTTGTGCCCAGGGACCCACATCAGTCTTACCCTGTTGTGCTTCCCAAGCCTGTTTAGGGTTTGGACAGCATCCAGAATAAGTCCGGAGTCCACTTTGTAGGATGCCATGGCTTTGATTGCAGCCTGACTGTCACTAAGAATGTATATGGATTTACCCCTGGTTCTTCTGTCTATATTCTCTTGAGCACAGGTTATTATGGCATAAGTTTCTGCTTGGAATACAGTTGCCATTTTCCCTAGGCTTTTGCTACACTTGTAACCTTTTGCTTATATTCCCGCCCCTGTACCTGATTCCATTTTGGGTCCATCATTGTACCACACCAGACTGTCTTGTTCTGGTGGATCGATTCCCTTCGTCCAGTCCTCTATTGTAGGGATTTGGACCTTGAAAGACCTTACAAACACAAACATAGTTTGCATTTTATCGGATAACATGCTTGTTACCCGATCCAGGCCTTCATTCCCGTCAAACTTTGTATGGTTGGTCCTTGGCTTAGAGGCGTCCCATAGTCCAGCCACAGCAAGTCGATGTAATGTCTTCCTTGCCTCGAATTCAACCATCATATGCAGAGGAGGGATATTGAGGTATCTTTCAATCGCTGCCGTAGGTGTTGTCCTGAAAGCACCCGTGATGCCTAGACACACTGTTCTTTGTAATCTGGTGAGTGGCGCTTTGCACGAGGCAAGCTTTGTTCTGGGCCACCACACTATGCTGCCGTATGTGATAATAGGTATTATCATTGTCCGGTACAGCCATCGTATCACTTTGGGCTTTAACCCCCAAGTTTTACCGTAGGTGGAACGACACATGCCGAACACTCGTAGGGCTTTCGTCGTAATATTTTCCACATTAGTTTTCCACCTGAGTTCTTTATCAAGCGTTACACCCCGATTTTTAACTTCGGTAGACCAGGGCAGCTTTATTCCATTGAGGGAGAGCTCTCCTAGGTTTCCTAGTTGTCTCTTCCTCGTGAATGGAACAATGACTGCTTTGCTTGGGTTGATAGAGAGGTGGTTCTTTGTACACCATTCCTCTGTCATCCTCAATGTCTGTTGTAATAATCCAGAGACTATGTTCGGGAATTTACCTTTAACCATTATGGCTATGTCATCTGCATAGCCTACTGTGTAGAATGGTCCAGTATTGAGCTTGGTAAGTAGCGAGTCTACTACCAAGCACTATAATAATGGTGACAGCACTCCACCCTGCGGACAACCTCTTGTTGTTTTTGCACTAAGTCTGTCTCCCATCAGTTCCGATCTGACTAATCTGCTTCTCAGCATATAGTCAATCCAGTTGCACGTGGAATCATTGATGCCATGTTCCTTTGCAGCGATGCGTATGGACTCAAATGTTGTCTTGTCGAAGGCTCCCTCTATGTCGAGGAAAGCCCCGACACAGATCTCTTGTCCCTCTAGCGCAGCCTCGGCTCGACTCGCAACATAGTGCAATGCCCTAATATTAACATTATAAGCGGGATATTTACCATGTTTACTGTTTGTAGCGAGTTTCCGATATTTCGGTGCTGTTGCAAGCACCATGATCACGGATAAACTGAAGTAATTGCGGGTGGGTGTTTATGAGGAGACAAAACGGTCTACCCTCTTTCTTGTTCGTTTTTTGCACTCGGTACCGCTACCATTGTCACTCACAACTCGATTCTGTTCCCGACACACGAAACTCACTGTGTCCGCTCGCGAACTTTTTACGGCACTTTTTCGGGGTTTACACAGCTGGACCACTGGATTCCAAGCTCTCGACAGTTGAAACCCATCCTCCCGGTTGAAATTTTTATATTTGGTAATTTCGATAGCTTCCCTCACCAGTCTAGGAATATAGTGGCGTTCTGTCGAAATGACCTGAGGGTTATGTAACTCAATCCAGTGGTTTAATCCTGATTCCAAGAGATGTTGAGCTATGGTTGATTTTTGTGTATCATTGTTCTTTACTGCCCTGATATGCTCTAAAATTCGACAAGCAACCGTACGCTTCGTCTGACCGATGTATGACTTGCCACAACTACAATCTACTTTATAAACACCGGGCTTTTCCAGCGGAAAGTTGTCCTTCGGCGAGCGCAGCATCTGTGACACTTTTCTGAAGGGAGTGAAGACAGTCTTTACGGCATATTTCCGAAGAATGTTAGCAACCTTACCTGTCACTCCCCACACGTACGGCAAAAATGCATGCTGCCTCTCAACCTCGCACTTCCGTTGTTTACAACCAGTTTTTTGGTTAGGTTGTGCATTCTTCCCTGTATATCCGTTTCTCTATAGGACCCTCTGCACATGTGTTAGCTCAGCACGTAAATGTTCCTCGTCGCATAGATCATATGCGCGGTTGGTAAGTGAAGTCACTACAGAGTCCCGCTAATAATGTTAATATTAGTGTTAGTGACCATGACAGTTTAAAAACTTATATAGTGCAATGTCGTTTCTGTAGATTTGCCAGGGCTATAGGCGCACTGTAGTTTATGTAGAGGGAAGATTTTAAGTGGTCCCTGTCTTAGGTACCTGTCTACCAGTTTCTCCAGAGCTTTTAAGAGAAAGGATGATAGACTAATTGGCCTGTAAGCTTTAGCTTCTTCGTAAGTCGGTCTACCTACCTTCGGTGTAAAGGTGACTTTGACTTCCTTCCATGCCTTGGGTACGTACCCAAAGGCTATGCAGGCTCTGTAGAGCTTACTCAAATGAGGTATCAAAACAGATGCCCCTTCTTGCAATAGTATTGGGTAGATGCCATCTGGACCAGGGGATTTGAGAGGCTGGAAGCCCGCTATGGCAAGCTTCAGTTTATTTTCATCTACCACTTTCTTTGCGGTGAGCCAGTTATTTTTGGACGTGTGCCTTGTGAGCTCGTCCCTTGTGACTGGTTCCTCTTCATCGCTGTCGCGCAGTATACATTCCGGGAAGTGAGTTCTAAACATCACGCCCAGAGTGTCCTGTCCAGTTTCCGATAGATACCCATTCTCATCCTTTACAGATGATAGTGGGTTTGTCTTTAATGATGCAAAAGCCAGGAGTCCACCATGGAACCTTTTTGCAAAAGGTCTTTTTCTCTGGGCAGTTATCTACCCATGCACCGATGGTGCCCACCTTGATTCTATCAGCTTCAAATTCTATATCTAGTATGGAATTAAGCTTACCTTTAGGCCTCCCTAGATTTTCTTTTAGGTCCCTCCTGTACGAGTCCCAATTTGTATGTCTTGGGTTTCTCCTTCGTCTAGTTTCGGCTTCTCCCGCCATCCTAAACCTAAAGCATATAAAATTATGGTCAGACAGAGAGATTTCGTCCGATATATGCCAATTTTCGATGTAAGCGCTGGCCTTGTTTGAAGCCAGTGTCAGGTCAATAACTTCAGTTCTCGCCGAGGTCCTGAAAGTTTACCACAAAGTCCAACAAATCCTCCCCTCGTTTGTTGACATCCGAGCTGCCCCAAACGACATGGTGTGCATTCGCATCGCAGCCAAGTATCAGGTCGAGGTTTTCTTTGTTGCCGTAGTCAACCAGTCTTCTGATTAGTGGTGTTACTGGTTCCTTTTGTTCGTATGGGAGGTAGGCAGAGGCAAGGATAATTTTCTTTTCTCTGTGCCCATCCCCACCTGGATCAAAGTTGTTGTGAGATCCCTGTAACAGAAAGTACGTAAGGGCATTGCCTCTATACCGCCCCTGATATAGATGCAAGTCCTCGCGTCATTAGTTGGACAGTCATAGAGCACCATGCCTCCAGTCCCACCTAAGCCTTTTATAGTCCCCTTATACAGATAAGGTTCCTGTATCAAGGCAACGTCATATGTGTTAAGCTTCAGTTGCCGAGCCAGAAGGGTAGTAGCGGATCTACAATGATGCAAATTAATTTGTACACACCTTAGTCCCTCCATCTTGGATGGTTTTGATGGGCCTGTGTTAATATAGGATGGCCTTAGTTTTGAGGCTCCTCCTCCATCGGCTGGCTCTCCTCGAGAGCAATCGGCGACTCAATCCCCAGGGTGTCGAAGTCCCCGAGGATGTCATCCTCGTGGTCTGCCTCTGACGCCCTGGTCCCAATCTCTGCCTCCAGCGCTGCGCCGTAAGCAGAGATTTCCTCGATGGCCTCCTCACGTCGGTGTAGTCCATCCTCGGAGGGTTCCGCCTCTCTTTCCGCAGTGGGTGCTTCTCCCTTATCTTCTTCCAGGAGCTTGAACGAGTACCGTTCAATTCCTCCTGGAAGAGAGTAGCCCGCGGCCTTGATGACCCCAGTGGACACCCCGTCCATGAGGACGATACGACGGATGCCGGTCTGCTCAGTGAGAGTATTCACGACCTTCCAGTCGCTCGTCCACAAGGCAGGGTTAAGCCGCTGGAGCAGTCGAATGGCCTGGGCAGAGTCCTGCAACGCCAAGTTGCGACTCTTCCATGCCATTTTGACTGGCTTTGGAAGGTCCTTGGCGTCAACAACATTGAGTTTCAAGGAGCCAAGTTCCACATTGTGGATGGCCCCCCGAAACCAGCTGGCTGCATCAGAGTTGTCGCAGGATACATGAACTGCACTTGCGACAACTCCGGGAGCAACCGTTAAAACAGGCAGAGGATCCGGCGCCACTTCCAGTTTCTCAATTATGAGCTCCTGGATTGGCACCAAGTCCTCCGCCCTCAAGTACTCCCCCGGGTACCTGACTGTGACGACAGCGAGTTTCACAGCCGCCACCGCATCCCTAAAGGATCTGGTTGAAGATGATTGCCCTTGGGTCTTCATTCTCTTGGCCGCCATGTCCCCGCTGTCGCCGCTGAGAGCAGCACGCGGTCTTTTTGATGGGCCCTCCGTAGGAGTCCCCTCTAGAGCCGCCTGCTGTCTCAGCTTTTGGCGCTTTTTTCTGCGCGCCCCAGATCGTCCGACCGGAAGCCAGCCTGGTTCATGCCGGCCGCCGGGAGACGACGAGGTGCTGTCTTTGCCGGTCGCGTCCGGAGCCCCAAGGTCCGAGGTCATTCGACCTCCGACACAAGGGTCACGTGTCGCGCCAGTTTTGGCAGCACCTTTGTGCCCGGTGGGCTGGTTTGCAGTTCCGCCCTTAGGTGGTCCCGCAGCAGTGCCGGCCCTCGGCAGTTCCGCAACAGTACCGTCATTTGACAGTCCCGCCGCAGCCCCACCTCGAGACGACCCCACTGCAGTCTCGCCTCCGGGCGTTCCTGCTACGGAAAAAGCAGTCCCGGCTTGCGCCGGTCCCGCCGTCTGGTGTGCAGTTCCGCCCTTCAACGGTCCCACAGCAGTGCCGACCCTCGGCAGTGCCGCAGCAGTACCGTCGTTTGACAGTCCCGCCGCAGCCCCACCTCGAGCCGATCCCACTGCAGTCTCGCCTCTGGACGTTCCTGCTAAGGAAAATGCAGTCCCGGCTTGCGCCGGTCCCGCCTTCTGGTGTGCAGTCCCAGCTTTCGCCGGTCCTTTCGCCTTATGGTTTTTTTTTTTTAATTTAAATCCATTTAAAATCCCGATATAAATTTCATCCCTCGACTATCCCCACCTTCCATGGAGTGCTCAAGTGGCGATGCTACGGTAGCACCAGAGATTAGCCGAGGGAAATAAGGCCCCCCCATTAGTTGCTCACGAGATTGCACGACACCAACTCACACCACTACCACTAGCGATGCGAGCGAGCGCCGCCGCCTGCAAGCCCCAAATGGGAGTGAACTCGCCTGGGGGCCGTCTGACCGGACCCCGCAGCCGATTGACCGTAGCTGGCTAGGCTACGGCCTTCCGTGTCAGCAGAAATCCGGGCCAAAGTGATGTGTTGTGTGCAACCTGCTCCACTCAATCACCAGGATCCCATCATCCCTCCATACGGGTCCCCGCGCACGGCACAAACACGCGGGAGGTCATTGCTATCGAACATTTTCCTTGTTCAATGGTGGACACCCAGGGGCATGACATGACCTCGCCACCCCTGTGATACGTCGCCCGGTGATTTCAGTTACGTCTATTTCAGAGAGAATTAGACCAATAACAGGGCGGCAACCACGTCGAAAAGGAAAATCACGAGAAGGAAAATCACCGCACTTGCCTTGAGGATTTACACGACCGTAGCGCTCTCCCTCAAGACCACGCTACCTTGCCGGCTCTGAAGTAGCCAGGCAAGGTAGGACTGCATCAACAAAGCCAAGCCCTACAGGGCTTGTCGCTGACAGCTCAAAGCGTAAGTTTGCTAACACAGACCAGCCCCAAAATGAGGTACATAGTTATCTATTTACTGTATTGGATTCATTATTTTTAATCCAGAAACATTTACTGAAATAATCCTACTGAGTCAGATTATACTTGCAAGGAAAATTGGTGGTCCCATAAATAAAAAGTTCGCGAATGGAGCAACAATAAAATATTAAACTGCCAAAAGCAGTATTTTACAATATTGGCAACGAAAAATTATGTCTACAACAATGGCTTTATTCTCTAGCTTGCCCACTTTCTAAACACATAATAGATTCCAATTCTAAGTGCAGTCTCATGTCAAACTGCAAAAGACTGAATAAAACAGTTCCGAATAATAGGTACTTAATGAAAAGAGCTAAGAGCGGCGCTCGAGTGTACAGCGGCGCAATATTCCGGCGAAAAAATGAGACGAAAAACAACAACTACGACAAAATGTGCATCGGATGCTGGTGAAAACGAAAAACTCGGCTAGATCTGACCAAAAAGTTTCTACTTTAGAGTCTTATTTACAAATAAAAAAGTGAAAGAGCTCTTGGTTTCTATTTTTGTGACTTTTTCCGCTGACCTTTTATGGATCAAAGTTTGATACAACACAAAGTTCCATTAGGGCAAGCGCTCGGGAGTCTCTCGATGTAGGAACATGCGAGACGGATATAATCCTACAAAGATCATTTGAAGTCAAAGTAAACGAATTAATGCTATCAAAAGCTGATTTAGTACCTTTTCTGTACAAGGATTTTTAAAGAAACTTTACATTTCTATGTACTATGTTAGTAGTTTAATGGATTAGCGGAGCGAAGAATATTCAATCTTGTATATCAAAGTTATATGTAGTCAAATTTGCTTTTAACTTTTTTGTAGGCGCGCGTTCCAGTACGCGACGCTTGATGCCAAAAAGCGTCTGCATTTAAAACATTGATTGGAACATCCATAACAGATTGTTAATCAATAAGTGAAAATCTTAAAACTTTTTGTTACCTGTGTGCAGGACGGCTCATTTCCCTGGGTTGGGCATTATGTTGCCTTCTTTTTGTGAAGGACGACGCCAGTGAATCATTCTGATGGAAAACAGCGGAGACTGGCGAACAGTTCACTGGGAAAGAAATTTTTGTGTAGCATTGGGCTGCGACACGGTAATATTTTGTTTTAGTGTAATATAAAGGTGGGTGTTAGGTGTATGTTATGCAAAACAATAGGCTTACGGGTTTACAAAGGCTTACCTAGTGGTATTTAGAGTAACTCGAGCATAAGATAATTATTACTAAATTTGGTAATTCACTTAAACGGATAATAATCCCTGACGTGCCTCTACAGTAGATACTTACCTACAGAAATTAAGTTATTACTTTAAGCTCTTTGTAAAAGTCAAGTTTGTGCGTAACCTTTCCTTTTAGATAGACCTTCCAAACTTCTTTGAAATATACTTACACGTGTACGTATTCTGACCGTCTCGACCACAGACATAAATCTAACTAGATAACGCAAGTCCCTCCGTCTGTATGAAAACCAAGCGTGCCACTTTTTCACGAACAATTTAAAAACAAATTTACTTACTAATGAAAGAAAACATTTCCAATGCCTTGGCCAACTTTTTCTCTAATCTGCCTTTAATCTGCCTAGCCTTTTCCCAACTATGTTGGGGTCGGCTTCCAGTCTAACCGGATTCAGCTAAGTACCACTTTTTTACAAGGAGCGACTGCCTATCTGACCTCCACAACCCAGTCACTGGGTAACACGGTACCCCTTGGCTAGACTGGTGTCAGATGGGTTTGTAAACGCACCCACGATACAGGAAGAGATTCCTAGTGTGGGACAACGTCTTTAAAAAAAGAAAAAAAAAGAAAGATCTCAAGCTTTTGACTACTCGTAACGGCTGTCAAAGATCTTCAAATGTCAACCGGGACTAACGGCTTAACGTGCTTTCCGAGGCACGGAGGAAACTCGGTATGTCGAAATGGTCATCCATCCACGGACCGGCCCCGTCAAGCGTTGCTTAAACTTGAAGATCGACCCATGCGGCTGTTATTATTTAGCCACGAGCTCCTCTCACACTCCTCTTTACAGCTCAATATGGCATAAAAAGGCGATTTCTAGATTTCGGTGGATTACCAGTGCCGATAGTACTATAATTACAACACTGATTGGCAATATGCAGCATATTATTATAATTAGTTAAAACTTAATAAAGTACACGCAGCTGATGAGGTGACCCTACGGATACATATAAAATTGCTGACTCTACTCACGAAACTCAGGTCAAATATGGGTTGAACTAAAAATATAGGTACATAAGTACATAGAAGAATGATTAATATATATATATATATATATATGATAAGGGATATTATTGTTAATCAGCCATCATAATGTACCCATATCTTGGATACAAGCCATCTATCCGTGAGATCGGATGGGCCGTAATCCACCACGCGGGCCCACAAATATCTTAAATTTTTTGGTTCTAGGTTCCTATGTAGATATTGTTTAAATTCAATTCTTTTTGTAGCTTAATTAGCCGAAACTATATTACGGAGAAGAACTATTATAAACAACGTTTTATTGTGCCTATATAATAGGTTCGAGTAGAAGAAAAATAAAGGAAAACATGTTAATTAATATGAAACAACGTTATCAGGCATTTCTTAAGGTTTTATAATACATAATATAGGTAGTAGTATCTATCTTCATCTTCAACCCGGCTGGTCACCGTGGAATATTACGATCTCCACCCTCCAAGGAACGGAAACTGATCCCGCCAAACAAGACATTGCCAGGCATCAAGAAAACGAAAAAATACAGAAAAAAATATTACAACTAAAATTAAAAACTCAAGAAAACAAATAAAGAATAAAAACAACTCAAGAAAACATAAAAGAAAAAAAAAGAAAAAAAGAAGAAATAAATAAAATTACAAATTATGAAAATAAATTAAAAACTCAAGAAAAACATAAAAAAACCGAAGAAATAAATAAAATTACAACTTATGAAAATACATTAAAAACTCAAGCAAAACATAAAAAACCGAAGAAATAAATAAAATTACAACTTATGAAAATCATATATATAAAATTCTCGTGTCACAATGTTCGTTCCCGTACTCCTCCGAAACGGCTTGACCGATTCTCATGAAATTTTGTGAGCATATTGAGTAGGTCTGAGAATCGGCCAACATCTATTTTTCATACCCCTTAGACCCGGTAGGGTTTTTTTTTTTTTTTTTGCCTTTGGTAGGATAGTGTAGGGTAGGGTAGGGTAGGGTACGTTATATTAGGGTAGGGTAGGGTAGGGCGATCCTCGGGGGATCCCCTCACAGCGCATACGTCCTAGTCGTTTCCCCCGGTAACGCCCCAGTTCTGACCACCGTAACGTAGTGGCAGACTGGGTGCGGCTAAAGTGTGTTGTGCATAGTAGCGAATTTTATTGTTATTGCCTTGTTACTACTATATTGATTAGAGACCATGTCTACCCCTGCGCGGAACGCCCTCGGGCACTTTTAAAAAAAACCCAAAGGCCCTTCTCAGGGCCAACCCAAAGGCCCTTCTCAGGGCGAACCAAAAGGCCCTTGTCAGGGCCAACACGACGCTTCTGTGTCGACAGAAGGCAGAGCCTTCTACGGTGGAAAGGCAGACGAATCGGACTCCGACAACGAGTCCGTTATGTCGGGTGTTGGACCGATGGATTCTCGATCACGATCGCGTTCGCGGAAGCGGGCCTTCCTTAAGGATGGGTCCGACGGCTCCTCGGGTTCGGCGAAGGAGCCCGCCAGGAAGGCTAAGGCCAAAAAGGGAACCAAGACGGCAGCGGCTACCCACGACGTGGGTCTGGCAGACGCCCAGCGCAAGTTGGACTTGACCCAGCGGGAGCAGCTCTAGCAGGTGTTGGAGGAGCGGGTGGCTGCCAAGGAGCAGCAGACGCGCATCGCCCGGGCCAAGTCAGGATACGGCGCGTCCCTCGTCCTGTACGCGGACCACTCACTGGTCGAGCTGCAGCGGATGGCCGAAGAGGACGAAGAGGGGATCGTCGAGGTCGCCTCCAAGTCCTCACACCTGAAGGGGACCTTCCAAAAGGCCCTCAAATGCCGGGCCGTGAGCATGCGCGGTATCGTTGGGGAGCTGGTGCAGCGCCAGGCGACCGACGAGACGCGGCAACTGCAGGCGAGGGTCGATCGCCTGCAGAAGGAGGTCAGCCAGCTACATCAGAAGCTGGCTGAAGCCACGGCCCGGCCAGCCACAGCCGATCCCAGACCTGTGGCAGAGGGCCCCGCCTCCTTCGACCTTGAGGACACCATCCGCAAGGTCATGATGGAGGAGCGGGACTTCGTCCGAGCCTGCCTGGCAGGAATAGAGGACCGGCTCTTGCCCGAAAAGAGTTACCGGATGCCTCTTGCGGCGGACAAGAGGAGGGGTGAGCCGGGGCCAACCTCACAGAGGGAGGAGGACCCTCTACTGCCTGCCACCACCCCGACCACAGGGGTCCGGTGTTCCACAGGGGTCGGTGCTAGGGCCCCCCTTGTGGAACATCGGATTCGATTGGCTCCTGCGGGGCACCCTCCTCACGGGCACGAGTGTCATCTGCTATGCGGATGACACTCTCCTCACTGCCCGGGGGAGGGAATTTGGAGAGGCGGCCTGTCTGGCCTCTGCTGGCGGATCCTTAGTGGCAGGTAGGATCCGCCAGCTTGGATTGAGGGTGGCGCTGAACAAGACCGAGGCCGTGTTCTTTCACAGGCCTCGGCAGCGCTGCCCTCCTGCCGCTCACATTGTCGTGGAGGGCGTCCGAATTGAGGTGAAGGCCCGGATGAAATATCTGGGCCTAGTGCTGGACAGCAGGTGGCGCTTCGGCCCGCACTTCAGCGGGCTGTCGATGCGCCTGTTGAAAGACGCGGACGCCCTCTCATGGCTCATGCCGAACCTGGGGGGGCCCAGTGCACGGTGCCGGCGATTGTATGCCGGCATCCTGCAGAGCATGGCCCTCTACGGGGCACCCATCTGGGCGGACTCCCTCCGCAGGAGGGAGAATGCAACCGCCATCCGCAGGTCCCAAAGGGCCATTGCACAGCGGGTGGCGAGGGCCTACTGCTCGGTGGGCCTTTCGGCGGCGTGCGCTCTGGCCGGCACCCCTCCCTGGGAGTTGGAGGCATGGGTGCTCGACAGAGTGTACGAGTGGGCGGCGAGGCGGAAGGCGCTTGGAGAGCGCCCCGCCAAGGAAGAGCGGGAGGCCGTGCGGCGGGAGGCGAGGGACGCTATCGTCGTCCATTGGACGGAGGATCTCGCCTCCGCCGCCTTTGGGCGTCGGACGTTGGACGCGCTCGGTCCAGTCTTTCAAAGTTGGCTCGAGCGGCCCCACGGTTTCCTCTCGTTTCGTCTAGTGCAGGTGTTGTCCGGACATGGGTGTTTCGGAACGCACCTGCACCGGATCCGGAGGGAGGAAACCCCGGGGTGCCACGATTGTGGCGCTGCGGAGGACACGGCGCAGCACACCCTCGAGGTGTGCCCAGCTTGGGCAGAGCTGCGCCGTGTCCTTTTAAGTGTGATCGGGCAGGCCCTCTCACTTCCCGGCGTGGTCAACTCCATGCTAGGGAGTGAGGAGGCCTGGGCAGCAGTTGCCTCCTTTTGCGAGGTCGTGATGTCGCAAAAGGAGGCGGCGGAGCGTGCGCGGGAGGACGATCCTCTCGCGCCGCCGCTCCGCAGGCGAAGAAGGGGTGGGAGAGGGCGGTTGTATGATCGTCTCCTCCAACCTCCTGGTGGTGAATAGCGGGCGACAGGTGCGGGGGCGCCTCTCGTCTGCATTGCACAATCACCACCATCGGGCGGGAACGGCCGAGCACTCGCTGTCGTTCCCAGGCCCCTCCACTGAGGGAGGGGCGTGAAGGGCCTGCCCTAAAAGGCGGGCGGTCGTCGGCGGAGGGCTGGACATAAAGGCTGTGCCGGTTTCCCAGACCTCCTCCACACAGACGATGCGGGAGTGCCGCTGGGTTATTTTAGTGGGTATACCGGGCTTGCCCGGGGAGTCCCACATAGCCCCCCCATTCCCCCAATGGGTGGGTATGCGTAATACATTTTTCCCAGCGTGATCAAAGTTTGCCGGGTCAGCTAGTAAATTATTAACTCACGAAAAACCAACTAAAGAAAAAACAACTTAAGAAAAAGCAACTAAAAAAAAAACAACTCAAGAAAAACTAAAGAAAAAAACAAAACAAGAAAAACATATATATGTATATACGTTCTGGAGGAGCCCTATACCAGAATAGGGATTCCTATCCAAGTAAATGAAAATTGAAAAAGTGTATAGTGCAAAAACTGGAGTGAAAAAAGCAATATACTAAATATAATTATAATATATACACATACTTATCTTTTTATTTAATATCTTTTTTATTAATCTATCTTATTTTTAGGTAAATATTTACTTTCAATCGAGTGTCGACGTCGAAGACCCCATTTGACATTGGTTCAGGGAGATAGGATAATTTCAGCTATTGGCATTCTGATCAATGATTCTCACAGGATATTACCTACATAAGTATTATGTGTGTGTCTCAGTCTTACCTAAAGGTTTTTCATTTTGAACGATGTTTGATATTTTGAACGTTTATTATGATAAACGTTCAAAATATCAAACATCTTATGAGAAAACACCGTTTTGAATACCGTATTTTTTTAATGGCAGTTTGGTAGACGACGACGATAATTCTTAGAAATTATATTGATTCGCCTCCTTCGCCTTCGATCTGAAACCAGTCTTGCCAAGGTGTAGGTTTCGTTTTACCCAGTCACTGGGTTGTGGTGGTCAGATAGGCAGTCGCTCCATGTAAACTGAAACTCAGCTAAATCTCCGGTAGGACTGGAGCTGACCCAACGTAGTCGGAAAAACGCTAGGCAGATTGATTTTAAGGTAGATACCCTTCACAGGGATCCGTACAATAATTTACTGCTTAGCTGCTTACAAGGAGTAAGGCCCAGTACTCCTTTCCAATCTACTTTTCTAAATAGTAACATGATACACCATACCAATATCCTTAACTGCTGGGAAGTAAAGTGACGATTAAAACCGCCAACCTACGCTACTTACTTCTGAGACACAGAATAGATAGAAACAGAAGTTCAGCTCCTTAAAGTTACGAAATTCATGACTCGTTTCTGAATAATAACAGGCACATGGGTCGATTTTCAAGGTGAGTTCGAGTTTGAGAACGATTTGTTATCTATAGAACTATCGAAGCAAGAGACTTAACAAATCAAACGTTTTTGTTTTGAAATAATTAAAAAAAAAAATTGCTCAACGCGGAAAGCGTGAGAACCAATAGTAATTCCCTAGACGTAAATGAACGCGCGGCCCGACTTAGGCCCGCCCGACGCGCGCTTCTATTGGTTCGTCGATTAACTATCGCGGGTTAACGTCGCTTCCGAGTTTTGTTTTTCACAATTGTTAATCTGCCATTTCTTGATTCTAATGTTTATTTATTTTATAATTCGACTGAATTACCAAGACGAAATCATTTCGCTGTGGGAAAACAACGAATAAAATTTCAGCGTGTATATGGATCATCTATTACATACTGAGAACCCTCCGTGCATCTGAAAGCACATTAAGCAGTGGTTCCCGACTGTAATTTGTAGATCTTTGATAGTTGTGTTGGATAGTATCTTAGATGTATCTAGTAACTACGAGTATTGTGGAGGCCTGGTTGGTAATCGCATTATGTAAAATACTTGTTTTCAACTGTATCCAGTTAGACTGCAAACCGACCCCAAGAGGACAGTTAGTTTTGGAGTGGTTTGATAGATATAAACCACTACAACAACCAAAAACGCACACATTTAGACATGCTTCACTTAAAGCTAATGCAAATCAGCTGTCATTTGTTTTGAGAAAATTGACATACATTGATCTCCGAACGTACGCGTCTAAGTGTGCGTGCGTTTTCACTTGTTTGCCTTCTGTATCTATCTACTCTGTGCCACTTACCTGCAACGTGAGCTATAAATAGCGCCGATCGCTCTCCAAAGTGGCTGGAAATTAATGGCTAGGTTGCACCGAGGTCTCTCCAGCTAATCAATTGTGAACCCGGACATTTTCTGTCCTTACAAGGAAAATTGGGGTGGATATGTGCAACATTTATTGTGGGTTGTGTTGGTAAGTATTGATTTGTTTTGTCTTACTTGCGTGTCCTTTTAGTCAATGATTATTTCATCTTCGGGTCGATTTAGTAACGTTCAGTTAACTTTTATCTGATAAACACAATATGTTTTTGTAGATTTAGACACAAACCTTAGCAGTACTTTACAGGTGTCTTCAACTGCAAGCCAACACTTTTAAGAACTCATTTACTATTATTTGGTGACGTTCTGTTAACCTGTATCATCCCACGGCTGGACAAAGGCCACACGAATTACAGCTGTTTTGGTCCAGCAGGCTAGTGTGGACACAGCTCGTCTCGCCATCTTCTGCATAGTGTATCGTGGCGACTACTGGTTGTGACAGGGCTCCAACTTTTGGCTATTTAGGTCCACAGCTAACTTAATAATTACTTCAATAATATTTAAGAATTCTGAAATAACAGACTTAAAAAAAACATAGGAGTCTCTATAGATACTATGACTAAGGCAAGAAAAAATGCGACTTTTCACTGAAAAGTTTCAGAAAAACGTTCTATGGATTTCAAACTATGTAGAGGTCTGAATGTCAATGATTTCTGGACTGTAAGCAATTTGCGTCTACAGTGTGTTCAGTATATTGTTCCATTTAGTTTTCAGCTTGAGCTTTTTCGAAGTCGATTCTCTTCTCTAGAATATATTAATAAAAGGCGATTGTGTTAAGAGGATGGCTTAAATTTCAGTTCACTGACTGTTTATTTTAAGTTGTCTGATAGAAATAGAAGAACCATGTTAATGAACTATTGGAATTTTAGATTCAAAAGAGTGATGTAGTATGTTGTAGCGTATGCGTGGTGTACCTATGTATATGCTTGTGTTCCCCGAAAAAGGAATACTGATCAATGTCCTAAAGACACGTATAGGACACAACAATTTCGCCAGTAATAATGCCTTGTTATTATGGGTGACTTCTAGGTGAGTTGTAGGTCGGGGGATCGAACACTGGCAGGAGCTTCACTTTGTATAAATTATTTCATCACCACTGCTCCCAAAACAGTGCAGGAAAACATCGTGAGGAAACCGGCATGTCTTAGAACCAAAAATTCGAATACATGTGACATTCACCAACCCGCAATGGGCCCGCGTGGTGGATTACGGCCCATTCGCTCTCGTAGAGAGGAGGCCTGCTCGCACAACGGACCAAATAGGAGTCAAAGTGCGGCAAAGAGGTCCATCTATCCTATTCTATCCTGGGTGAGTATATTGCCATAAACCGGACACTCCAGTTATACAGAGGAAAAACGTTACCAGCAAAATGACGTTAAAAATAATCATATTGCTACCTGGTGCGGATAACACTAGATACTTATTTAGCGGACACCTGAAACTCAAACACGATATATTGTTGACTTTTTCAGGATTTTAAATAAGTTTTCAGTGGACATTTAACTAAAGCACACCTGTTTGAACTGAGCGTTCTAAACAAGAAATAAACTTTCAAACTAAAATAAAATAGCCATCTAGCCATCGTTTATTTTCACACTTTTTTTTTCACAAAAAGGACATGAATATTTTTTGTTGTCGTGCTTGTGAACAGATAAAAATAAAAACAATTTTAGCTCGTGTGCAGAACTTTATTCGACTGACATAATAAAAATATTATGGTTGTTTTTTATCTGTCTAGTTTCTCGTGAACAATGCAATACTTACCTAGTGTCACAAAATAGAAAGTATACAGAAGGGCCACTCCCGCCTTTTCGAAAATTGACAGCTAAACTTGACAGACTCACTAAGGTTGCTACTATATTTATACCGAATGTTAAAAAAAGAGTAAGTTGTATTAGTTACAAACATAAATACATCGATTCGTCTAAACATACATCATATCATGCTTACATGATTTAGAGGGTAGACAGAGCATCAAATATCCATTAAAGATCACGACTCCACATACGACGAAGATTGGATGGTAAAAAGATGTAACAATGGTGTAATAATGATCCCACCAAAAACATAAAAATGTGAAAAGCACCAAGCTAGACATGTAGACAAAAATATAAATGTGTTTTTTTTTAAAACAATCAAAAAACTCGACTGCTTAAGAAGCGAACTTAAAAGATGTAGGTACTTAAACAAGAAGAAAATTATGCTTTGCAATCGGAGGAAACATATTTATGATCTAGTGACTTAAACCATTATTAATATGACAAGTTTCATACCCTTTCCAATTTCGTCTATGGACTTAAAATAAGGTCTAGGTCTTCATCAAGAAAATTTTGGTAGGTATAGATAATTTAATGAAAAAAATAAAATAAAAAGCTTTTTAGCTTACCGTAACCAAACCAAACGTATAAGCAAAATTTCATCATAATCGTTTGAGGATAAATGCTTTAAAGTTCAGTTACAAGATTTTACCCGAACGTACATACATACTTACATTGCAAGTTAATAAAATCTATAATAACTAGCTACTGCCAGTGGCTTCGCCCGCGTGAAAAGTATTTTCTTATCCTAAATGAACATTATACCGGGATGAAATGTAGCCTATGTGCTATTCCAGACTATAATCTCTGCGCCAAAATTCATCCAGATCCGTTCAGCCGTTTTAGCGTTATTGAGTAACAAACATACATACATCCATCCAAAATATCGCATTTATAATATTAGTAACAAGTAAGAAAAGCATGTAAAAAAGTAAAGGAAGAAAGAAATATTGTTTATTCTGCCGTCATTGCTCCACCTATTAATGCCACTCTTAATAATACAAGCTGAGTTTTTTAAGTGGCCTTGGATGGCCTCTGATTTATTTATTTATTCGTTTATCCTCGCACTGGAACGCCAGCAATTACACCAATGGAGCACAATCTTATAATAAACTCACTATAAGTCAAGGTTTCCTCACGATGTTTTCCTTCACCGTTGTCAACGATGTCCAAGATTAACTTAGAAAGTTCATATGAATTGAAAAATACACATTGGTACTTGCCCGGATTCGAAACCATGACCTAAAGCCTGAGAGGCGAGGTCTTAGCCACTGGGCCACCACTACACAATAACACACTGATGATGATATACTTAGCCAAGAATCAAACCCGTTGATTTTGAAAAAAAAAACACATGCTGTATTACAATACCATTCGATAGTATCGTGTATAAGGATCAAATTCTGGCAAGTAATGGCAAATGGCAAACTTATGGAAAAGGCTAATCTTTAACCAAATACTATTTTTTTTACGTTAAGTACCTTCTTATTAAACCTTAAGTGATGACATGATGTTCCTTGTTTTCCCGAATTCCTTTTTGCCGAATTTGACAACGCATGTATTGTACTACATTTATTTATTTATTTATTTATTTAAAACTTCATGCAACATACAGATACATAGGCGGATTTAATGCCTGAGGCATTCTCTACCAGTCAACCAAGGGTGGTGGAGAGATAACATGGCAGGTGCATAAAAATTGAGAAATTAAATTGAATAACAATATATATATATATATATATTGTAGTTAAAATAAACTTAAATATATATTTACTATAATAAATACCTTTATATATATATACATATATAAATTAATAGAAAGGAGATTGAGACGACTCTGCTAATGGTTCAGAAAATAATGTCGCAGCTTCCGCTTAAATGCATATTGACTGGTGGCCGTCCTGATATCGAGAGGAAGCGCATTCCAGAGAAGAATGGACTGAATATGAAAAGAAGAATGAATAAAATCAGAAGTATGAGAAGGACAAAGCAAGAGAAGATTGTTAGACGAACGCAGATTCCTAGCGTGTGAAGTACACAGATACTGAAAGTGAGAGATGAGATAAGAAGGCGGGGTGGGAGAGTTGAGTAGAGAGAAGAGCGTGGTCAAAGCGCGTAAATTTCGCCTCTGCCGAATGGGCATCCATTTGAGCTGAGATCTACAGTTCGACACATGGTCATATTTCCTCAGGTTGAATATGAACCTGATGCAGTTGTTTAGGAGCCTATCAAGCTTATCCAGGAATACCGCGTTCAGGTCAAAGTAGCACACATCACCATAGTCGATTATAGGGAAGATTAAAGTCATTCATACATTCTGCATTACAACCATTTTGTATGTTTATTTGTATTTTAATATTCTCCAAAGATTTTTTCATGTCATCTATTGCATGATATGAGTCTTCGTAGATAGAATTTTTTTTTGTTTGTGTCATTTTCTTAAGTTTCCCATATGCCATTAGTTCCCAGAATTGAATCCTTATTAGCGACACTATCGAATGGTGTAATAATGCATGTATTTTTTTTTCAAAATCAACAGGTTCGATTCCTGGCTTTTCGGGTTTTATTAATGATTTTTTTTTAAATCCAATTATGTAGTTTTAGTTTTCATCAAAATCGGCCTCGTAACTCCTTTGAGTGTTTTCCGCTATTCCTCATAGTTTAGGAATGGGCCATCCACGCCCACTTAAAAAAACTCAACCTGTATATAAGGAAATAAAGACTTTATACTGCTCTAATTCGAAATCGCGGTCCTTAATATGTTTTAATAATGAAGACAAAACCTACACTGTTTTATTTTAGGATTCCTACGAAAGCTTACTAGACAATGTGTGTGCTACGGCCTACGCTATAACAAAACATTTATAAAGAAAATATTCAAAATATTTCCTATTCAATTATTATTTTAGCAAAACGTACTTAAATACCAACGAAAGTTTAACTTAAGAGAAATAAATTCGTAGAATCTGAAATCTACATTGATTGTTCCAGTAATAATTTCAGCGAGTTTTCTTATTGCTCGTTAACATTATTTTGTTCGTATCAATATAATTTCAGTTAGTGATTTATTTTGCTAGGTAGGTACCTACGATATCGCCCGGGGTTCTTACTTAATAAACTTGAAACAACTTTGATGAAAGGATTGGATATTTTCGGAGCTATTGTAACTGATATTCTGTTTATTATTGTTTTTTTTTTTAAATCTAATTTAAGCTCGCGCTTGACCACTATCTCACCTGATATTAAGCGATGATGCGGTCGACGGTGGAGCACGCTTGCCTAGAAGTAACCTATTCACTCTTGACTTAAAAACCCCTAGATTGTAGCTATCGGGAAACACAGACTCCGGCAGGGAATTCCACTCCTTAGCTGTACGCATAATAAAAGTATTCTCAAAACATTTAGTGCGTATGGGTGGGATGTCCACCATGTACCATGTACCTTGTTCGTTTTAAAATGTCTTGAAAGCCTTCAGACTTTATTAAACAACCATTTTTCTAAGTAATTAAGTAGAGGGAAAAATTATATTCCTAGTGAAAGAATAATCAAAGTTTTTTTTTATGTTTGTTCTAGGCGTGGTATGTCTTTACACTGGAATTTTGCTCAGACATACATAGGGAGGTGTATTGTTTACAAAAAATAAACAGGTGTACATAACAACTGCGACACAGTTACTAAACAACGCAGTATTAACGTACACAAGAATTGTAATATATTTTTGTTCCAATAAATATTTGCATTTGTAAAAAAACCTGAAACCTAGGCCTTTTAAATATGTTTTTCTTTCAAAGAATTGACCATGCGGGTTTGAAAGCAAAAAAAATATTCACTAGAAACTGTACCAATTAAACAGCAAATATTTCGGGTTCAGGAACCATCGCTCCATTCTTATGCCAAAAGTTTATTGAATAAGTCCATCAAAGCACATGAAAGTTAAAATCCGGCCAAACTCTCCATTGTTAAAAAAACTGCCTCCCACTGAGCAAAAATATAAAATACGGCAGCACCAAGTCGAAAACTCACTTCGAACAATTTTCAACGCTCACATAATACGAGATATTCTGAAAAATGAGGCGAACAAAGTTGCGGCCTCTTTATACTTTCGCGGAATATCATGACGAAGCGCCTAATACAGCTGAAAAAGTAAATTCGTCTACATTATTTGCAGTAAAAAACAGCTATAGAAAACATTTTGCGAAGGCAAGCGAAGTGTGTATAGGTACTTATAGTTCTGCATCTTTATTTCTCCTTCTCCAAGCTTCCATGATCGAACACATCCTCTATATTAAAATAGCATAACATATACTTAAATAAATACGTTTTTGCATTGACATTATTATTTTATCATATCTACTTTCCCCTTTTCCATTCGTTCCGCGTTAATAAAAAGCTACAAATGTACACGAGGAATGACTAAAATTATATTTAATAATTAAACAATAATGAAACTACAAAACTAATAACAAATTCATAAAGTTCTCTGAATAGTAATAGAATAAGACTTTTACTCTGTGGAAACGTACACCCAACGAAAACATGAAAAAAAAAATTGAAGGCATTTCTTACTTCGTTATAGTGCTAACACACGTCCGGATTTGGTCCGGCCGGACTAACTCCGCCCACAAATCCTTTCTCGCTTACACACGCTTGTGTGGAGCGAGACGGACTTAATAAATAATAATAATGTCCGGCGGACCACTCTACACACGCTCGGATTTGGTACGTGCTTACTAACTCCGCCCACAAATCCGTGGTCCGGCCGGACCAAATCCGAACGTGTGTAAGCACTATTAGCCGTAATTATTCCTATTCAGTCACTTGTGGAGCTAAATAAGTAAATAGGTACGTTACCCGCGAAGAAGGATTATTTTTACACTAAATATTGACACAATGTTTCTACCTACTTACAAACTATCACAGGATGTTCTGAGCTTAATATAAAGACTGACATCCTTATAAAATATTTTCTATACAAGCTATAATAAGTATACCTACATAAATAATAAAAATATAATAATATTTTTAATAATATACTATTAACAAATTAAAGATTAATAATTTCATAATTTCTTTTTCTAACATTTCAATGTGATAATTTCAAAAGAATGCCTTTATTTTTGATTGAGCAATTTTAAATTTCTGTTATTAGTTTGCATTAAAATTAAACGACATGCTAAAATAATGGTACACCTCTCTTAAGGCGGAACCACACTTACGTGACGTGTCGTGGCTCCTTCTGACGCAGTTGATTGGCTACAAAACTCGTTGTGTTATGACGTGGGCTGAAAAAGTCTTTTGATTGGTGGATCCCGCGCCACGCCATGCCACGACACGTAAGTGTGGTGCCGGCTTTAACTGCCACCCGACTACGGAAAACTTACATTATAAGAGAACGTCAGTTTCCTTGATATCGATAACCTTATTCTGATTTTATTAGATAAATCAGTCCCGTAAATTAGACATCAATAAGTACAAATATGTTTTTACATACCTACACAGACACTGTTAAAGTCATAACCTTTACATTTTATAAACCATAGTCGGGTAAATAATGTAGTCTCTACACAAATATCAATGACTACAATAATAATATTTGGCAACAGCGCAGTGAAACTATTTACATAAAACACTCAGTGCTCATAATTTACTACTTACACAATTTACAAAGGACGACGAAAAAGGCGTAAAACAATGAGATTATAATATATAACTACAATAAATAGTATGTATTAGGTTTTTAACCGAGGAACTGCAACATTCACCCACATTCATTCCTTACAGTTCATTACAAATTGCATCAGTCATTATTGACAAACTCGTACTGGCAATTGCACACCGCACAGCGTATGCACTAAATTCAAATTCTTCATTGTTCCTTGCACGAAAAACTTACGTGGGAACTAAGTTGCCAGATGCATAAAATGCTAAGTGTGTGAGGCTTGCAACACTGATTAAAATAACGCTATGGGAGAGATGCGAACCCTTGTCTGGTAGCCCGCACTCCTGCCTTTTGTATTCGAAGCAGAAATTCTGTAAAATAAATATAAATGTTGAAACTTTCTTAACGATACTGCTTTCAGAAGATAACAGTTTGGTTCTTGCATAATGCTTTTGAAATTAAACTGGAAGGGGATGTAATTAAGGGGTACGCTGTGTAAACATAATTACTATTATTATATCTAGGTTAATATCATTGGATAGGTGATTCATCGTATTTACTATTATAGTTTCAACTACAAAATAAAACAACATAAACCACTAAATATAAAATTTACAGCACAAGCCACAGTTTCAGAGTCACGAACGAAATCGGAAGAGTTTCCCGTCACGACATTGTATCTTCGGTTTGCCTCTAGAAAACTCGTAATTTTGTGAAAGAAATAATAAAGTTTTGCGAGTTCGGAAAGCTCGGTTCTTTTGGTAGCGTACAAATGTTATACGTTTGCGAACAACACTTCATACGCTTTGGTATGAAGCAGACTGATTGAATATTGTGAAGGTATACCTACAAGAGTGTTCTCCAAACCGCAACACTGAATTTATTTTTCGATACCCGGTTTTCAGTTTGCAAGAAAAACCAAGTAAGAAAGATCTAAGTTGAAATTAGTCTAGTCAGTGTCTTGCAAACAATCTTGGTCAAGGCTAAGAGACTTGGGTCTTTTCAGTTTGTTTTAGGTAGACGGTTGGAACTCACTTCAAAGATTGTTCGAGCTGAAATTCTCAGTCCGTAAAAGGCAGTCTTATTTACCAACCTTAATAATGTTTGACGCCATCCTTTTCAGGAAAGCGCTCGTGAACAGCGCCGCTTCGTCGCCACAGGACCTCTGCACCGTCTCTTCAGAGCACATCAGGTACTCTTGGAATGAACTGAAATGAACACAACTTTATTAAACACTCCAAAAATCAAAACAACCTATAAACTAGAAGGTGTAAGGTCCAAATTTGCAGATCGCTTTTAATTTTAATATCACTGAATTTGCATAGAAGGAGCCTAATGAATTTTCAGAGCATAACCAGATACGGTTATTAAAGTTTCACGCTTAAAAAGTGAACATACAAGGGTTCGTTATAATTATGAAGACAAACGTTTATAAAGACCGCTAGATGGCAGGAGAGGGCGATACTTATTATTTCAACGTGCTTGTACCGATCCGACAGGGTAAAACTAATGGGTTTTATATGCAATCGAAGTCGCTAATTGGTTGAAAAACGTTAGATTTTTTGTACAATGAATGCTGCAAAATGAAGATCTGAAATTGTAGTGGAATTTACGATACAAAGAAAAAGACAAGATAAATTGATTGGTTGAGAAGGGACTAATAATAATTCTTTGACACGCACTATTTATTACATGATCACAGGGAACAGACAACATGACATAGCCAATAGATACCCGATTGTAGGTCAAATTGACATCAAGAACATCAGATGTTCTGAAGGCACTCACAGTCAAATAAACCAATCAAATCAGGTTAAAGGGCACTATCGGAATGAAGCTTAATTAGTAAGAGGTCAAAACAGTTGCCGAACGGCCAGGAGTGGTCTAGAAGATTTTTATTAGCCGTTTTTAAACCTGTAAAGAAAATAATACTAAGACGATTCATGCCCTTAAACCGGACTTCAGATTGCAGGTGAGAATTGGCAAATAAAAGGTGGAAAAATAATAACCTAACCCCAACCTGATCGATTGGGATAAATCATGTAAATTTGCTAGACTACACCGGCCTAACATAGTCCTTCCAAAGGGAGACCAAAAGCCTTTACTCCTACAGATATGAAAAGAGCCTGAAACTCATTATTTCAGAAGATCATAAAACGTGTCTTTTTAACAGCGTCAAAACAATTTCCAGGCATTAGAAATAAATCAAAGACACGATTTATGAGACTAAATTCAAAAAAAAATCCCTACTGCATTATGCGGGCAAGAATTTACTAAACAGCAGTTTTTTATTTTCAATTTTTCTTTTTTCAAATCTCAAATAACGGCCTGAATGCCCAATGTTTCATAAAGATCAGGCAATATAAAACATATTGGAGATAAATCCACTTCATTATCATTCATTATTAGGTCCCTGTTTACTGCAGATGTGCATGCATAATTGTCCATGTCAAACATCGCTATTGGAGTCAATTGACTTCTTCAATTATTGGGCAGTTAAAGCCTTTTGATGGTTCATTTAGTCTGACAATGTTTTATTTTTTATTTATACGGTAGCATTCAAATAAAGTTGACCAAAAAGGTGAATAACATATAAAAGTATTTTTTACTTTATGAAACATATTCAATCCAAAATATCCTCAACAGCTGTTTCCAAATCTATTTTCTATCCGTTTGCCGGAATCAATGTCTATGGTATTTTTTTCATTAACGGGTCATAGGTTTCTAGTATCTATGATCCGTATCCGTATGTTATAATAGCAAAGCAAACTTTAAATGGTACATTATTGTAAAAGATAATCTCTGGAAATTATGGTGCGATTACGAATTTTATTTTTGATGAAAAGTTACACTATCGAGGTAAGCTACTTTTAATTTCGAAAAAAATGCTTCATTCCTAAAGCAGAACACGCAAGCGCAGACTAGAGAAAAACTATTGGTATAGGATCCAAGTAAGGAGCGACCCGTTTAACGGATGAAAAGGATTTTATATCAAATATGTTAGAAATATATAGCGAACGGGTTGTCTAAAAATTCCTGCCAAGACTATAATTAATTAAAACTTCAAAAATTATTTGAGAATCACTACTACTACGTTTACTATAAAATTTCGGAAATGGGATAAAATTAATGGTAGCATGTATGGCTTAAAATAAAAAAAATTAACAAAAGAACGAATAAGTCTCATTGCTGTTTGTTCTTTGGTTAATAAATCTATATATATAAAAATGTTATGTTGGTTTGTGTACGCTTCAAAAACTCAAAAAGTTCTGCACCGATCGAGCTGAAATTTTAGCATGATATATAATCCGCATCAAGGATTGTTTTTATCTATTTTTTTTTTGTTGCAGTGCAGGCAGGGCAGGTAGGTAGGTAGCCAATTGACGGGAGCGTAGCCCCGGGGGTCAGCTAGTTTGATATAAAATGGTTTACATCCATTAAACGGGTGACGTTCGCTCCTTACTTGGATCTTAGGCCATATTATTATATGTTGCTGCATAAAACCTTCCAGGATCATTTCTCAAGCAGGAAATTTCTAAGTTGGAACCACTAACTTAGATACTTAAGTATCAGAAAACAAGTCAAACAGCGTATGAAACTCTATCGCACAAGTTGTAGTTTGTACTTTGTAGACAGTTTGCGAACAACCGGTAACTGTATTAACCCACACGGTATAGACTCTTGTAAGCGATGGCCAATTACCGGACGATCATGAGCGCCTATTACGGATGAATTGGTGCATAATTATTGGGGTTCTTCGGCTATGGAACTTTAATGTTTAGGTCCAATGAGATGCACCAATATACCGTTTTATTTAGGCAGGTAAGTACCACAGATCATAGAGACAATCTATGATCTGTGGTAAGTACAGGCTGTGTGCCCGATGGGATTACCCATTGTCAAACGTACCTAACCTAAATTAATTTTCAAAAACTCACCTTGGTGCTCACTTGTCTTGTGCACTTGACCAACTGATCCGATCAGTGTCCGTGAAATTTCTGTTCCGAAGTAGCCGTAGTACTTCTTGTAAGGAAGCTTACGCACTAAATCCGAACTATATCTGTCATAATTCAAAACATTTTTAACTCGGGATTTTTAACCCCCGACGGAAAAAGAGGGGTGTTATAAGTTTGACGTGTGTTACTGTGTATCTGTGTTTCTGTCTGTGGCATCATAGCGCCTTAACGGATGAACGATTTTGATTTAGTTTTTTTTGTTTGAAAGGTGATTGTGTCGAGAGTGTTCTTAGCTATGTATAAATAAGATCGGTTGAGCCGTTCAAAAGTTATGGGCGTTTTACTTTTTGTTAATACGTACGTTTTAGTTTTACGTTTTGTGGGGTTTTCTGATAAATTCTATATTATTATTTTAGTTACATTTAAAGATTCCAGTATAGAGTGCATGATTTTTATGGTAATTTTCATTAGATTTTTGAGGAGCTCCTGGCTAAATAATAACAGCCACACGGGTCGATCACCAAGTTTAAGCAACGCTTGACGAGGTCGGTTCGTGGATGGGTGACCATTTCAACATACCGAGTTTCCTCCGTGCCTCGGAAAGCACGTTAAGCCGTTGGTCCCGGCTGTCATTTGAAGATCTTTGATAGTGGTTACGAGTAGTCAGAAGCTTAAGATCTTACACCAGTCTAGCCAAGGGGTACCGTGTTACCCAGTTACTGAGTTGTGGAGGTCAGATAGGCAGTCACTCCATGTAAAACACTGGTACTCAGCTGAATCAGGTTAGACTGGAAGCCGACCCTAACATAGTAGGGAAAAAGTCTAGGCACATTGATTGATTAATTAGATTTTTGTGTCATACTTTTCACGTTTAGTCATAATTTGACCAAACTCCGTTTTCTTGTATGTTTATTTTAGAGAGATCGATTAAGTGTTAACATGAACATCTTGTTTATGATTTTTTTGAGGTTTTATTCGTATGCGTATTGAATGAGTCTCACTCCACGAGTGCTGGTGGTTCCATAACCATATTATCCAGCAACTAAATGCTAATGTTCCTTACCGATACCCCGATCTGTGCATTAAAATCACCCATAAAGGTAATGTCGAGGTACTCGTAAAGTAATGAGTATTTTCTAGTTTTCATAAAAAAATTATAAGCGACGAGGTTTCAGAAGTAAAGGACAGTGGGGCAGTAGTGTATGGAAACATATCATAACATAAATATTTATTTTTGTTCCACCAAGGAACAGGTATAAACAGTACAAAATGTGACGTGGGTAATGCTAGTGTGCACAAAGTAATGATTTTTATTATTAGGAAATAAATAAGCTTTAGCTTTTTAACTCTCTCCCTTTATCTGAATGTACATACATTTGACTTGAGTTTAAATACTTTAGCTTGAGAAAATCTTTATATTCGCCATTGTTCTTTCTTGCCTAGTAAAACAATACGCTTTAGAAGGTATACTTAGAATTCTGGTTTAGGTAGCTACTTTACTTTGTTGATACTGTTATAGTTCACTCCTATAACTGTTATGTCCGATCCGAATATACTCGTACGCAAAATGTGCTCTTAGACGTGGAGTTGCGGACAGCCCGTTATTGTACAATAGATAATAATATGATATGGACCAAGTGATTAATATAGCATTATTCATAAAGCCCAGACAACTGGCAAAATGCCCAATATGAGTGGGCAATTCGATAAAAACGATCGAAATAATTAAATTATCCGGGCTTTCTGAATAATGCCCATCACTTTGATTTTAATATGGAATCAGTATGGTAGGTAAGTAGGATTACATATTTAAGTAACAAAGTCGACGCAACGGAGCCGGTGCTCCTATTGCTATCTTAAGGGTGTATCAAACAGTATCCTGCTGTCCTACAGCAGGGCAAGAGCCTTTTCCCATACGGAGAAAGCACGAGCATTAATCACCACGCTTGTTCGATTTCAAACTTATATTAACTATAAGTCTAAGTTTCCTCATAATGTTTTCCTTCACCGTTGTTAGCAACGTCTAAGATAAACTATAAAAATACCATGTGTATTTTCGATATATTTTAATTCAAAATGTTTTAAATTTGATTGAAAAGTCACATTGGTACTTACCCGGATTTGAATCACCTCAAGAAGAAGGCGGAGGAAGAAGAGGGGAAGTCTTAGCCACTGGCTGGGCTACTACGACACTGGTCCGTTAAGGTACGGTACATACACAGATGCCTACCTATACCTACATCAAAATATAATAAACATTCGCATATCATGTCCGCTTGTTAGTTTCCGAGGTATTAAGTTATTGAGAACTCCTGACGGGCTGCTGAGGCATTACCTCTATTTATTAATGTCTCCCGGGTATTATTACATTTTGGAAACTGTGATTCCTCTAGGGCTTGATATAATGAATCATGGGCTTGTTAGTAATCAGACTTGTTAAACTATAATACCAGCAATATCCGGGCGCGCAGTGATTGAGCGATTGACTGCTGCGCTGCGTGTCGGATACACACACACAATAAGGACATTTGTTGATTTGCGAAAAAGGAAAACGATGTTCCTTTCTTTCTCGGCTTATTTCTCTCTAGTTTTGTTGCTAACGACGGTTTTTGTTCGCATAATGTTATTAATTTTCAGCAAACTTTGCTGTAGTAGTATTTTTGTATGCAGAATAACATTTGCATTGTAATGTTGTGCGTTTGGTCAGTTTTTTCTAGTTAAAATATTCGTACACTATCAGAGGATTTATACATCGCTGGCCATGCACTGACACAATGGAAAGATGAACAAAAAGAGTGCTATTTCCACACTGACAAAAAAACCTCTGCGTGAACTGTGCCGACTGTGACTCTGGCTGAATTAAACCATGCATTTTATTTCAAACCTAATGTTTACTTCATTTTAACGGAACACTGAAAGAATTTTAAAAGAGGATTCTGAATTTTCCATCTCAATCAATTTAAAAGCGAATTCTGTCTTTGATATGGTTTTTGGTTCGCTTGAATTTAAAGTGGTGTGGAATATTTAGAATTTCGAATGTTACTTAGACTTGAATGTCGATTTCCTCACAGACTTGGCTGTTGTCTGCATTAATTGGCACTGGAACGGAAGGCCAGCTCTGCCTTCTATTATAATTCATGGACAGGCTTATTTAATTCTGCATTTGCTGGTTCACTGTTAAGTTAAGAGCAGACTAAAAAGGATCGATATGATTTTTTGCTACACTTATGTAAGGAAGTGAAGGGTGGGTATGGCAAAAAGACATGAAAGTAGGATTAATGCAGTAGAAATGCGCTCCTTGCAAAGTATGTGTGCGGTAACTTTAAATAATAGGTTGAGAATTGAGGTAATAAGACAACGTTGTGGTTTACAAGAAGATGTAGTGACTAAAATTGAAAAGAGTATGTTAAGATGGTTTGGTTTCATTTTTAAACGAAAAATTAAGTTAAAATTGAGGTATTGTAGCCATGCAACGCCAACAATTGACGAGGGCGGAGATGTTACGAGCTGTGGGAATGCGGGAAGCTGGGTCTGTTCAGCGTAATGTTGCTGAGGCCATAGGGACCCACCAAAATGAAATTTCAAGATTGTGGACACGCTATCGTGCCACAGGTGAATTAGCGGAGAGGCACCGGGGGCCAAGTCGCATCACTACCCCCAGACAAGACCGATTTTTGCAAATTACTGCGCGAGCTCAACCAAATGCAACGGTGACTCAATTGGTCCAAAGGCTGCGAGTGGAACACCAAGTGCTTGTGAGTGACCAAACTGTAAGAAGGCGACTGCATGAAAGCAATCTACGCTCTCGTAGACCACTCCGGGTCCCACCTTTACGGAGAGGCAATCGTGGACGACGATTAGAATGGGTTCGAAACCACGTGGACTGGGGCCGTGAGCATTGCCCAGCCAGTGGCTAAGACTTCCCCTCTTGTTCCTCCGCCTTCTTCTTTAAGACTTCCCCTCTTCTTCCTCCGCCTTCTTCTTGCGTCCCGAGTTAAAAATGTTTTGAATTATGACAGATATAGTTCGGATTTAGTGCGTAAGCTTCCTTACAAGAAGTACTACGGCTACTTCGGAACAGAAATTTCACGGACACTGATCGGATCAGTTGGTCAAATGCACAAGACAAGTGAGCACCAAGGTGAGTTTTTTAAAATTAATTTAGGTTAGGTACGTTTGACAATGGGTAATCCAATCGGGCACACAGCCTGTACTTACCACAGATCATAGATTCTTTCTATGATCATAACTACCTAAATAAAACGGTATATTGGTGCATCTCATTGGATCTAAACATTAAAGTTCCATAGCCGAAGAACACCAATAATTATGCACCAATTCATCCGTAATAGGCGCTCATGATCGTCCGGTAAAATTGGCCATCGCTTACAAGAGTCTATACCGTGTGGGTTAATATAGTTACCAGTTGTTCGCAAACTGTCAAAGTACAAACTATAACTTGTGCGATAGAGTTTCATACGCTGTTTGACTTGTTTTCTGATACTTAAGTAGTATCTAAGTTAGTGCTCCTAACTTAGATATTTCCTGCTTGAGAAATGATCCTGGCAGGTTTTATGCAGCAACATATAATAATATGGCCTAAGATCCAAGTAAGGAGCGAACGTCACCCGTTTAATGGATGTAAACCATTTTATATCAAACTAGCTGACCCCCGGGGCTTCGCTCCCGTCAATTGGCTACCTACCTACCTGCCCTGCAACAAAAAAAAAATAGATACAAACAATCCTTGATGCGGATTATATACCATGCTAAAATTTCAGCTCGATCGGTGCAGAACTTTTTCAGTTTTTGAAGCGTACACATACCAACATAACATTTTTATATATATATAAATATTTATTAACCAAATAACAAACAGCAATGAGACTTATTCGTTCTTTTGTTTATTTTTTTATTTTAAGCCATACATGCTACCATTAATTGTATCCCATTTCCGAAATATTATAGTAAACGTAGTAGTAGTGATTCCCAAATATTTTTTGAAGTTTTAATTAATTATAGTCATGGCAGGAATTTTTAGACAACCCGTTCGCTATATATTTTTTAACATATTTGATATAAAATGCTTTTCATCCGTTATTCGGGTCGCTCCTTACTTGGATCCTATACCAATAGTTTTACTCTAGTCTGCGCTTGCGTGTTCTGCTTTAGGAATCGTGCATTTTTTTCGAAATTAAAAGTAGCTTACCTCGATAGTGTAACTTTTCATCAAAAATAAAATTCGTAATCGCACCATAATTTCCAGAGATTATCTTTTACAATAATGTACCATTTAAAGTTTGCTTTGCTATTATAACATACGGATACGGATCATAGATACTAGAAACCTATGACCCGTTAATGAAAAAAATACCATAGACATTGATTCCGGCAAACGGATAGAAAATAGATTTGGAAACAGCTGTTGAGGATATTTGTGATTGAATGTGTTTCATAAAGTAAAAAATACATTTATATTTTATTCACCTTTTTGATCAACTATATTTGAATGCTACCGTATAAATAAAAAATAAAACATTGTCAGACTAAATGAACCATCAATAGGCTTTAACTGCCCAATAATTGAAGAAGTCAATTGACTCCAATAGCGATGATTGACATGGACAATTATGCATGCACATCTGCAGTAAACAGGGACCTAATAATGAATGATAATGAAGTGGATTTATCTCCAATATGTTTTATATTGCCTGATCTTTATGAAACATTGGGCTTTCAGGCCGTTATTTGAGATTTGAAAAAAGAAAAATTGAAAATAAAAACTGCTGTTTAGTAAATTCTTGCTCGCATAATGCAGTAGGGATTATTTTTTTATTTTTTATGAATTTAGTCTCATAAATATTGTCTTTGATTTATTTCTAATGCCTGGAAATTGTTTTGACACTATTAAAAAGACTTGTTTTATGGTGTTCTGAAATAATGACTTTCAGGCTCGTTTCATATCTGTAGGAGTAAAGGCTTTTGGTCTGCTTTTGGTAGGACTATTTTAAGCCGGTGTAGTCTAGCGAAGTTATATGATTTATCCCAATCGATCAGGTTATGAACAGGTTCAGATTAGGTTAGAGGGTTATCGTTATTATTTTTCCACCCTTTATTTGCCAATTCTCACCTGCAGTCTAAGGCCATGAATCGTCTTAGTATTATTTTCTTTACAGGTTGAAAGACGGCTAATAAAAATCTTCTAGACCACTCCTGGCCGTTCGGAAACTGTTTTGACCTCTTGCTAATTAAGCTTCATTCCGATAGTGCCCTTTAACCTGATTTAAATGGTTTATTTGACTGTGAGTACCTTCAGAACGTCTGATGTTCATGATGTCAATTTGAACTACAATTGGGTATTGGCTATGTCACGTGACATTGTCTATTCCCTATGATCATGTTTTTTAGTCCCTTCTCAACCAATCAATTTATTTATTTATTTAATACTTCATGCACACAAATGTACAGAGGCGGACTTAATGCCTTAGGCATTTTCTACCAGTCGACCTTTGGGTGATGCAGAGAAAATATCAATTTATCTTGTCTTTTCTCTTTCTATCGTGAATTCCACTACAATTTCAGATCTTCATTTTGCAGCATTCATTGTACAAAAAATCTAACGTTTTTCAACCAATTAGCGACTTCGATTGCATATAAAACCCATTAGTTTTTCCCTGTCGTATCGGTACAAGCACGTTGAAATAATAGGTATCGCCCTCTCCTGCCATCTAGCGGTCTTTATAAAGGTGTATCTCCATAATTATAACGAACCCTTGTATTCTCACTTTTTGAGCGTGAATCTTTAGTGACCGTAGCAGGTTCGGATCTGGAAATTCATTAGGCTCCTTCTATGCAAATTCAGTGATATTAAAATTAAAAGCGATCAGCGAATTTGGACCTTACACCTTCTAGTTTAAAGGTTGTTTTGATTTTTGGAGTGTTTAATAACGTTGTGTTCATTTCAGTTCATTCCAAGAGTACCTGATGTGCTCTGAAGAGACAGTGCAGAGGTCCTGTGGCAACGAAGCGGCGCTGTTCACGAGCGCTTTTCTGAAAAGGATGGCGTCAAATATTATTAAGGTTGGTAAATAAGACTGCCTTTTACGGACTGGGAATTTCAGCTCGAACAATCTTTGAAGTGAGTTCCAACCGCCTACCTAAAACAAACTGAAAAGACCCAAGCCTCTTAGCCTTGACCAAGATTGTTTGCGAGACACTAACTAGACTAATTACAACTTAGATCTTTCTTACTTGATTTTTCTTGCAAACTGAAAACCGGGTAGCGAAAAATAAATTCAGTGTTGCGGTTTGGAGAACACTCTTGTAGGTATACCTTCACAATTTTCAATCAGTCTGCTTCATACCAAAGCCTATGAAGTGTTGTTCGCAAACGTATAAAATTTGTGCGCTACCAAAAGAACCGAGCTTTCCGAACTCGCAAAACTATATTATTTCTTTCACAAAATTACGAGTTTTCTAGAGGCAAACCGAAGAGACAATATCGTGACGGGGAACTCTTCGAATTTCGTTCGTGACTCCGAAACTGTGGCTTGTGCTGTAAATTTTATATTTGGTGGTTTATGTTGTTTCATTTTGTAGTTGAAACTATAATAGTAAATACGATGAATCACCTATCCAATGATTTTAACCTAGATATAATAATAGTTATTATGTTTACACAGCGTACCCCTTAATTACATCCCCCACCAGATTAATTTTAAAAGCATTTTGCAAGAACCAAACTGTTATCTTCTGAAAGTAGTATCGTTAAGAAAGTTTCAACATTTATATTTATTTTACAGAATTTCTGCTTCGAATACAACAGGCAGGAGTGCGGGCTACCAGACAAGGGTTCGCATCTCTCCCATAGCGTTATTTTAATCAGTGTTGCAAGCCTCACACACTTAGCATTTTATGCATCTGGCAACTTAGTTCCCACGTAAGTTTTTCATGCAAGGAACAATGAAAAATTTGAATTTAGTGCATACGCTGTGCGGTGTGCAATTGCCAGTACGAGTTTGTCAATAATGACTGATACAATTTGTAATGAACTGTAAGGAATGAATGCGGGTGAATGTTGCAGTTCCTCGGTTAAAAACCCAATAGATACTATTTATTGTAGTTATAGATTATAATCTCATTGTTTTACGCCTTTTTCGTCGTCCATTGTAAATTGTGTAAGTAGTAAATTATGAGCACTGAGTGTTTTATGTTAATAATTTCACTGCGCTGTTGCCAAATATTATTGTAGTCATTGATATTTGTGTAGATACTACATTATTTACCCGACTATGGTATATAAAATGTAGAGGTTATGACTTTTAACAGTGTAGGTATGTAAGAACATATTTGTACTTATTGATGTCTAATTTACGGGACTGATTTACCTAATAAAATCAAAGTAAGGTTATCGATATCAAGGAAACTGACGTTCTCTTATAATGCAAGTTTTCCGTAGTCGGGTTGCAGTTAAAGGCGGAACCACAATTACTTGTCGTGGCGTGGCGTGGCGCAGGATTCACCAATCAAAAGATTCTATTTCAGCCCACGTCATAACACAACGAGTTTTGTAGCCAATCAACTGCGTCAGAAGGAGCCACGACACGTCACGTAAGTGTGGTTCCGCCTTAAGAGAGGTGTACCATTATTTTATCATTTTGTTTAATTTTAATAAAATATAAAAACAGAAATTTAAAATTGCTCAATCAAAAATAAAAGCATTCTTTTGAAATTATCACATTGAAATGTTAGATAAAGATATTATGAAATTATTAATCGTTAATTTGTTAATAGTATATTATTAAAAATATTATTATATTTTTATTGTTTATGTAGGTATACTTATTATAGCTTGTATAGAAAATATTTTATAAGGATGTCAGTCTTTATATTAAGCTCAGAACATCCTGTGATAGTTTGTAAGTAGGTAGAAACATTGTGTCAATATTTAGTGTAAAAAATAACCCTTCTTCGCGGGTAACGTACCTATTTACTTATTTAGCTCCGCAAGTGACTGAATAGGAATAATTACGGCTAATAGTGCTTACACACGTTCGGATTTGGTCCGGCCGGACCACGGATTTGTGGGCGGAGTTAGTAAGCACGGACCAAATCCGAGCACACGCTCGAGTGTCCGCCGGACATTATTATTATTAATTGAGTCCGTCTCGCTCCACACAAGCGTGTGTAAGCGAGAAAGGATTTGTGGGCGGAGTTAGTCCGGTCGGACCAAATCCGGACGTGTGTTAGCACTATAACGAAGTAAGAAATGCCTTCAATTTTTTTTTTCATTCTTATCGATTCTTAAGATTTTTACTCTGTGGAAACGTATAGCCAATATACGTTTCCACAGAGTAAAAATCTTATTCTATTACTATTCAGAGAACTTTATGAATTTGTTATTAATTTTGTAGTTTCATTATTGTTTTATTATTAAATATAATTTTAGTCATTCCTCGTGTACATTTGTAGCTTTTTATTAACGTGGAACGAATGGAAAAGGGGAAAGTAGATATGATAAAATAATAATGTCAATGCAAAATCGTATTTATTTAAGTATATGTTATGCTATTTTAATATAGAGGTTGTGTTCGATCATGGAAGCTCGGAGAAGGAGAAACAAAAATGCAAAACTATAAGTACCTACACACTTCGCTTGCCTTCGCAAAACGTTTTCTATAGCTGTTTTTTACTGCAAATAATGCAGACGAAATCTTTGGTGCTATCACAGTAAGTCAATACACGTACATGGAGTGCTAAATTGGTCAGGACCAAATTTTTGACGTAATCGCACAACGGAAAATGTGTCCCACTGGAAAATAATTGTAGCACAATATCATTATTAGGGTGTGTGTAAATAGTTGTAAGATTTTAGGTAGGTAAGTCTATTTAGTCGGTTTCTTTTCCAGTGGGACACATTTTCCGTTGTGCGATTACAATTACAATTGGTCCTTACCCAAACATGCATACTTTGCCCATGACGCGCGGGTGTCAACATATGTTTTGTTCATAGTCACCGGCATGACATTCATTCTGTGTCTATGAGCTAAGGTTGATTATTAAGTGACGATTATAACTTTGACGTTTGCAATGTTTCTGTGGACGTCATCTGTTAGACCATAGATACTTCATGTTGTATATGCGAATGTGCGTACGACACCTGTGTGTGTGACTGTGCGTGCGACAGTGAGATTGTTTAATAAAGTAGTATGACACTGACTTGCGTTTTGATTGCACGTGTTCATTCCCGCTCCCGTTCAAATACCTAACAGTGGCGACGAGGATTAAAAATAAACGAAAATATGTTTTCCAGTGGAGTTTTTGCTTCAATAACCAACTTCGACCATCTCACAAGCGAATGGGATACCTATAAATCACGGCTCACACAGTGGTTTATTGCGAACGAAGTAAACGATGCGTCGGACATAGCCAAGGTCAAACGGAAGGCAATATTGTTAAGCGCATTAAGTGAGTCAAGCTACAAACTAGCGAGTGACCTGGCGCTGCCGCAGAAGCTTGAGGAGGTAGAATATGACAGCATCATCAGTCTGTTGGACAGCCATTTCACCCCGAAACGACTTGGTTTCGCGGAGCGGTACAATTTCTACTCAGCTACGCAACGCCAAGGTGAGAGTCATACTCAGTGGGCAGCAAGGATTAGAGGATTGGCGGCACATTGCGGGTTCAAACATCTGGAAGAGGCCCTTCTCGACAAATTTGTAATGGGAATGGCAGCGGGTCCCGAGCGTGAAAAGTTGTTCGCGAAGGATCTGCAGGAACTGACGCTGGGCAAGGCCGTGGAGTTGGCTGAGAACGTGTGCGCAGCGCGCAAAGCAGCAACTACTACCCAACTATCGAGCGGCGTGAGCGGCAACGTAGGCGCGAGTGACGCGGTCGCCGCCGCAGCCGCCGGCAGCACGAGGTCCGACGGCGTGTTCAACATCTCCAGGAACGAAAAGTGCAGTGTGTGCGGATATACCAATCACAAGGTCAATCAGTGCCGTTTTAAAAGTTATAAATGCAAAAAGTGTAACCGCAAGGGTCATTTAAGTAGGATGTGTGCGGCTAACTTAAAAGTGAATTACGTCATGAAAGATGATGGGTATGTCGGAGACGATGGTAAGTCACCGGTACTTAATATTAAATGCGTGAGGGGTAAACCAATGTCAGAATTCGTGCATGTTAATGGAATACTTTTGGAGTTTGAGATAGACAGTGGCTCAGCCGTTAATGTAATTTCAGATCATACCTACCAATCTTATTTCAAGGAAGTTCCATTGTCCGACTCTGATAAGAATTTATATAGCTATACGGGAGGTAAAATGCTAACCTTAGGTTTCATTCAATTGACCGTGACGTATGTAGATAGCACTCATGATCTAAAGTTCTACGTAGTTCGCAGTGGCGGGCCGCCGCTCCTGGGCCGGGAATTTCTACATACATTTAACTTAGAATTTGCCCCGGCGGCGCCTGTTAATTATATGGTTAAATCACGTTAATCTTTAACAAAATACTTATTTTTTGTGCGTAGTAGTAGAAGTACCTTCCTATTAAATTTTGTGTGATGCAATGGCCATTGTTTTCAATAAATAGCCGAATTCGACAACTCAAGTATTGTACTACATCCTGCATTACAAGCATTTTGTATGTTTGTTTGTATTGTAATATTCGCTAAAGAATTTTTCATGTCATCTATTGCATGATATATGATCCGTATGGTGCCGGACGTAAAGAATTTCACCATCCCATGTCTTTCCGTGGGTGTCGTAAGAGGCGACTAATGGACAAACCAGAGAATGGGCAGCAGCGTTCTCTGTGCTTCTATAACAACCATACTGCGATCGCCAAACCGCCTGCCAAGCGTGGCGATTATGGCAAAACCCCCCCAATTAATAGCACAAATAAAAAATGGCCCCTAGTACCCGGCAGCTTGCCTACCCGCGACTACGGTAGCGGTCGAGGCTACGGCATGGCAAGGGGTGCTAAGAATCTCCGGACGAGATCCGGCTACCCCAACATCATCATCGACGAACAACATCACCGACGACTGGACCTTGCAACGTACAACACGCGTACACTTCGGACCGACGAGAAGGTCACCGAACTCAAAGAGGAATTGAGCAGGTGGCGATGGAGTATTATAGGGTTATCTGAAGTCCGAAGAGAGGGGAAGGACTCGATAATCCTCAAATCCGGTAACCTGCTCTATTTCCGAGAGGATGGCCGGCAGTCCCAGGGTGGTGTCGGGTTTATCGTCCACAAGTCCCTTGTGAACAACGTGGTGTAGATCGAGAGTGTGTCGACCAGGGTGGCGTACCTTATATTCAGAATATCCTCAAGATATTCGCTGAAGGTCATACAGGTCTACGCCCCAACCTCGGCACACCCCTCCAGAGCCATGCATGGTGTCAAAACTCACTTCACCGTTGTCATGAGGGACTTCATCGCGAATCTGGGCAAACGAGACGAGGATGAGCTGCAAGGGGGGCAATTTGGAGTTGGACGACGGAACCACCGGGGTCACCTACTGGCCAGTATTATGGAGAAAGAGGGCATCTATATGTTGAACTCCTTCTTCAAAAAGCGTGAACACAGGAAGTGGACCTGGCAGAGCCCCGATGGTGCAACAAAAAATGATATCGACTTCATCATGTCAACCAAGAAGCAAATGTTCAATGATGTCTCTGTGATCAATTCGGTAAAAACGGTTTGGTTAAGATCGCGGGAAGGCGCTGGATGCGAGACACACGGGATCGGTCAATGTGGCGACGACGCCTGGGGGAGGCCTATGTCCAGCAGTGGACGTCTTTCGGCTGAAATGATGATGATGATTGCATGATATGAGTCTTCTTATATTCTTTATTGTACACAAAATATACATTTAAAAATACAAAAGGAAAACTTATGTACACAGGCGAGCTTAACCCATAATTGGTTTAGTTCTCTGACAGCAAACCTCAGTGCTAAAGAGAGATTTACAAAATTAGGACAGTTAACAAAAGCGCACAACAAATATTAAAAACATTTTTCGTAGATTTCAGACAAAAAAAATGTTATGTGTTTCATTTCCTTATGTTTGGCATATGCCATTACTTCCCAGAATTTGATCCTTATTAGCGACACTATTGAATGGTATAATACAACATGTCTTTTTATTTCCAAATCAACGGGTTCGATTCCTGGCAAAGAATATTTATTTAAGAAAAATCCAATGATGCAGTTTAAGTTTTCATCAAAATTGGCCTCATAACTCCTTGCAGTGTTTTCCGCTATACCTCATAGTTTAGGAATGGGCCATCCACGCCCACTTAAAAAAACCCACTGTGTATAGAAGGAAATAAAGACGTTATACTGCTCTAAATTGAAATCGCGGTCCTTAATATTTTTGAATAATGAAGACAAAACCTTAATAGTTTTATTTTTAGGATTCCTACGAAAGCTTACTAGACAATGTGTGCTACGGCCTACGCTATAACAAAACATTTATAAAGAAAATATTCAAAATATTTCCTATTCAATTATTATTTTAGCAAAACGTATATATTTATTTATTTATTATATTCTTTATTGTACACCACACAAATATATATACAGGACAAAAAATCATAAAAGCAAGTGTACAATGGGCTATCTTATCGCACAGGGCAATCTCTTACAGACAACCTTTGGATGGACTGAACGAGAGGAGAGGAATTTAGGGTTGTCAGTGTACAACATATCTTAAATAATAATACTTAGACATAATAACATAAAATACATACATACAATAATACATAATATACTAATAAATAACAAAAATATTATAGAGAAAGGAGAAGACTAATTATAGTGAAAGGAAATGCTCCTTCACCATTTTTTGAATGTTGGTAAGGATTGAGCACGCCTCACTTCAATAGGTAATGCATTCCACAAACGAGCTGCTTGAACTGTAAAAGATTTGTCGAAGAAGGACGTGGAATGCATACGTATACTTAATTTTAGATTCTCCGATGATCTCAAGGACCTAGAATGTGTGTCACAAAGGAACTGAAAGCGTTATTTAAGATAAAAAGGACTAGATGGATTAAAGAGCACGTCATATAGCAAAGAAAGTATGTGGGCATTCCGGCGAAGGCGAATAGGAAGGATTTTTTGGGTAGAGGAATAACTTGGGCATCTTTCCAGGCTTGTGGGCAGACACCACTGGAAACAGAGAAGTTGAGGATGTAAAGGATAACAGGAAGAATATCATCAAGGATGATCATTTTACGGCTGACACAGTCACTACCAACAGCATTGGAAGTAATTGATACAATACTCTTTTTAACATCACAAGCAGTGAATTGACTTAAGACAAAAGGGGGATAATCAGCTACCGGAAAGTTCGAAAGATTACTTAGTGTAGTAGCTTTGGTGGCCCTATCCAATACGGGAGAAGAAGAAAAATGACTATTAAGTAAGTTGAAATCCAAGTCTTTAGGAATCGTGTTATGAGACTTTTGCCAATACCTAATGATTTGAGAAAATTCCAGACCTTAGCTGGATCACCATTCTGAACTTTACTATGGATATGTTGGCGGTTTGTGATTCTACACACCTTGCTGCAGTGGATTCTTATTGAGACGTATTTTTCCCTGTTGACTGTTAAATTTCGCAGCTGCTTTTTACTTAGTAAAAGTTTAATTTCCTCAGTCAACCATGGCGCTAAAAGATGCTTAACTCTCACGGCTCGAATAGGTGCATGTTTGTCGTAAAGCTGAATTAGGGTAGAATTCAAGATTTGAACTTGTTCGTCGACGGATGAGAATGTCACCGGCGGTGTCCAGTCAATGTTACTGGCATCCTCTCGAAGACGATCAATGTCCATGCCATCAAAATTGCGAAGCAGAAGAGTTTTGAATTTATGCTTAGGTGGTCGAATTTTATATGAAGTGAAAATTAGATCATGGTAGGAAAAGGCGTCAGCTGAACATTAACCATGTTTAGAGACATGATCTAAAGATGAGACAATAATAAGGTCGAGAAGTGAGGGAACAGAATTAAGAAAACGGTGAGTGGCACCAAGATCGGGAATAGAGAGATTGACAGATTCAATAATATGACGAAGAGAAGAGGAGCGGAAATCTTTTTTAAGAAAACATGTATTAAAATCGCCCATTATGATACTATGACTGTAAGAGGGAATTAAGTCTTCCAGAATTCGTTCGAAAGAGGAAAAGAAATTAATCCGAAGAGAAGGGCAGTAGTAAACCCCAAGGAGAATCTTAGAATGATGCAATTCAACTTCCAGGAAAAGATGTTCACCAGCGCTCGGCGGAGGCGGCTGTGTGGACATACTAACAATAGAAAAAGGAATATAATTACGAAGATAAATGGCCACCCCACCACCACCACCGACCGCACGATCATTCCTGATAAGTTGAAAACCTGGAAGAGTATTCTCTTCCAGGTTTTCAACTTATCAGGAAACTTATCCTATTGGAAGAAGAGGGAAGACAAGGTTTTAAGCATGATTCTGAAATAAGAATTGTATGAATATTCTTACAGTCAAAGCTTGCCAGCATATCGGGGCAGTGGGCCGGAACACTCTGGGCATTTATGTGGACTACATTAAAGTTCTTCGAGACATCGGATAAAAGCGAGACAAGAGTGTCAGCTAATGAGGGAACACTTTCATCATCACTATCCAAAGAATGAAGCGAATCAGAATTACTGCTACAGTCAGGGCTGAGCATAAATATAAAAATAAATATAAATAAAAAGTAGTTACAATTAACTACGCGGTTAATAAAAAAAAAATCGTCCACCTGCCAGTTGACTTAACACATGAATAAATAAAAACAAAACACAAAATTCAATGCAATCTGTAGTCCAGGTATAAAATAAAAAAAGGAAAATATAAATAAATAGTGACACAAAAATTAAAAATAGTATCGTGTAACAGAGCGAGATTATATAAAGTGACAGATTAAGAATATGACAGTGACATTGAAGACATGACAATTGACAAACAGAAAACAATATTATTCCACAAAGGGTATTATGAATAACTGCGAAATTATAGAAAAATGGCTAATTATCTACTGAGAAAAACAATACACAAGAACTACCTGGACTACTAAAAAGAAGAAACAACGAAAAATCTATTTTCTGGCCACGGTCTGTTTGTTTTTTGTTGCGGCTATCCTTGCCACCGCGACCGGCTGAACAACGCCCGGCTCCGGCTGTCCAGAGACCTGCTCCGGCTGGGCGGCCATCAGCTCCGACTGCTGCGCGATCCTATTGAGCTCGGCTAAGGAAGTCACTCGATGCCGAGATCCCTTCGAATCAAGGACGAAGACCGTTCCCTCCGAGGTCCAGCATTGGGTCACTCCAAATTTGTCCCGCGCCGCCATAAATACGTTGTGCCTGGCTTTAGTGAGGAACTCCGACATTGTTATACCGGACCTCTTCAACTTGGTCTTGCCGAACCAGATCCTACTGCGGAGTGCCACATCATGCAGCTTGAAGAGGATCGGTCGGGGCTTGTGGGTTGTGCTGCGCCCCATCCTATGACACCTCTTGATGCCAGATGTAGCTAAATCAATGTTCAGATGCTTTTTAACAACTTGAGACACCACCTGTGCAGTCTCCTCGTCTTGCTCCTCCGACACTCCATGCAACAGCAGGATCTTACGTCACCCACGCATCTCCATATTGTGTCCAGGCTCTGCGCCAACATGGCAACTTGCTGCTGCAGAGTATATTATTAATCCATTTATTTCAGGCTACAGGGCCCATATAAAATAACTTAAACCTAAACATACATAAGAATGGTGTTAGTAACAATACAAACTTATACCTATGTTAGTAGCAATTTTAACAACTATTACAATTTCACAAAGATTAAATGATCATTAATGATCATTGCTTCAGCATTCCAGCTGCAATACTGGAGCAACGATTCATTTGAACACAGTCCTGCCTGTCAGCAATCATGGCCAGGATGCCGTTGGAGCTGGCCCGCACCCTGCGCACCAAGGATGCACATATTTTACGCATCAATGCATAAAAACAATCAACGCGCATTTCCGCAAACATCCCTGATGCGCTACAGAAGCGAGGCAGCCCCATCAGCACTCTGAAGGCATTATTATACTGAACGCGAAGGGCGCTGTACGATTTTTGCGTGAAATGAACCCACAGGCTACAGGTGTAAAACGAGGTACAGAAGGCCCTAAACAGAGTCTTCTTAACCCCCGCAAAAGCACGTGAAAACCTGCGGGCAATCATATTCGCTCTGACCGACAGCGCCCTCCGCTCTCTCTCAATATCGTCATCGTCCCTGAGGCCAGCGGTCAATACGTGCCCAAGGTACTTAGGTCTGTACCCTCGACAAAGGTACATCATTAATTTTAACATCAGGTACCGTTTCTGGATATTTTCCAGCAGCCTCAAACACCATAACGACACTCTTCCGCACATTATACAAAAGGCCGTGGGCACTGGCGTAACTTTCACACAGACTCACCAACTTTCTAAGGCCACAGACTGAGGCACTGAGCAGCACCATGTTATCTGCGTAGCTAATGTTGTTGACGCATATGCCATCAATATAACATCCGACTCTGGTGCTGCTCAGCTCCACAATCAACTGGTCCATTTACAGGTAAAAGAGAGTGGGAGAACTTAGACCCCCCTGTCTCACACCACACTCCAAACCATATGAACTCGAATACGCCCCGTCCCACCTAACACTGTTGACCTGGTTCCCGTACCAAAATTTTAAAATATTAATTACTTCAGGTGGTAAGTTAGCATCATTTAGCTTCTTCCAAAGAGTGTCGTAGGAAGCCAAATCAAAAGCAATCGATAGGTCGAGGAAACAGGCATACACTGCCGTGCTACGGCTTGTATAGTACTCCACAGCGTGCTTAAATCCCAAAATCGCACTTTCAGTGGACAACCCAGGTCGAAAGCCAAACTATGACTCTAGCAATTCCGTTATAAAACAGTTATTAGAGAAATACAGCAGTTACAAGAAAATTATACGAGTTCCAGCCTATGTAAACAAATTCAACGACATCTTGATTTACAAAAAGAAGCGTGAAAACTATCTTACTCTGCATGACCTCAAACGAGCGACGGAAATGATAATAAAATATGTGCAACAAGAATACTTTTTCGAGGAAATATCTCAACTTGAAAAAGGTGAACCTTTAAACAGAAAAAGCCAGATCTTGAATCTCAATCCTGTCTTAGACACCCACGGAGTACTCCGTGTCGGTGGACGGCTAAAACATTCAAGTTTAGACCCCGAAATGAAGCATCCCATTATCATCCCAAATAAAACTAAATTAGCTGACCTTATAATAGACGAATCCCATAGATTTGTATTCCATGGTGGAGTCAAAATGACGAGTGGATTTATACGACAAAAATATTGGATAATTGGAGGAAACCGCGCTACAAAAAAACTATTAAGAACGTGCGTAAAGTGTAGGAGACACGATCCCATTCTAAAACATCAACTCATGGGTGACCTGCCTTCATCCAGAGTAAATCCTAGTCGACCCTTTTATCATACCGGTATTGATTACACTGGACATGTTTTGGTGAAAGCGAACAAAGGTCGCGGCATCAACACAGATAAAGGATACGTTGCAGTATTCATATGTATGTTTACAAAGGCCATACATTTAGAACTCGTATCTGATCTCACAGCGTCGGCTTTTATTGCAGCGCTCAGACGTATGTCAGCCAGAAGAGGAGTTCCCGGGCACATCTACAGTGATCAAGGAACTAACTTCATTGGAGCTAACAAGATTCTAAAACAAGAAATCTTAGAAATCTCAGAAATATTATCAAGCCAAGAAACATTATCTATCGTCGCAGAAATGAACATTGAGTGGCATTTTAATGCTCCGTCATGGCCTTCTGCTGGCGGACTTTGGGAAGCTGCGGTGAAGAGTTTAAAACACCATCTTAGGCGTGTTGTTGGTGAGCAAAAACTCACCTACGAAGAATATAGTACCCTCCTGTCTCAACTCGAGGGTTGTTTAAACTCTCGACCACTTTGTCCTTTGAAGGAGGATCCCGAGGACATAGACTTCTTAACCCCAGCACACTTTCTTGCAAGTGGGCCTACCTTAACGATCTTTGAAACAGAAAATGATCTAAGGACGCGGTGGCACTTGGTACAAAAAATTTATAGACATATTTGGGCCCAGTGGAAAAATGAATATCTCTCACAGTTATCCATTAGAGCAAAATGGAGACAATCCCAAAGGAATCTCAGTCTCAACGATATTGTTATCATCAAAGATGAAAATCTTCCACCTGGAAAGTGGGCTCTAGGGCGTATAGTAGAACTGCATCCTGGTTCTGACGGACACGTCAGAGTCGTTACCCTTAAAACCAAAAATGGTTTCCTAAAACGGCCTGTTGTTAAGCTATCTTTATTACCAGCGGACAGAGACAATAATCCTCCTAGTGACACGAAGATAAAGGATGAAGCACCAAGGAAGAAAAATCCCAAGCGTATCTCCTTGTCGACTATAGCTCTGTCATTAACGCTATTCTTATTGTCACTAATAAACTTATCTCAAGCATCTTATAGCTCTACCCCTTTGAGCAACAACAGCGTTTATTTCGATAAAATCTCCAACATGCATCTTATTAGAGACGATTGGCGTTTAATTGTTTATTATGACACATATCCCTACAAAGAAGGCACGTCGGCACTCGAGAAGTATATCAATTATCTTGAAACATTATGCTCAACTATTAAAGAACACACACCTTGCGCCGGTATCATCTTACAACTCGGGCACGAGTTCGAAGAAATTAAACATTACGATAGTATGTTGACAATGAATGAATCATTTGTAACTGGATATGAGCGGCGGCGCCGGCGTCGTGGACTAATAGACGGAGTAGGCTACGTCGCAAACAGCTTGTTTGGCGTACTAGATCAGCGTTTTGCGGAGAAATACGCACAAGACATCGACCTTTTGAAAGAAAACGATAAACATTTGTATAACCTCTGGAAAAACCAAACCTCAATCGTGGAAGCCGAGTTTAATCTTATGAAAAGAATGGAGAAAGCTGCGAACAAACATCATAAATCGATAAATCAAAAGTTTAATTACCTTAAAGAATCCTATCAAGATCTTCAACGCCATGTACAGAACATGACTTTAGTTACCGATTTCTTAGCATCTGCTATGACGGCGAATAACTTACTGTATAGCCTCAGGAAAATACAAGACTCCATTCTTGATACGATAACTAATATTTACAATGGAAAATTGGACTTCCATCTTATATCTCCTAAACAGCTGAGAACGGAATTAAGTTCTATATCAGCACATTTCCCCAAAGACATGGCACTTCCTGACGACCATTTGAATCTCAAGGATCTCTACAACTTGATAAACGTGCGGACTAAGTACTATAGTAAGTACTTGATCATTGAAATAAGAATACCCCTCATCGAAAGAGACCTTTACGAAATCTTTAATCTCATTCCAGTCCCACGATTATTGAACCATGACATGATACATGTGAAAGCTATCTCAAGTTTTGCAGCCATTAACCTCAGAAAAGACTCATACGTAACCCTTACTGATGCTGATCTCCAGTCTTGTATAAGACAAAATCCTGGGATGATTTTATGTCATACAAAAAACCCTATAAATATCTTAAAAGATGATCACAGCTTGTGTGAAACGATCCCACACACAAGAACCTGTGAAACTATTAGAACCCCTTGTAAAAACATTTGGAAAGAATTAACAGTGGATAATAAATATTATTATTTTTGTTGTAATGAATGCAACTTTAAACTTCTCTGTGACGGCGAAATTACCGCCATTAAAATAATGAACGCAGGTCTGTTGAATGTGGAGGAAGGCTGTATGATAAAGACGGACAATTTCGTTGTCCATTCTACTAAAAGGCTGTCTAGCAAAATGAGTATTGGTACAAGAATGATTGCGCCACAAATATCACCTATTAATCATATATTCAACATATCTACCCCAGAATCTCCTGAAATTAATCCTAATAATTCTGAAATATTACGACAATTTGAAGATATATAGAAAAAGATTGAGATCATGAAACAAACTGAAACATGGAGTGATAAAATATCCTATCACGACGTACATCTTTATAGCGTCTTGTATGCTCTAATCCTTGGAATCCTGATAACTGCAGCGGTATACTGTTGGCGGCGTCTCAGGCGGTCAACACGTCGAGAACCCTCGGTGCCTGCTGGAGAGGCACCTACTGCTACTGCGATCTCTTCACATCCCGGAAATGAGAGTGTTATAAGTGAGTGTAGTGCGGTTAGGGAAAAAGGGCAATCTTTAATCAAAGTGAAAAGGGCAGTGAGTGAGTGTTGTGATCTTAGGGAAAAGGGGCAATTTAGTCAATCTGTGAAAAGTGTTCCCAAAAATCTTATTAAATCTAGCGATTGTTTACAAACAGAAGATAGGGCGTCGTCCCCGGTTTTTCGCGTATTTTCCCTTCCCGATCTAAGATAAGTAGTTGCTCTAGACTACTTGTAATTGTTCGAAATATTGTTAATCTCTCACTACTAATCCCTATCCCTGTCATATAGCTGATAAGTTGAATATTGTTTATCATCTTGTAAATCTCATCTCCATCTTTATCCTACTAACCCCTATCTTTGCCCCCGGGAGCATGTACGGGTCTACCACCGTACAGTACGTTTACCTGGGTCAGCATTATTACGCCACCCGCTCAGTATGTTTCCATCATTTATATTATTGCACTTACACAGCAATAGTTTAGTACGTAATTCGGCAGCATACCGTGCGCGTGACTCATAATCCCATATCATTCACCTTAGTATAAATTAGGCTTAATTTCTTAATTGTGTCCAGACAATACAGTGAATTTATTAACCCTATACTGACTTTCATCTTTTACCTCATCCATTATCTCAATCTTATCCCAACCCCTAACACATACTTTAATACCTCCGTATCACCCCTCTAGCAACGGGGCTGCGGAAAATTCTGTGCGGTCTGTTAAACGTATTCTCAAAAAGGCACAATTAGATCGAGAAGATTTTAATACCGCATTAAATCGATTTCTATTTATGTATAGGAACACGGAACAAAGTACCACCGGAATTGAACCGGCGGTAGCCCTTTTAGGCAGGCGACTTCGCGGCCGTCTTGATCTGCTGCGGTCTGACACAGCGGAGCGTGTGCGTAGTGACCAATTGCGACGCGAAGATAGCCAGAAACGTCCGCTGCGGACGCTGGCCCAGCAAGAACCAGTCATGTTACGAGATTACACGAAATCAAATCGTAAGTGGACTGAGGGTGTTGTGTCCGAGCGTACGGGGCCTGTTTCCTATACGGTGACAAAGAGTGCTGGTCAGACTCATAAGAGGCATATTGATTTACAAACTCGTAATTACACGACATTCTTTGATTAGGGCAATTGACGTAACATCTTTTGATCAAAATAACAGCAAAAAATATGCTAAAGAGCTATCAGTTTCTAAGGGTGATACGGACGACAAAGATGAATTTTTTGATAATGTGGGAGAGGGAATGGAGATCGCGGCTCATTCACCACGGTCAATTCCGCCGTCCACGCCACCTGCTGCTGATAACACTTGTCGCGTGCGCAGGAAAGCGGCTATTCGTTGTCAAGAGATTCTTAAAAATATGTAAACATTGTAACCTTGTCATGTTTCTGATTTGTTATTGTTTCACTCTAAAAATTATAGTACTAGCGTTGTGTTTGGGTTTTAATTTTATGTAACTTGTTTATATTTTCACAACTGGCTAGATATAATTTCTGTGCAAAATTTGGGAGGGAAAAGTGTTATGTATGTGGGTATCTGTATGTAAGACAATAAACAGTCTGCGTTGAGTTGCCTTGTTTCATAGACGTGATCCGTATCTATCAATATATATATTCTCCTATCCCTAATCTCACAGCACGATATTGATCGATCCCCAGTAATCTACCGCAGGAATCTAAGGTAAGTCCTATTGATAAATCTTGTAGTCGTCCCACTTCCCACCTGTTAGATAGGTACCAGTATATCGCCCAATAAGGAGCAAATCCCTAGCTTTCCACTGCTCCGTTACGGCAGTTTCGTGGGTACAGGTTCAGACAGGGTCCAGGAGTCCCAACGCCGCTATGGGCCCCGGTGTTTAACTCCTGGCTTGGGACCCGAAGACCTGTACTTAAAAATGTTTATTCTAGGCGTGGTATGTTTTTACACTGGAATTTTGCTCAGACAAACATAAGGAGGTGTATTATTTACACAAAATAAACAGGCACACATAACAACTGCGACACAGTTACCAAACTAACGTAGTATTAACGTATACAAAAATTTTAATATGTTTTTGTATCAATAAATATTTGTAATGGTATAAACACCTGAAACCTAGACCTTTAAAAATCTCTTTCTTCAAAGAATTGACCATGCAGGCTTGAAAGCCAAAAATGTATTCACTAGCAACTGTACCAAGTGAACCGCAAATATTTCGGGATTGGAAACCAGCGCTATATTCTTATAGGTACCAAAAGTTTATTGAATAAGTCCATCAAAGCACATGAAAGTAAAAATCCGGCCAAACCCTCCATTGTTAAAAAAACTTCCTTCCACTGAGAAAAAATATAAAATACGGCAGCACCAAGTCGAAAACTCACTTCCAACAATTTTCAACGCTCACATAAGACGAGATATTCTGAAAAATGAGGCGAACTAAGTTGCGGCCTCTTTGTACTTCCGCGGAATATCATGACGAAGCGCCTAATACAGCTGAAAAAGTAAAACTTGCCACAGTGAGGCGTTGAATTAGCCCACTGGCTTGCGAAAGTTAACTCATTTCCTTGAAAAACTCCTTTTGTTGCGTGCACTCGCCGGCACGTAGCGCTTTATCCGGAAGCTTTCAGAATATAACCTACATTTCCTCCTAGTAATTAGGTTTGCAAATATTCTTGTTTGCGGAACTCAATATATCTTTCATGCCTTTCTTGTTGACCCACGTTACGTGTGTCGTTTGTTCTTATTTATCGGTAAACTTAAGGAATTACATATGGTGCGTATAACCTCTAGAAGATTACTAGTAAAATAACACGCGATTGAACCTAAATTATTAGAGTAATCCAGGCTATAATTGCTGATTCAGCAGTGCTAAATTGAAGGAGAAAAGTATGCAGATGAGACGAAAGGCAATAGATAAAGTTCAATTTACTAATTATGCCACATACTCGTACCTCTGAAACAGCGGTTCCCATGCAGATGCAGATGCCACGTTCGAGAAGTTCAGCTCACAGACTAGGTACACTATGCTGGCCAGCGGTACACAACACAGTAGGTCTAGGTAATACAGATAACACTTTCCATGTAGGTTCAATTAATAGATTTGGGCGAGATGACGCGTGACGCGCACTCAACCCATGGTTGCAAGAGACTGGCGACGATCGCCTGCGGCCGTGGCGTGGTGGCGGCGTTAAATGACCGTAGCGGCACGGCGCGGAATATCACCAAAACAACGATAGGTGACACTTATTTAATAAATTGGAACTAGTATACCAATGCCTTTCAATCGCCCTATGGTGATGTAATAAAATATGAACTATAAATTAGGAAGCGTAACCATTTTCCCCGGCTTGAAAGTTCCTACTTTCGAAACACAAAGGAGAAGTAAAATAAGTTGCAGATCATCACAACTCTACCAAACGTTATGAGAACTCTAAAGTTGCGACTTTCTATTTGTTATAGCGGTTTGAGAAACCTCTTCATCCTTGTGTCTATCATGAAAAGTGGACTGTATTTGAAGGGTTCTGGCAATAGTGCGTTGAAAATAAGCGGGAAAATATTCACGGATCAATTCGGGCGATCTAGTATGGAAATGAGGGAAGTAGTACGCCTTACCTTGTAGTGGTCGATGCCAGCCCACGTGTGGCAGCGAGCTGGTGTTCTTCTACTCCAAACTGGCGACTTTCAGGATCCACACACTTCACACAATTGTTTTATATCCGCGAGGCGGGTTAATAGACACGGTTCACAAGGTTCTCTGCAATCTAACTAATTAGATGCATCAGTCTCCAGCCAGGTGGCTTGGAAAGCTGGCGGTTGAGATACGAGGCCCGTTCACGTTGAAGTTTCGGTTCGTTCTGGCGACCTGTCATTAAGGCGTACATAAAGGGAAAAGGAATGAGGAAGGAACGAGATAATTAGGATATCGATCGCCCGTGAAATCTCAAATGCGTTTGTCTATGTGTTTTTGGTCATTGATTTATGACATTTACAAGAGATGGCGCTACCATTTTCCCGGCCTTAAAGGGTCACCTTTAATGAAAATTAAACTTAGCCCTATGAGGTGTACTACCGTATACCTATTCAGCAATACGGACTAAGATGCGGATTTTTACATTTCAATTATTAAGATTTAAGATAAATACTGCGAGTTGCATAATACATTAAGTTGCATACCTATAGTTAAATTTTAATAGAAAATTATGTTGCGTCGCTAACTAACTAAAACTAAGAGACCTAACTATCAAGCCAGGCCTTATTGAGTCGGTAATGGACACAGACGCACAACAGGGCGCACATAGCTACCCTTTGCGGTTTTCACAGTAACAACACGGGTTGTACCGTCCTTGGAGGTATGCAATTTATCAATAATGCCTAACAGCCATGAAAGGGGTGGAAAGTTATCAGTAATGATAACTACAATAGTACCCTCTTGTATAGAAGGTGCAGGACTATTCCATTTGGATCTAGCCTGAAGTTGATGTAAGTATTCTGAACGCCAGCGCTGCCAGAACGACTGCACCAGTTTGTCAAGTAGAGTATGTCGCTGAAGCAAGCTGAGCGAGTCTGCTTCAGGAGCGGGAAAGGACAACAATGGCGCGGTGTGCAAGAAATGCGCAGGGGTCAGTGCTGATGGTTCAGTAGGGTCACTACTCAAAGCAGTGTACGCAAAATACGCGCTTAGACGTGGAGTTGCGGACACCAGCCCGTCTTAACCTCTTAACCTAAGTGGCCGCGAATTAACTAGAGCCTCAACTTGGCTAAGGACAGTTATAAGTTCCTCGTAGGAGAGGATTTGTTGACCTATAACTTTAAAAAGGTGAGTTTTAACTACCTTAACCATACTTTCCCAACATCCTCCAAAATGTGGGGGAGCAGGCGGAATAAACTTCCAATCTATATGATTGAAGGAAAGTTCTTCCTCAAGATGAGGACGAAAATCTTTAAGAAATTTGTGAAGGTCGCGTAAATAAGAACTTGCACCTACGAAACAAGTACCGTTATCGGTATATAAGCATTTAATAGGACCGCGTCGCGAAAGAAAGCGTTTTAAGGCTGCAAGGAAAGTCACTGTACTTAAATCTGTTGCCACTTCAATGTGCGTGGCACGCGTCGTCAAACACGTAAAAATGCAGAGCCAAGCCTTACGGCTCTTAACAACTCGACCACGAAATGGTGTGTACTGCAGCGGGCCTGCATAGTCACAGCCGGTGTGAGTGAACGCCTTGTCGACTTGGTTAACACGCTGGCTAGGTAGATCTGCCATAAGTGGAAGAATAAGACGCGGGCGGAACTTAAAGCAAGTGTTACAGTTGTGGATTCTGTGACGAATTATTCGACGTGCAGCTAAAATCCAATAATTATGCCTGAGTAAGGACATAAGCAACTCCGGACCGGCATGAAGATGTTTCTTGTGACAAAAGTCAACAAGAAGATCAACAATATGGTCATGACGTGGTAGAATACAGGGATGTTTATATTCGTAGGGTTCGTCCGAATTTGTGAGACGACCACCAACTCGTATGATGCCGTGCTCATCGAGAAACGGCTTAAGCTTATGGATGGCGGGAGTACATGGTTTATTGTTTTTTAAATTTAAAATATCGTTACGGAAATGAACATCCTGTACAGCTCGCAGCAATTTAATTTCTGCATATTTCAGATCAGAGCTTGATACAGTACGTGCACTAGGCTGTTGTCTTAAAAACTTATAGATGTAAACAATAGCGCGTAGCAACTTAGACCACGACGAAACACGTAGTGCTAGCGCGTAAATTGGTGATTCCGTAACCTCAGAAACCACGGCATGAGCGACTGATTTCTGTTCGGGTACGCCCTCATGCAGTGCATTGTGTTCGAAAGTATGTATGGGCCACTCAGCTGGGTCATGAGAAACCCACGATGGTCCACGATACCACAATGGATGCTGCAAGAGCTTAGCTGGCGTGACACCACGAGACAGACAATCAGCGGGGTTCTCAGTACCTGCGACATGGTTAAAACAATTAGCGGGTATAAGCTCTATCAGCTTAGTAACCCGATTGGCAACAAAAGTTTGCCAGCGGTGTGGTGAGGAATTTATCCAGGCGAGCACTACTTTAGAGTCAGTAAACGCGTATACCTTATGGATGCGGTAGTGGGGCGATATTGTGTCTTGTACCTTGCGAAGCAACTTAGACAACAGTAGGGCCGCGCACAACTCTAGTCTAGCCACCGAAATGGTTTTCACAGGTGAGACTTTAGACTTCGCACTAACTAACTGCACGGAGTAGTTAGAACCATTGTATATTTGCATGTATACGACTCCACCGTAAGCACGCTCGCTGGCGTCAGCGAAACCTACTAAATTCATGGTGCATCCGTCGACCAACCCCAGATGACGCGGGATAATAATTTCATTAAGCGTAGAAAGCTCAGTACAAAACTGCTTCCAGGCGGTGACTATATGTTCAGGTGGTATGTCGTCCCAGTCACACTTTGCTAGCCAAAGTTCCTTAATTAAGAGCTTAGCGTACAGAATAGTGGGGGCGACAAAACCCATTAAGTCCCATAGCCGAGCCACTGTGGAAAGCATGGTTCGCTTGGTACATTTATCATCTGGTGTGGTGACGTCAAAGCGGAAACTGTCACAAGACTTGTCCCAGCGTAAACCCAGGACCTTATGCGGTATAGACTTCTCATACTCGATATCGGGCGAAGCCTTATGAGTATCAGGTATGTGTGCGAGAACCTCTTTCGAGTTACTTGTCCATTTGACAAGGTCGAACTGGCCTCGCTTGAAGAGCTGAATAAGCTCATCACAAAGCGAATTTGCTTGCGGTATGGACATGACACTACAGGCAATGTCATCCATATATAGGGCGGAAGAAGCAGCAGCAGACGCTGCAGGGAAATTATCGCCTTCATCAGCGACTAACTGGCGGACTACACGTAAGCGTGATATGGACTAGACTTAAATCCGAAGCAAACACGATTAAATTGGTAGACCATTATAGGTTCATGTTTACTGAATCTGTAAAAGATGCGTTGAAATCTACGGTCCGCTTCACGAACGCCGACATTGAGAAACATTTGGCGGCAATCAGCAGACAGGGCTATTTGAAAGAGTCGAAAACGAATTATAATATTAAATAAATCACCCTGTAGATTGGGGCCTGCATGTAGAATGTCATTGATCGACTGTCTCGATGTAGTTCGACTACTAGCGTCTAAAACCACGCGAAGTTTAGTGGAAGTCTTATCTTCGCGAACGACACCGTGATGCGGAATGTAATATGACAGATTAGAAACGTTGTCATCTTTTAAAACCGGACTCAAATATCCCTTATTTATGTAGTCCCGCATGACGTCATTGTAAGCGCTGCGTAACCCTAAGGACGCATCAAGTTTGCGCTCCAAACAATGAAAACGCCTAAGTGCGGCAGCGTATGAGTCGCCTAGCGAATAAGGGTCGTCGCAAAATGGCAGCGACACAATATATCTACCACTGTCATCGCGAACAGTGGTAGCGCGAAAATGTTCTTCGCACTCGAGATCCTTACGGCTCTGCGAGGGCGAGGCGGAAATTTCTTCAAGCTCCCAGAATCGTTTTAGAAGCGAATCTAAACTGGGATCTTGAAGAACAGAACAACATGAAGTTGTACTCGTACAGTGTGAAGTATGTGCCGTAGGTACGGAACCCATAACCACATACCCCAACACAGTTTCAATAGCGGGAGGTATATTATATTGCTCGCTATGCACTATGTTAGGCAAAAGCAAGCGCGGGAATATAGCAGCACCAATCAAAACATCGATACCGCTCGGCTCCGCAAACTTCGAATCTGCGAGCGGTAATGTTTTGAGATGTGTAAGTTTAGAGACATCGACGAGAGCGGTCGGCAATGTCTCCGTTATACGTTCAACAATAAGCGAAGAAACGTTAAAATTAATATCATTACTAAAACGAGAATATAATTTAATATCTACGGAACCTTTAACTGGTTTTTCCGACCCACCGATTCCTTTAACTATTAAATTAGAAGTATGAAAGTTCTTCCAAAGTCCTAGACGCTTAAAACATTCAGAAGTAATAAAATTACTTTGTGATGCACTATCTAGTAAACAACGTATTATGTGCGGCTTATCATTTACATCGTAAATTACGACTTGAGCAGTAGCGAGCAGAACGGTCGTGTACGCCGTACATTGCGGGCTATCTCTCGGCGACGGCGACGCCGCAACGCATCGAGTGTCAATCGAACGCGATCGAGCGGCGCCAGCGACAGAGGTCGTACACAACGATACCTCAGACTGTGAGGTAATAGAAGGTACAGTCGGCATAGGCGTTGGGACCGGATTCGGCTGTGACGTCACTACAGTTGATAATTGCGGGTTTTTATTAAAATGTAACAATGTATGATGACGTTGATTACATGCGCGACACTTTAATTTAGAAGAACAGTTAACCGTTTTATGTTTAATACTCAAACAATTGACACAAGCACTGTTGTCTTTCACACATTTGAAACGAGCTGTCGGAGTCAAATTATCAAAAGCGGGACATTTATATAAGTGTTCATGGATATATGCTTCGCACAGACACTTGTTTGAATTATTTAACTCAGAGCAAGCTACATAGGATTGTGGATTAGGAGCGGTCATTTTATTATTAAAACTACGCGATTTATTAGACTTATGTGAATTGTCCGAACTAATAGGCTTATTATTGTTAGCTAAGGGTGGTTGGGTATTACGGAATATCCGACACTGATCATTGATGAAGCTGACAAAACTATCTAGAGTGGGAATCTTACGATTACGTTCTGTCATCTCGAAAGCGCGAATAGTTTCAGTGTCAAACTTTTTTATTGCGAGGTGCAATAAAATGAAATCCAGAAGGTCAACTAATTTTAGATTCTTTAGGGAATTAATTGCGGTGATGAACTTGTCCACAAATAGCTAGTAATTCGAAACAGACGCGGGACCGGACAATTTAAGATTTAAAGCTTGATCCAAATAGGTAGACGCGAGGACACGAATATCCTGGTACCTATCGAGGAGTGCCTGGAATATGACTTGGTAATTCTCAGCACACGGTGTGACGCCCGCGAACACAGACTGTGCCTTCGGCGACAGCTTACCTATTAAATAGTACAACCTGTCTGCATCCGTCAGCGACTTATTGTCATGAACTGTAGATTTAAAACTTGCATAAAATAATGGCCAGTTTCGTATATCACCGTCGAACGACATGAGTTCGATTGGCGGCAACCTTGGTCTACATGTTGCGGAATCACTCATACTTTGCCTCCCGGACGGCTTATCTTCCAATTGAGACATCACACGTTTCACGGAACAATACATATCCTCGAATGAGGCGTAGGCTTGATAGCTAGGCTTCGCATCGGGATATACAGCCAGTAACCTAGCATTACAATCATCCAATAATCTATGAAAGTCCGTTCGAATATCATCTATTGTTACACAAGAACTGAGAAAGCCTTCTCTCACCGATTCGGAAGTATTAGCGACTTTAGAGCGATCATAAATTGACTGAATACGCTCGAAAAGTATGTTACGCTTAGCTTCTAAAATCACCAACTGTTGATCTTCCGAAGAAGCGATTGCTTTCGCATCACGCGGCATTGTTATGTTATGTAGTTACAAATAACCAAACAAACAAAACAATGTACGGTAATTATTTAAACGAACAACTATATGTAGAAAAGTAATACTACTGATTGTGACTGTACTGTGACAACGGGTTTCGCAATATTTGCGTAGTAACGAAATAAGTTTTTTCGTAGTACCCACTAACCAAAGTAATTAGATAGTACAAAATGTTAATAGCATTACTATCCCAACCAGTTTTATTGCTAAGTTTGAATATTGTTTAAGATAAATGAATAGGTATAAATATGCAACCTATAGCCCGCAATCGTCGAAACGTATTCGGTAAAGTTATGATATTTATACTGCGTAGGTACCTACAAGTAGTACACCTATTTTATTTTTCTCTTATAGAATGAATGTCTACCCCGCGGTATTCGGAAAGTAACTTATTCCTAACAATTTATAATTGGAGGTAGGTGATTCCTATAAGGGCGGTTAAACTAAAAGACGCTTGAAATATAGAAATTTACAATACGACAAGTTAGTTTTAAATAAGAATTATTTTTAATAATAGCAGATACGTAATTATGAACCTGCTATAGCGGCGTTGATGGAACCACGTATTGGGTTTACAACTTGATTATGTGGGTAGGCGGCTAGGTGCCACGACCCTAGTAGGAATTTATGATTGATTCCTACGTAAGAAATAAAGGAAAATGGATATATTATAGTAATATATCGGGCTACGAAGGACCAAAAATGTTATAGCGGTTTGAGAAACCTCTTCATCCTTGTGTCTATCATGAAAAGTGGACTGTATTTGAAGGGTTCTGGCAATAGTGCGTTGAAAATAAGCGGGAAAATATTCACGGATCAATTCGGGCGATCTAGTATGGAAATGAGGGAAGTAGTACGCCTTACCTTGTAGTGGTCGATGCCAGCCCACGTGTGGCAGCGAGCTGGTGTTCTTCTACTCCAAACTGGCGACTTTCAGGATCCACACACTTCACACAATTGTTTTATATCCGCGAGGCGGGTTAATAGACACGGTTCACAAGGTTCTCTGCAATCTAACTAATTAGATGCATCAGTCTCCAGCCAGGTGGCTCGGAAAGCTGGCGGTTGAGATACGAGGCCCGTTCACGTTGAAGTTTCGGTTCGTTCTGGCGACCTGTCATTAAGGCGTACATAAAGGGAAAAGGAATGAGGAAGGAACGAGATAATTAGGATATCGATCGCCCGCGAAATCTCAAATGCGTTTGTCTATGTGTTTTTGGTCATTGATTTATGACATTTACAAGAGATGGCGCTACCACTATTATAAATAAGAATATTCAATTAACTATTCTACGCGGTAATTAAATCTAATACTGCACATTGGTGCACGGTAAAATTAATTATTAATGTAACGAAACTTATTGAGTTGGCAAAGGGCACAACTTTACTACCGGGCGACTCTGAAGGATCCCGCTTTTAGTTTTTACCAGAAATATTTCTGTGATTACTCCGAACGGCCAATGCAGCGGCATCACATTGTCCTGCATGGAGACGACAACCATACCGACCCGTATTGGATTGGCAGGGGTGTTCCATTTCTGTTTGGATTGTAGGGTGTGCAGGTTCTCTTGGCGCCACCGCTTCCAAAAAGACTGGACCATTTGGTCAGTTAATTCATAACGCGAAATAAGATGTAACCGCGTTTCATTGACTTCGCGGGCGGGGAGAAATAATAGAGGTTTCGTATGCAAGAAGTGAACTGCCGAAAGATTCTCATGAATCTTAGCGATACGATTGGCTACGAAGGTGTGCCATCGATGCGGTGCGGAATGAATCCAACTCAAGGTTACAGTTGAATCCGAGAAAGCTACGACTGCCTCAATGGCGTGTCGAGCTGCGAAAAAATTATATACTCGCTTTATTACAGTTGATAAGAGGAATGCGGCGCATAACTCGAGACGAGCTAGCGAAACTAATTTCAGTGGCGCGACTTTAGATTTCGCACACACCAGCGAAACGACGATACTACCGTCGGGTCTGAGAACGTGGGCGTAAACCGAACCACCGTAAGCTTTCTCACTAGCGTCGGCAAAACCGACGAGGGAGAGCCTACAGCGTTCTACGACACCGACATGTCGCAAAAATCTCAGTTCAGGGATAATTGGCAATTCAGCTTGAAATTGTTCCCACAGACGAACAATGCGAGGTGGTGGGACGTCATCCCATCCAAGTTTGACAAGCCAAAGCTCTTTGATAAGAAGCTTGGCGTATAAAATTATCGGTGCCACGAGGCCTAAAACGTCGAAAAGACGTGCAATGGAAGAAAGAATATTCCGTTTCGTGCAAGGGCGAACATTAGGGTTAACCTGGAATACGAAACAATCCTCATCAGGGAACCAACGAAGTCCCAGTATTTTCTGTGTCGGATCTTTACTTAGGTCCACGCTCTGTGAAAGTCGTAATGACTCTGGAATATTCCAAAGAACATCGACACTATTGCTAGACCACTTCGTTAGCTGAAAATCACCGAGAGAGAATATTTTTATTAGTTCACGAGCCGAGTCTATAGCCAGCGCAGTGCTAGGTATAGAACTAACTATGTCATCCATGTAAATATTTCGCTGCAAAATGTCCCTGGCGAGAGGTAACTGCGTTCCTTCATCCTGACATGTTGGATAGTGCGAATCGCTATAAAAAGACTACACTTTAATCCAAAGGGAAGCATTGAAAACTGATAAATTTGAAGTTCTTCTTCCTTATTAAACCGATATAAGATACGTTGAAGCGAACGATCTTGTGGGCGTATACCTGTACGTAAGGATATAGATTTAACATCTGCGGAACTAGCGACACTAAAAAGCCTAACATTTAACAAGATGTTAAAAAGGTCAGCCTGAAGGACTGGACCTGCGTACAGGATATCATTGAGCGAGGTACCGTTATCTGTACTTGCACTAGCATCTAGGACCACGCGTAGCTTAGTGGTCACTTTATCCTCTCGAATAACAGCATGGTGAGGAATATAGTAGTCCATTTCTCGCTCCTTACAATTTCGTTTGGGCAACCCACATTCAGGTAAAATATTTTGCACCAAAGAAATATAATTGTTCTGTAGATAATCCCGTATGACGTCATCATAAAGAAGCTTGACGTTAGGAAGCGATTTAAGTTTACGTTCGAGGCTATGGAATCTCTTGCGAGCTATCTATCCTACCTATCAACAGAATTTCCTAACGCTGACGCGTCTGTTTTCAGTGGTAAAGCTGCAACATACTTGCCATTTGGAGCGCGGGTAATTGTGCTACAATAAAACTCTTCACAGTGTTTATCATCCGCACTCCCTACGGACGAAGCAGTAACATCTTCAATCTCCCAAAACTTACGAAGATCGAAGTTATCGAAAGAACTCGCAAAGAAAGACAGAGTGTCAGTTGAAGGTTCGATAATATGTGCTTCTCCTAGAAGTATGTAGCCGAGCATAGTCTCCAATGCATCGGGGCAACCGGGTGCGCTGGTCACGGGACCGGGTCGCAATAACTTAGCGAACAACGTGACTCCAAGTAACATGTCAATATTACCTGGCACACCCCAGCTGTCATCAGCGAGTAGTTTAGGATCAATTAGCTTCAATTCGGCAGTATCTATAGCACCCAGAGGAAGCTGCCCGGTTATCTGATCCAAGACTAGAGCGTCAATTCTATACCTAGGTTGCGAGCAAAACCGTGAGCTGAACGTAAGATTCACTGAGCCGCGAACGGGCTGCGATGTGCCACCAATACCAAGAACGGTAGTTATTGAGTCCGTATGTATAGTTAGACCGAGCATACGGCAGCAACGCGATGTCATATAATTATTTTGCGACCCAGGGTCCAAAAGACATCTAACCACCACGCCCTTACCCTTCCTACCCGCCACTAACACCTTGGCAGTAGCCAGCACTTCGGTGCTACGTGTGGCCTGGACTTGAGCAGAAGAATGCGTACACAACGCCACACGATCTGGGTCGGCCGCAGAAATGCAGGCTGGGTCGCTAGCGGGCACCAGCGCAGGGGCTTGCGTCGATTGCTCAAAATGCAATAAGGAATTATGCTTACCGTTGCATTTCCTACATGTTGACTTAGATAGGCACTTAGAGACGGTATGTTGGCTACTTAGGCAGTTAACACATCTGTTATTGTCTTTTACAAACTTAAATCTATTATCCGCGCTCAACTTTTGAAACGCTTTGCACGTATACAAGTTTTTATGCGGGGATTGACAAAGTGAACATTTAGATTCAGTAGCCACAAACACCTGCGATACCTTAGATGAGGTGCTGGGTCTACCTGCGGGGGCGGGCTTAGTTGCCACAGAAGAGATACGACGTAAGATTTTTACTTGTACACGAACAAACTTTACGAAATAATCATAATCCAACTCTTGTTGATTACGAAGCGACATTTCAAAATGTTTTGCTGTATCTGAGTCTATTAACTTAAGACCCCAATGAATAAATATAAAATCATCCAAGTTATGTATTTTTAATTGTTTGAGTCCAGCAACCGTAGAAGTTAATTTATCGAAACCTTGTTCAATATTAGCGGGTGTCGTTCCGAACGACTTCAATGAGAACAGTTGATTTAGATAATTAGTGGCGAGCGCGCGAGTATCCAGGTACTTTGCGATAAGCGCATCCCAGACAACGCGGTAATTATCGCCAGAAGGTACAATACCTACTGCCACATTCCTAGCCTTTCCCTTTAGAATACTCAACAGATAATGAATGCGATCAGAATCTGATAAATCTGCGTTCGTATGTATAATACGTTTGAAAGTCTCATAAAAGAACGGAAAGCTCTGAATATCACCGTCAAAGGCAGGCAGCTCAATTTTAGGTACCTTTATGTGATGAGAACTAGGGCTCACTGTCGGGCTAGGTTCCTTGGAAACAGTTGATTCAGTTAATGAAGCTAAAGTAAATTATATCTCGCCGACCAACTCATCAAATGAATGTAAGGCACTATAGCTTACTTCGCACTTTGGATCCAATGTCAATTTATCTCGTCCATTATCTCATTGCATTCGCTACGTTGGCCGTCAATTTGTTTAGCTTGAGCAATAAAAGTATTACGTAATCTTTCTGTTGTTAAAGATTCTGTTGAATCCAAAATCCTTTGAACCCGCGCGAAATACGAGTCGCGTTTACTTTCCAACAATCTAAGTTTAACCTTGTCCGTCATAGTGAACAGAAGTTAAAATATGGAAACAAAAAAAAAACAACAAATTTTTATCTTTTACGGAACCCGCGTAAGTGAAATTAGTGGTCCAATCAAACTGATAACTCAACGAAAGATTTTACAACTTACGTAAACAATAGTACGGAACGATCCGTACACGCGTACCCTAACAATAATAAATTGTAAGGTGAAAAAAAAATATAAAGCGTACAAAGTTTGAACAACGTACAAAGTTTGAACCGCGTACAAGTAACAAAGTCTAATACAAATAAAATAGTAAGCACGCGTAATACCTTATGAACGTACCCATCAACCTATTTTTATGATTAGCTTGGAGATACCTACAACCCGATAATTAACATTTATGTCGGATGCGATGCGATATTTTTTTATTCCTTTTGTACTACTTCTATTTATATGAGATTAACTTACTCAATACATAGAATATGTACAGATTCTTAACCAACAATAAGTTAAGTGTGCAACTTAGAAACAAGTATGGTACTTATTTCCGTAAGCGATGCGATTGTGTTCGTAACGAAATACCTTCGTAAAACACAATAAAATTCCTAACAAGTAAATACGCAGATGACCGTTCGAAGTAAATTATGTAGTAAGTACTACGTTTACAAGTTAGGTGCGGGGGTGATATGTATAAATATACGGCTGTTTCCTATGAGGAGAACTAAAGCGTAAAGTTTATACAAATCTGTTATTTTACCTGAAGGTTCCTATCAAAATATCAATAAAATAACACCCGACGCAATGATAACCTGGTTAATTGCAATAATTAATCAAATGCGGTTGAGTCTAGAATTATAAAAAATACCTACTCGTGCAATACGAGTATAGTAGGCATTTACTTAACGAACCAATAGTAGTAGTGTATCGTAAAATAACAATCAATGTTATTCATTCAGCAAATCTCGATTAGAAAAAATATACAAAAGTTTCCAATGCGTAAATAAAAATTAACCGTACGATAACAAGAACTGGAATATTCCACAGTCACGTAGGCCAACTTTTATGTGAATGTTTTAACAGAATACCCACAATTTTCATACACGAAAAAAAAAAAATGTAATTACGCCGAAAATTAACTGATTTATTAAATAAACTTACTTAGCGATATGAATCAACGTTGATATTCAATTAAATGTATTCTTTGGAGTTTCAATTAGTGAAATTAAAGATTTACGTTAACAATTAATTTGCCGGTAGAAAGTACTACACGCAAGGCAGCCAGCCTTATTCCCAACGCAATAGAGGCGAGAATTGTGTGATGATCTGCAATTCATATGGAAATTTCCCAAACTTTTTACTTAAATTTAGAGTTTTAGGACTTAAAATTAGGCTGAAAATAGGCCCAAATTTAATTTATCCGGCTCGAAGGACCAAAATGGTGCCTATAACCTCTAGAAGATTACTAGTAAAATCACACGCGATTGAACCTAAATTATTAGAGTAATCCAGGCTATAATTGCTGATTCAGCAGTGCTAAATTGAAGGAGAAAAGTATGCAGATGAGACGAAAGGCAATGGATAAAGTTCAATTTACTAATTATGCCACATACCTCTGAAACAGCGGTTCCCATGCAGATGCAGATGCCACGTTCGAGAAGTTCAGCTCACAGACTAGGTACACTATGCTGGCCAGCGGTACACAACACAGTAGGTCTAGGTAATACAGATAACACTTTCCATGTAGGTTCAATTAAGAGATTTGGGCGAGATGACGCGTGACGCGCACTCAACCCATGGTTGCAAGAGACTGGCGACGATCACCTGCGGCCGTGGCGTGGTGGCGGCGTAAAATGACCGTAGCGGCACGGCGCGGAATATCACCAAAACAATTCAATTAAATTCAATTCTTTATTGCATATCACATGTGTATAACAAAGATCTTATAACAGTAGTATAGTTCACATGGACCCTGTTGGGCACAGCAATATATTAGAGAAATGAATACCTAGCTTATTATAAATTAATTAATGTAACTGATAAATTACAATGGAAGCTTTACATGATACTACAGAATAACAATTATAAAAAGATTAATTTCAATTAAAGTTTAGATAAAAGTGAAATAAAACAAAAACAAAAATGGTATTTCAATTAAAAACTAAGATAAAATAGCAATGTCAACAAAATAAAATAAAACAAAATACAATATGTCAATACGTCGTGCACAGCAATTTAAAATAGTATCTAATAAATACATAGCATAAAGTTCAGGTAATATAATTTTGATTAATTTTACTTAAGTTTTAACTGTCATTTGAATTATGATGGCACTGAATAAATTGTAAAATAGATATAAGTCGAGGTACAAGTCAAATAAAATAAAATGGTGAAAAGTCAATAAATATGAAAATAAATGGTAATGTCACAAATAAAGGAAAACGAAATACAATATGTCAAAACAGAATCAAATAATTGGCATGGCAAATCAAAATGTGAACGTGTCTGATAGTCATGTACGAAAGTCATCATTAAAAAATTCATTCAATGTATAATAGCATCTATCAACTAACCATTCTTTGAGGCGTTTAATAAATATTTTGTCGTTTTTCTCATTTTTGATGCCGTTCGGTATTTTATTATATATTTTTATAGACATTATGTTGGGACTCGTGCCATGTAGTTTTAACTTTGATGATGGTATTACGAGTGTGTTTTCAAATCGTGAACGCGGTGCATATCGGCGATCTTGTTCAGTAATTTTTTGGTAGAAGTTTGGTTTCTGTCTCACAAATTTGCAGCTTTCTAGAATATAGATTGATGGCAGAGTTAGAATTTCAAGTTGCCTGAAATGCGGTCTACAAGTTTCATCGTTAGCAATGTAAACCAATATTCTGATACATTTTTTTTGTAAAATAAACAATTCGTTGCTATCTACACTATTACCCCAGAGAATTATTCCGTACGTCAGCCATGAATATGCGTATGCATAGTATGTCGATAGTGCTGTTTTCAAGTCGGTTGTTTTTTTGAGCTCACGTAATGCGTAAATGAAGCTGGATAATTTAGATTAAATTTTCTGGATGTGTGCTTTCCACGTCATATGGATATCTAAGTCCAAACCTAACAAAGTAAAAGTCTCAACGCATTCTAAATTTATACCGTTAAACGTAAAATTAATCGTCAAAGGTTTTTTCTGATAAGGCCTAAATTGCATAATTTTTGTTTTCGAAAAGTTGATTTCCAGATTATGATCTTTCATCCAGATTTGTATATTAAGAATTATATTATTTAGATTCACATGTAGGTGTTGAGAGTCCGTACAGGAACGATAGGTGACACTTAGGAACAACGATAGGTGACACTTATTTAATAAATTGGAACTAGTATACCAATGTCTTTCAATCGCCCTATGGTGATGTAATAAAATATGAACTATAAATTAGGAAGCGTAACCAACATAAGTGAAATTAAGATAAGGGTGAGACAAGAAAAAGTAAGAAAAACGTTGTAGAAAATGAGAGTCTATTTGTTTGTGCGGAGTCTGTTTTTGTGAAAAGGGAGAGTATTCTATGTGAACAAAACATATCAGTTGGTAGTACGTGATGTTATATCAAGCGAGACAACTCGTTGAAGTAGTGGCAATGGACTCCTATACTCCTAACGAATCCCTCGAGAAACTTCACAAACATATTTATGTTACAACAGAACATTGGCCCAACAATTAATATTAAACCCGATTTACAGATTAAAAGCGTTTTGGTGTGCACTATAAACAAACTTTGGCAAATGAAGCTAAGTTAATTTTAAAGATATTTAATTATTCACCCTCTTTGATATTCAAATGAAGAACCTACGACAAGCTTACTAGAATCCATAAAATATCTACTATTATATTAAACTTGTAGATAATACCGCTTTATTCAGCCATCACTTACATTTCAATACATTAATTACCTCCGATACAAATGGTGCCCATCATTTTCACTAATCGACTGAAATTCGACCATTATTTGTACCAGTCATGTCTTCAAATCGGCCATCTAACAACGTACAGATTACATTTACGGTGTAAAGACGCAACAAATCTATGTGTGCAATATTGCCAATAACACGACAAGAAAGAAAAAAAAAGAACAAATAGTCGTCACTTAGAGCGTCCGATCTTTTTGGAGCAAACTTTTTAGGATTAAATCTTTTCTCTTTGCATTTCGGTGCAGAATTGGAGAACGGCGTAATAATTGATTGGATTATACCTTTCATCGGGCCAGTCGTACGTGAGCTCTGTACATGATTGGTGTATGCGAGAGAATTTATTTACTAACTGTGACAATAAAACGCGTTATCTACGTCATATAAATTCATTGGTTTCGAACAGTGGACGCTGTGACATGAATAAAATATTATTTAGCTTAAAGTTCATAGCATAAAAACTGCCTTTATAGCAAAAAAAATCGTTTTGCTATAGGTTATTGCCATTCTTTGAGGAATTCGCATTTATATCTTAGTAGGCGTTTTCGGGTTTCCGTTAGAGCACTGTGATTTTGCATTCAGAGCGTGACAAACAATATATAATATTTCCGGATGAAAATATTCCAATATAATGCTTCGGATGTGTTTTCCTTATCGTTTCCTGAGCAACAAGAACTATTTATATACGTACATAGTATATTTATAAGAATTACGCGGAAGACAAAACTGGGCCCATATTTTTATTTTCTTATGTTCAGACAGCCTTATTTCAATTAAGTTCCTAATCAAGCCTTCAATAGATAAGAAACGGACATTTAACTAAATAATAAAGATTTATCTATTCCCAAAGAATTCCAATACTAAAGAAAAGTAAACAATTTATATCCCGGACTAAGATGCTCAGTGAAAAATGTAGTCCGTATCTCAACGTCGACCGAAGTCAATTCCCGAACTCGTCTTATTTGGAGAAGGGTGTGAACCTAAGTGTAGTGGCTAATGTTGGCAAGTTATTGCTGGTAAACAGGGTGTGATGCGGGTAGATGTCTGTAGACAGTACGAAGGTATTAGGTACCCATCTGCATGTTTACGCGTAAATGGAAGTTGTATGAACACAAGTGAATGAAACGTAGATTAGTTAAATGGTTTATATTTTGAAACTTGGTAGCGGTTTCAACTTTGTGCTTTTCTGAAATAACCCCACGGAATACCGGGATACAAAAGTATCCTACGTCATAATTCAATTCATGGTCTACAGGTGATTGGTTTAGTAGACTGTTGAGAGCAAAATAGTGGTGATGTAGATTTGAAGTGACGTTCACGTAAAGTATTGACATTGTCTATGTTGGTAAAAGATAAAGTCGCTTCTTCTCATCCTTAGATATCTATTCAAGTATTCACTAATATTATGGACTTGATGAATTTAGATGTGGTTTTTAGGGTTCTGTACCCAAAGGGTTAAAACGGGATCCTATTACTAAGACTCCACTGTCCGTCTGTCGGTCACCAGGCTGTATCTCATGAACCGTGATAGCTAGACTGTTGAAATTTTCACATATGATGTATTTCTGTTGCCGTTATAACAATAAATACTAAAACAGAATAAAATAAATATTTAAGTGGGGCTCCCGTGCAACAAATGTGATTTTATGCCGTTTTTAGCGATAATGGAACGGAACGCTTCGTGCGCGAGTACAGCTCGCACTTGGCCGGACATTAGAGAAACTCATTTAGAGAATTTCATGACAAAGGTTGAGTGTTACTACAAATAATATATAATTAACTTTCATTATGTAGTATGAAAGACATGTGTGTTTTTTTATATCAAGCTTGTCCCACACTAGGAATTTCTCCTGTAGCATGTCTGCGTTTACAAACATTTAAACTCACATACGCAAGACACCCAAATCCGGAATAACAATCTGTAGGCCAATATGATGATGGAAAACGTAACATGTGTATTAAAAACATTAGAATAACAATGTAAATTAATTTTCCTTGATAAAAAGCCAGGGTCTGTCACGCTTCATCGAATAGTTTCCGAAAGCCATCGAAAACTAAAGCTCACTACATTTCGCCCAAATCCCTCTAAAATCACCCCATGTCAGCAGTTCTACGTGGTACACGGAAAACATCGAACAGAAATATCGTGCTTTTCCCGAAGGAAGTACATAATATAGGAAACTTGTCGTTTATAAACTTATATATAACGTTCTATGACAAAGACCACAGTGCTTATGGTAAAATGGAATATGGAATGTATGCTATTTTCTAAACATTTTAATAATAAACTGCTTTATAATAAAATAAAGGAAAGTGGGGTAGTAGGGTATGGAAACATACAATAAATATTTATTTCTCTTCTACCAAGAAACAGGCATAAGCAGGACATAATGTGACTTGGGTAATGCAATTTTTTTTTTGTTTACGTCTTTTTAGTTCGCTTTTTAAGCAGTCGGGTTTTTTATTTTTTTATTAGTAACATATTAGTTAATATTTTTTAAATTTGTGTACATTTAAACATATAAGTGTTATACATTTTTGAAATCACCTCTTAAAACCCTTTATTGTGATACCCCACAGGATGGGTTTGGAAGAAAAAAAATGTTATCCTCCACAATACGGCGCCCAAAAGCCGCCATTTTTCTATTTTCGAATGTTGATATAGTCAGTGACACCCGCAGGGTTAAGGCGAATTGATTAACTTATGAATAATCAAAATCGGCCAACGCGTTTGGTCTCTAGACCACCACATATGAACAAACATACATACGTACATAGTAGACTTGATAAACATATTACCCTCTTTCGGCAGTCGGATAAAAAAACAAGCTTTTTAGTTTACCGTATCCAAATCAAACGAGTAAGCAAAATTTCATCAAAATCGATTGAGGATAACTGCTTTAAAATTCAGTTGAAAGATTTGACCCGAACATACTTACATATAATAAAATATATAATAACTAGCTTTTGACAGCGGCTTCGCCCGCGTGAAAAGTATTTTCTCATCTCAAGGAAATATTATACCGGGATGAAAAGTAGCCTATGTGCTATTCCAGACTAATTTCTGTGCCAAATTTCATCCAGATCCATTCAGCCGTTTTAGCGTGATTATGTATCAAACATACGCACATCCATCCAAACTTTCGCATTTATAATATTAGTAAGAAGTAAGAAAAGCTTGTTAAAAAGTAAAGAAAGAAATAAATTTTGTTTATTCTCCCGTCATTGCTACCTATTAATTTAAAAAACAAAATACCCGACTGCTTAAAAAGCGAACTAAAAAGACGTAAACAAGAAGAAAATCATGCTGTGCAATTTTGGTGATCAGAGAGATACACAAAAGAACATCCTATTATGTCGCGTGTTACGTATGCCAAGGAATCCACTGACATTGCGGACACTAAGCATTCATAGACCTTGACGACAGTGCAGTTACCTTGAAAGTCAGCGCACGTAGCTAGGCATTTGCTGACACAGAAATTACAAGCAACAGTACAGGAAGTTACTGACGGTGCAATTACCTTGAAGCCAATGCAGCCTTGAACGTCAGTAAATAAGCATTTTTTGGAAGAAAGGAGGCATTCCATATTCCTACATCGACTAGGATGGATACTCGTAGGCTAGTTCGTCTATTTAATTATTGTAACCATTCCATGTCCTAACATCGGCTTGGAATGGACATTCGTAGGTTAGCTAGGTATAGTTAGTAGTTGTAACCATTCCATGATCCAACTTCGACTTGGAATGGACACTTCTAGGATAATTAATTGTAATTAACTTTAATAATTAAAAGTTTTGAATCATTTCGGGTTTCTTTAAAATACCCCGGCTATGGTAAACGTAATTGGCGCAGTCAGTTACTGGCGCAAAGAAAAAACCAAAAGAATAAAAAACAAATGAATTACGGTTTTCCAAACACAAAAGCATGAGTAAATAGCTGTATAAATTTAAAATTGGAATTCCAAACCAAAGAGGTGATATTTGAGAGCAAAGTGGCCAGTACGATAAAATGCCAATGTTATCCTCCACAATACGGCGCCCAAAGCCGCCATTTTTCTATTTTCGAATTTTGATATAGTCAGTGACACCCGCAGGGTTAAGGCGAATTGATTAACTTATGAATAATCAAAATCGGCCAACGCGTTTGGTCTCTAGACTACCACATATGAACAAACATACATACATACATAGTAGACTTGATAAACACATTACCCTCTTTCGGCAGTCGGATAAAAAAACAAGCTTTTTAGTTTACCGTATCCAAATCAAACGAGTAAGCAAAATTTCATCAAAATCGATTGAGGATAACTGCTTTAAAATTCAGTTGAAAGATTTGACCCGAACATACTTACATATAATAAAATATATAATAACTAGCTTTTGACAGCGGCTTCGCCCGCGTGAAAAGTATTTTCTCATCTCAAGGAAATATTACATACAAACCAAAGAGGTGATATTTGAGAGCAAAGTGGCCAGTACGATAAAACGCCAATTTCGTAGGTAAGGACCTAATACTTATGAAAGAGCTAATATGCTATTCTTTGTAGACCTTCATGGCTAAAATAATAACATCAAGGAAATGCACTTTAATAAAGGTCTATCCACACATATAAGAGCCGTGATTTTGATATCCCACACGATGGGCTAAGAAGAAAAAAAAAACTCTTTTTATTTGCTTATTAAAAAAAAAACCATCATAGAATTGACCAATGCGAATCACAATGCGGGCCTGAAGGCCAAAAATTTATTCACTAGCAACTGTACCAATTAAACCGCAAATATTTCGGGAACGGAAACCATCGCTCCATTCTTATACCAAAAAAATATTTAATAAGTCCATCAAAGCACATGAAAGTTAAATTTCGGCCAAACCCTCCATTCTTAAAAAAACTTCCTCCCACTGAGCAAAAATATAAAATACGGCAGCACCAAGTCAAAAACTCACTTTCAACAATTTTCAACGCTCACATAATACGAGATATTCTGAAAAATGAGGCGAACAAAGTTGCAGCCTCTTTGTACTTCCGCGGAATATCATGACGAAGCGCCTAATACAGCTGAAAAAGTAAAACTTGCCACAGTGAGACGTTAAATTAGCCCACTGGCTTGCGAAAGTTACCTTATTTCCTTGAAAGACTCCTTTTGTTGCGTGCACTCGCCGGCACGTAGCGCGTTATCCGGAAACTTTCAGAATATAACCTTCATTTCGTCCTAGTACTTAGGTTTGCAAATATTTTTGTTTGCGGACCTCAATATATCTTTCATGCCTGTCTTGTTGAACACGTTACGTGTGTCGTTTGTTCTTATTTATCGGTAAACTTAAGGAATTACATAAGTGAGATTAAGATATGGGTGAGACAAGAAAATGTAAGAAAAACAGACCAGATTACAAATACGATGTAATGACGCGACAAATCTCCGCCTGCGATAATGCCAATAACACGATAAGAAAGAAAAAAAAAGAACAAATAGATGTCACTTAGAGCGTCCGATCTTTTTGGAGCAAACTTTTTAAGGATTAAATCTTTTCTCTTTGCATTTCAGTGCAGAAGTGGAGCACGGCGTAATAATTGATTGGATTATACCTTTCATCGGGCCAGTTGTACGTGAGCCCTGTACATGATTGGTGTATGCGAGAGAATTTATTTACTAACTGTGACAATAAAACGCTTTATTTACGTCATACAAATTCATTGGTTTCGAACAGTGGACGCTGTGACATGAATAAAATATTATTTAGCTTAAAGTTCATAGCACAAAAACTGCTGTAATAGCAAAAAACATCGTTTTGTTATAGGTTATTGCAATTCTTTGAGGAATTCGCATTTATATCTTAGTAGGCGTTTTCGGGTTTCCGTTAGAGCATTGTGATTTTGCATTCAGAGCGTGACAATAATTCTGGATGAAAATGTTTCAATATAATGTTTCGGATGTGTTTTCCTTATCGTTTCCTGAGCAATACGAACTATTGATATACGTACATTTAAGTATAGTTATAAGAATTACGCGGATAACAAAACTGGGCCCATATTTTGATTGCCTTATGTTCAGACGGGTTACCTATGTTTTATCGAAAAGAAAATGACAAATTATCACTTCCCAAACGATTTTCCGCATAATTTAATTTGCCAAATTATTACATAGGAAAAAAATCTCTTCACAAATAATTGTAACGCAAAACTAATATTTAGTATCGACAGTTTTCAATTTACCATTTCTATTCAGTCAATTGCTTAGACAATGACAAAAAATTGCATCTATATTCTATGTCAGTTGCACAAAATATACTTATACATAATTAAATTACAATGTGTATTTATTATATTCATTAATCTACCATTTATGTCATCATTAATTTTAGCAACGTTTTTTTTATAGTATGCCAAATAAAATTTGACTAAATGAAAATGTGCGTACTAAAATCATTCCAAATATTGCATTGTTATAAAAAAAAGTTGCTAAAATTTGTTTGGGTAGTGAAATTTATTCAAAATCTTTTCGGAAAAACGGCAGGCTCCCATTCAGACAGCCATATTTCAATAAAGTTCCTAATCAAGCCTTCAATAGATAATAAAGGGACATTTAACTAAATAATAAAGATTTATCTATTCCCAAAGAATTCCAATACTAAAGCAAAGTAAACAATTTATATCCCGGACTAAGATGCTCAGTGAAAAATGTAGTCCGTATCTCAACGTCGACCGAAGTCAATTCGCTCTGTTCCCGAACTCGTCTTATTTGGAGAAGGGTGTGAACCTAAGTGTAGTGGCTAATGTTGGCAAGATATTGCTGGTAAACAGGGTGTGATACGGGTAGACGTCTGTAGACAGTATGTAGGTACTAGGTACCCATCTGCAGGTTTACGCGTAAATGGAAGTTGCATGAACACAAGTGCGAGAAACGTAGATTAGTGAATACCAATTTTGAACTTAATTAGTGATTGAGGGATAAGTGAAATGTTTTATATTTTGAAACTTAGTAGCGGTTTTAACCTCGTGCTTGTCTGAAATAACTCCACGGAATATTGGGATGAAAAAGTATCGTTATAGTTACAGAAGTAGTATAAGGTTATAGACAAGTGGCATTCAATGTCAGCGAAGGCGATAATCAAAATATCGAAATGTAAGGAATTGATCACGTGATTTTTCGATATCGCTTGACAGTCCCATACAATTTTGCCTTTTTGACAATCGCTGATGTTGTGATGTTCACATATTGATTGTTAAAGTATTGATATTGTATATGTTGGTAAAAGATAAAGTCACTTCTTCTCACCCTTATCTATCTATTTATTCGCTTTCATAATGGACTTGATGAATTTAGATGCGGTTTTAACTTTAATTTAGAGAAATTTGTGACAAAGGTAGAATGTACCTTTGTCATAAAATTCTCTAAATTAAAGTAACTTCTCATATACAAATAATTTCTCATTTACTTTCATATCTAATTTCCTGTGTGTATATTTATTTATTTTTAACGTTGCCCGACACTTGGCATGGCTCTTGTATCGTGGGTGCGTTTTCAAATATTTAAACTCTCTTATACGAGACACCCAGATCCTGAACAACAATCTGTAGGCCAATATGATGATGGAACACGTAAAATGTGTATTTAGAAACTTTAGTTTAACAAAGTAAATTAATTTTCCTTGAGAAAAAGTCAGGCTTCATCGAATAGTTTCCGAAAGCCATCGATAACTAAAGCTCAGTCATTACATCCGGCCAAATCCCTCTGAAATCAGAAGCCTTTTTAAAATCACCCCATGTCAGCAGTTCTACGTGGTACACGGAAGACATCGAACAGAAATATCGTGCTTTTCCCGAAGGAAGTACATAATATAGGAAACGTGTCGTGCACAAACTAATATATATTGTTCTATGACAAAGACTACTGTGCTTATGGGTAAACGGAATATGGAATTTATGATATTTTCTAATCATTTTATTAATAAACTGCTTTATAATGAAATAAAGGAGTGGGGTAGTAGGGTATGGAAACATAACATAAATATTTATTTCTTTACCACCAAGGAACAGGTAAAAGCAATACAATATGTGACTTGGGTAATGTACTAGTAAATGCACAAAGTAATGATTGTTTTTATTAGGAAATAAACAAGCTTTAGATTTTTAACTCTCTCCCTTTATCAGAATGTCCAAACGTTTGACTTAAGTTTGAACACTACTTAAAATCTTTATATTTGCTATTGTTCGTTCTTGCTTAGTAAAACGTTTTCATTTTAGAAGGTATACTTTGAAATCTGGTTTAGGTATCTACTTTACTTTGTGAATGCCGTTTTATTAGGTACTTACCTATAAGTCTTATATCCGAATATACTCGTACGCAAAATGTGCTCTAAACTCAATCACGATATTTTGTTGACTTTTTCCAGGATTTTAAATAAGTTTTCAGTGGACATTTAAATAAAGCACACCTGTTTGAATTGCGCTTTCTAAACAAGAACTAACCCTTCAAACTAAAATAAAATAGCCATCGTTTATTTTCACACTTTTATCTGTCACAAAACGGACATGAATATTTTTTGTTGTCGCGCTTGCGAACAGATAAAAATAAAAACGATTTTAGCTCGTGTGCAGTACTTTATTCGACTGACATAATAAAAATATTATGGTTGTTTTTTATTCGTCCAGTGACTCGTGAACAATGCAATACCTACCTAGTGTGATGAAGAAAACATTTCCTATTCAGTTATTTTAGAAGAACCTTGGTTTATGTCAAGGAAAGTTTGGTAGGTATAGATAATTTAATCAAATAAAACATATTAAACAAGCTTTTGAGCTTACCGTATCTAAACCAAAAGTGTCAGCAAAATTTCAACATAATCGGTTGAGGATACCTGCTATAAAATTCAGTTGCAAGATTTGACCCGAACTTACACACATAAATTGCAAGCTAATAAAATATATAATAACTAGCTTCTGCCAGTGGCTTCGCCCGCGTGAAAAGTATTTTCATATCCCAAGGTAACATATACCGGGATGAATAGTAACCTATGTGCTATTCCAGACTAATACTACTGCTTAACTCTGTGCCAAATTTGATCCAGATCCGTTCAGCCGTTTTAGCGTGATTGAGTAGGAAATATACATAAATCCATTAAAACTCTCGCATCTTTAATATTAGTAAGAAAAGCTTGTAAAAAAGTATAGATAGAAAGAAATACTATTTCTTCTGCCGTCATTGCTCCACCTATTAATGCCATTCTTAATTATACAGGCTGAGTTTTTAAGTGACCTTGGATGGCCAAATCCGAAACTATGAGGAATAGCGGAAATCACTCAAAGCCATGAGACCGCATTTTGATGAAAACTAAGACCGCATCATTGGATTATTGAAAAAACAATATTCTTAGGCAGAAATAAAAAATACATGCTGTATTAAGTTAAGTTTCCAAATCCCATTACTTCCCAGAATTTGATCCTTATTAGCGACACTATCGAATGGTGTAATAATACAGCATGGGTTTTTTTCCAAAGTCAACGGGTTCGATTCCTGGCTAAGAATAATGTTTTTTTTTAATCCAATGATGTAGTTCTAGTTTTCTACAAAATCGGCTTCGTCACTCCTATGTGTGTTCTCCGCTATTCCACATAGTTTCTGATTTAGCCATCCACGCCCACTTAGAAACTCACTCTGTATAGATAGAAAATAAAGACGTTATACTGCTCTAATTCGAAAATGCTGTCCTTTATATTTTTAAATAATGAAGACAAAACCTTCATAGTTTTATATTTAGGGTTTCTACGAAAGCTTACTAGACAATGTCTGCTACGGCCTACGCTATAACAAAACATTTATAAAGAAAATATTCAAAATATTTCCTATCCAATTATTATTTTACTAACAAAAGTTTAACTTAATAGAAATAAATTCGCAGAATCTGTAATCTACATTGATTGTTCCAGTAATAATTTCAGCGAGTTTTCTTATTGCTCGTTCACATTATTTTGTTCGTATCAATATAATTTCAGTTAGTAATTTATTTTGTTATGTAGGTACCTACGATATCGCCCGGGGTTCTTACTTAATAAACTTGAAACAACTTTGATGAAAGGATTGATGAATTTTCGGAGCTATTGTAACAGATATTCTGTTTATTATTGATTTTTTTTTAAATCTAATTTAGGCTCGCGCTTGACCACTATCTCACCTGATAGTAAGCGATGATGTGTTCGACGGTGGACCACGCTTGCCTAGAAGTAACCTATTCACTCTTGACTTAAATACCCCTAGATTGTAGCTATCGGGAAACAGACTCCGGCAGGGAATTCCACTCCTTAGCTGTACGCATAATAAAAGTATTCTCGAAACATTTATTGCGTATGGGTGGGATGTCCAGTCCACCATGTACCATGTACCTTTTTCGTTTTAAAATGTCTTGAAAGCCTTCAGGCTTTATTAAACAACCATTTTTCTAAGTAATTTGGTAGAGGGAAAAATTATATTCCAAGTGAAAGAATAATCAAAGTTTTTTTTTCATGTTTGTTCTAGTTGTGGTATGTTTTTACACTGGAATTTTGCTCAGACATACATAGCAAGGTGTATTGTTTACAAAAAATAAACAGGTATACATAACAACTGCGACACAGTTACTAAACTAACGCAGTATTAACGTACACAAAAATTGTAATATATTTTTGTTCCAATAAATATTTGCATTTGTAAAAAAACCTGAAACCTAGGTCTTTTAAATATGTTTTCTTTCAAAGAATTGACCATGCGGGTTTAAAAGCAAAAACAATATTCACTAGAAACTGTACCAATTAAACAGCAAATATTTCGGGTTCAGGAACCATCACTCCATTCTTATAACAAAAGTTTATTGAATAAGTTTATCAAAGCACATGAAAGTTAAAATCCGGCCAAACCCTCCATTGTTAAAAAAACTTCCTCCCACTGAGCAAAAATATAAAATACGGCAGCACCAAGTCGAAAACTCACTTCCAACAATTTTCAACGCTCACATAATGCGGCCTCTTTGTACTTCCGTGGAATATCATGACGAAGTGCCTAATACAGTTGAAAAAGTAAAACTTGCCACAGTGTGGCGTTGAATTAGCCCACTGGCTTGCGAAAGTTAACTCATTTCCTTGAAAAACTCCTTTTGTTGCGTGCACTCGCCGGCACGTAGCGCGTTATCCGGAAACTTTCAGAATATAACCTACATTTCCTCCTAGTAATTAGGTTTACAAATATTTTTGTTTGCGGACCTCAATATATCTTTCATGCCTGTCTTGTTGACCCACGTTACGTGTGTCGTTTGTTCTTATTTATCGGTAAACTTAAGGAATTACATAAGTGAAATTAAGATAAGGGCGAGACAAGGTAAGAAAAACGATGTAGAAAATGAGAGTCTATTTGTTTGTGCGGAGTCTGTTTTTGTGAAAAGGGAGAGTATTCTATAAGTGAACAAAACATATCAGTTGGTAGTACGTGATGTAATATCAAGCGAGACAACTCGTTGAAGTGATGGCAACGGACTCCTATACTCTTAACGGGTCCCTCGAGAATCTTCATAAACATATTTATGTTACAACAGAGTTTTGGTGTGCACTATTAACAAACTTTTTGTAGTATGCACTCTAAACTTTGGCATTTGAGGCTAAGTTAATTTTAAAGATATTTTATTATTTACCTCTTTGATATTTCAAATCAAAATCAGAGAGACATTAGAGAGAGCATGACACACTCAACTGCCAGGGCACACTGAAGTCAACGAACGACACATAGGTACAGTAAATGGTAGATTTACAGTTGGTACATAGTACTCACATATGTGCTGTGCAGTTATATAATCCAAAAAATAAATTGAGTTTATACAACACAAATATACATTATAATTATTCGTACAGTCTTCAGCAGGTCCAACAATACTTCAGAACTTTTCTGCTTATCACTTGTTTTTGTGCCCTAGTGGCTGTGGAGCTGGAATAACGTTGGGCCAAGCATTTTTATCAGCGATGTAATCCCCCAACCTATAATAAGCCTGCCTGCATAGTGTGCGTTTTATACAAGTTTTAAATTTCGTCTCATTCAATTCTAGAATGTGTGGCGGTATTTTATTGTAACATTTTATACAGTACCCCCTAACAGATGACGCTACTTTAGCCAGCCTGAAATCTGGTTGAATTAATTGGTCCCTATTTCTAGTAACATAACTATGTCAATCGCTGTTTTTACTAAAAAGATGTAAATTCTTTCTAACGTACATGATGTTTTCGTAAATATATTGACAAGGTACCGTCATGATGTTAATGTCCTTAAACAGTTCCCTTAGAGAATCGCGCCGGCGAAGATTGTATATCGCTCTGATGGCTCGTTTTTGCAGAACAAAAATTGACTGAATGTCTGCAGCCCTTCCCCATAGTAATATGCCGTAAGACATTATACTATGAAAGTAACTAAAATAGACCAGCCTCGCGGTATCTACATCAGTAAATTGACGAATTTTTCTAACAGCATAAGCCGCCGAACTTAACCGCCCCGCAAGTGATATTAAATGAGGACCCCATTGTAACCTTGAGTCTAGCGTGATACCCAGGAAAACCGTTTTGCCGACGAATTCTAGCTTCTCGTTGTTTAATATAATGTCACAATCATAACTTTTGACATTCGGCAAGGCAAATTTTACACACTTAGTTTTTTTAGCATTCAAAACTAAATTATTAGCCGTGAACCAATTTAGAACTTGCCGCAATGCATTATTTACGTCGGCAACGTTACTCGTACGTCTATTTATGTTAAAAATCAAAGAAGTGTCATCAGCAAATAACACCATGTTCAGTTTGTTTTTCAATAGATGGGGTAAATCGTTAATGTATACTAAAAATAAGAAAGGACCTAAAATTGATTTTCACGTTCAACCCCGACGAATTGACACCGTTTATTTGAACTAATTGCTGTCTATCATTCAAATAGGATTTTACTAAATTTAATGCTGATTGGCCCAGCCCGTAATGCTCAAGTTTCAAAAGCAATGTTTCATGATCAACGCAATCAAACGCCTTCGACAGGTCGCAGAAGATACCTATGGCATCTTGTCCTCCCACGATCCACCATTTGATCGCCGCATATTGTTCGAACGTGACACCTATCACAGCAAAAGTAAAAATATCTGTTCAATGTGTACGTTTCTTGCAATTTATCTTTACAGAAGCTTGATGTTGTTTTTCAATTGGTCCACTGCTGCGTGTAACTTATTCATGTGACGGTTTATCATTTTAAGTTGCTGGTTCATATCATGCTCTGTGCGCTTAAGAAGGTTGTTTTCTGCTTCCTTGAGTGAAGTCTGATTTTTTCCAGAGAAAAACTATATGCCTTTCGTTTTCTCGAATGAGAGAAATTTCCTTGCGATATTTTTCAGCAAAACTTTCGTCGAGCACTCCGAATAGGCTGTTAGCGATGTATCCCACGCCATTGATAAGGCCTCGGCGCTGACGCAGTGTCCCGGTTCGCGTGCCGGAATACTGACTTTGCAAAACTTGGTTGTAGTGCTCGAGTTCTGAGAACGAATGACGTAGCTGCTGTATGATTACGTCACAGTGAACTTGATCTTGTATGATGTCACATGTTTGTTTGAGCGATTGGATGTATTCATTGAACCTTGCAGTTGATTGCCAGTACGTATCCATGCTGTAGTAAACCACAATATTCCAATCGTCTCTGATAAGCATCATGTCGGATACTTTGTCAAAATACAAGCTTTGACTTGTTTGAAATGGGGCTATCTTCATGTTACATTCTGCACTTGTAATGAATGTTAAAAATAACATGAGAGTAGTGACCATGGTTGTCAAGTTGAACTTGCTTTTTGTTGACCTCCTTGTTGAGGATGCTTGGGCTTGCTGGTGTTCCACATCTTGTTTATTGTCTCGTGCCGTGTCGCACTGTGGGGCAACTTCCTTATGTTCTAAAAGTATGGAAACTTTTATGACGGGACGTTTAATAATGCCGCTTTTCGTTTTTAAGGTCACGACACGCACGTGCCCGTCCCAGGTTTGGCGACTTGCTTGGACTTCTGGCGTACAATGAAGTAGCCAGGTGGGTCCATTCCACCACAGATTATCTTCCTTTAATTTCAGACTTGTTGATCCACGGCTCGCGCAGTCTGCAGGATTCTCCGCTGACTTCACATATCGCCAACATTGAGATGGCATCTCCTTTGTTATTTGTCGCACCCTGTTGGCAACAAAAACTTTCCAGCGATTGGGATCGCCTTGTATCCATCCCAGAACCGCCATAGAATCGGTCCACCCATAAACTTTGATCTCATGACCGATCAAACTTTCCTTCACTTTGACCATTAGTTTAGATAGCAGATGAGCTCCACTTAATTCCAATTTGGGCAAAGATATATTCTTGTTGCATGGAGCCAATCTTGATTTCGCAACCATTAAAGTTATTTTTGTTTCACCTTGACTTGTAATTTTGTAATACACGACACATGCATACGCCTTCTGCGATGCATAGCAAAATCCGTGTAACTCGATATTGTTTCCGGCTGATTCCGTACCTATCCATCGAGGTATTTGGCATTGATTTATGTTTTCTACGTCATGTTTAATTTTTGTCCATTCTCGATTAGTTTGCTCGGGAATCTTGTCATCCCAATTCAAATTCTTCTCTTTCCAGATGTCTTGAAACAGAATTTTCATCTTGGTAGAAACTGGAGTGAGAGCCAACCGAGGGGATCAAAGAGTTTGGATATTTCAGACAGTAACTGCCGCTTCGTGAGTTGCGTACTGGTCGTGGTTTCAATCCTGGATTGAAATGTGAAGATGTCTTGTTGCGGATTCCAGTGAAGGCCTAATGTTTTTGTCGATTCAGCTTGTTTGAAGTCGTAACGCTCCTGGTCGCAGCCTTTGCTGGTGCTGTCTTGCAATTCCTGATAATTGGACCTCCATTTTCGTAAATTGAAACCACCTGCCTTGAGGATTGCCATCAAATCTCGCTGTAATTGTTTTGCTGTTGCTACAGGGTCTGAACCGTGTAACAAATCGTCCATGTAAAAACATTCTTCGACGACTTTAGCTGCATATTGCATATGGGTAATTTGATCTCTCGTCATCCGCTAATTGCCTTAGGGTCATCATTGCCAAGAATGGCGCGGCCTTGGTGCCATAGGTGACCGTAGTAAGTTGATACTCTTGTACGTATTGATCAGAAGAATATCGCCAAACGATTTTTTGGAGGTTTTGGTCGTCTTCATGTGCCCAAATTTGGCGAAACATTTTTTCAATGTTCGCTATAAAGGCTATGCGATGTTGTCTCCACTTCAGTATAAGTGTCATAAGATCCTTTTGCAGATTGGGTCCCGTATGCATACATTCATTTAAGCTCGTCCCAGTAGAAGTTTTTGATGATGTATTGAATACTACGCGAAGTGACGTAGTTGTTGACTCGCTACGTAGTACGCAGTGATGCGGTAGAAAATATGCGGTTTCATGTGACCGAGAGATAAATATTCATCAATAAATGTTCTGTATTGTTTTGCAATACATTTGTTTTTTGCGAACTTTCGTTCTATCTGATACAGCTGAGCGACTGCCTTGTGTTTAGATGCCCCAATATCCTTGTTGAAAGTTGACTTTAGTGGCAGTCTCACTTGATATCTTCCGTCTTCCAACCTTGTCGTGGTCGACTTGTAAAATTGAATGCATTCATCGTCTTCAAATGATATTTGATCATCTTCAGGAATATCTTCGATCTCCCAAAATTGTTGAATGTCTTGTATGTTATTCAGGACTAGGTTGCATTGAAGACTTTGGACCCCGCCGAACAGAATCCACCCAATGCGTGTTTGTTGCGCAATGAAGCTACCTGAATCTTCTCGGTGAATCTTGTTCATGATGATCTTAGCATATATATCCGCACCCAATAATATATCAACTGGGTTGCTGACGTAGTACTGAGGGTCGGCTAAGTCAATTTCTTCTAAAAAAAAATGTTGAATTCGGCAGGTTTCTTGTTAAGTTGTTCATTATGAGAACATTAGTGCTGAACTTGTAGTTGTCATCCAGTGATGTACAGTTGATACTCAACATTCCTTTGCAGGTCTTGTCATTTATACCAACGCCAGTAATAATTCCCTTGCAGTTCTGTCGTGGCAACCTTAGCTCTTGCGCTGCGTTTTCGGTGATCAAGGAAACTTGGGATCCTTGGTCAATGAGGGCTCACATTGTTCTTTTTATTTCATTAGCTCCTGTCACCTTGATAATTGCAGTTGCTAAAAGAGCTGTCGAAGCAAATTTTTGCTGAGCAACATGAGCTCCGGGGCTTGATTCTTGCTCGGGGGGCACGTGGCCGGAAACGTTCCATGACGTCGTATTTTCATTTGCATAGGCGTCATGTAACACCGTATTATGTTTACCGTTGCATTGCCGGCAACGTTTGCTGGACGTGCATTTTTTTTCATTGTGATTGTACAGGCAATTTGTACAAAAATTGAGTCGACTTATAGTTTTTCTCTTTAGGCCTGGGGCCATTTCTTTGAACTTATTGCAATAATATATGCCATGATGATCTTTGCAGATTGGACAGGAGACAGAAGGGGTCTTCGTTGATGTAGCCTTGTTGCTGACGTAGTATTGTTTTCCCTGATTTGATCTATAGTTCCCTGGATTTGAAGGAGGACTTGTAGATTTTTGTATCGTATCTTGTTTACGACGTGCTGACTCCATGGTAGTGAACTTGTTCTCCAGAAATTCTAAAAATTCCCTCAGGGATGGCAGTTCTCTTGGCTGTTTGAGTGAGGTGAAATATTCGTTTAATGTTTCGGAATCCATTTTTTGAGTGAGCAGATGTACTAACATTGGATCCCAGGTGTCAATGTTGACACCTAAATTCTTGATACCATTAAGGCACTCGGTTGTTACGTCATGTATACGTTTGATGTGATTCGATGTCGCTTGTTGCGTAACTGGGATATTCATCAAGGTGTTAATATGAGTAGTAAATATAAGTTTCTTGTTGTTGTAACGGTGGTTTAATATATCCCAGCTAACGATGTAGTTGTCAGCGCTGATCGGAAGATGTTGTATCAGGCGTTCTGGTTCACCTTTAATCTTGCTCTTCAGGAAATGCATTTTCTGTGCAGCAGATAAAAATGGGTTACCGTGAATTGCTTCCGTGAACAAGTCCTTAAATGAAACCCAATTCTGGTAATTTCCGTTGAATATAGGGATATCCAGCTGCGGCGTAGACTTTTCTCGATGGGATGCTGAGAATAATTTACGATTTATTTGTTTCTTAATATTGAAGTATATTTGTTCATGCTGCGTGTATGAAGACTCGTAACATTCGTCTACTTCACCAAATTCGCTGTCTATTTTCCAGTGGAGACCATCAACTGCATTCCAACGGGTTTCAAGAGTTTTCAAAATGTCTTCAAACTCCCATTTTTCTTCTATGTTTGACAGATCTATGTTTGTCACGAAGCGAGAAAAGGCTTTGAAGTTGCTAGCTCGTTTACGCAACCTTTCATCTAACTTGCTATCAGTTCCTCGAGTAATATACTCCGGAGCTGGCATTGGACTTACCGGAGTAGTTCTGCCCTCTGCGGTCGAGGCACCTGGCTGCTGACGTCCGAACAGGGTTGGCTTGATCAGACCTGCTCTCTGAATCGAATCTCTAACTTCTATGTAGAACGCCTTAGTTTCTTCATAGTGGTTTCCGATAAAATATTCTTGGGTTTTATCTTCGTACATGCACAATTTTTCATGATTTTTCTGAAACTCGTTCCAATAGCTGTTCAGAGTCTCAGTTCTCTTCTTGATATATTCTGAAGTTTTGCGATCTTGACCATCTTTCTTGAAATTTGACCAAAGTTGTCGCATGCCATTGATGGCAACTTGCTGCTTTTTAAATAGTTCTTCCATCTTGATACTTGAAAAATAGGAAAATCAAATAAATCGGTTGATTTTCCCTGCTGATTGTGGAGTTCTTTCGCCGTCACCTTTCTTGCAACTTGCTGAAGATCGATCTGTTTTGGTTTGCTATATAGCTTTTTCTTGATGTGTTTGTCTTGTCTTGTATGAAGCCTTGATGCTTAAATGCTTACTTGATGTTTGCCTTGATGCACTTGTTGATCTTGGACTGCTAGCCCACTGTCACTTGGTCTGTGTAGGTGCTCTGATATTCTTCCGTGCGACCTTATGCGCCTTCTCAATTCGCGTTAGGGATTCCCGCTTGTGGGAGGCCAACGGAACCGATTCGCAGCCACACGAGAGAACACAAATCACCAACACATAGCTCGAAGGACCAAAATGTACGAGCACTTGGTTGCTAATACATGTGATATTTTGATTAGATGGAAGAAAACTATTCTTGCTGAATTCTTGATTAAATATTTATTGATTGTACTTGTTTACAATGGGACGGTCGAAAGTGTACTCAACAGTATTTAGTAATAAATTCGATTAACATTAAGTAAAAATGCTTATGCTAGCGTGCTAAATAAATGTGCGATGTAATCGTACAGTACCATTTCATAACATAACATCACGCCAGTACGCTCTAAAGGGGTACGCAGATGTGTACAGTTCACCTTGGTACACTCTTATTTCACCGTTTATGTTCAGTTTCATGATATTCGGGTAATCTATTCTGGCATTATAGGTACCTTACTAAACTACTTACCTATTAGGGAGGTACAACAAAAAAATGTTTTTTTTTTACAAAAAATAACTTTATTTTTGGAAGTCGGTGTCCAAAAAATTTATACCTTCCTACCAATGACACCGACTTTCACTTACACGTAGTTTTCTTATTTGGAAGTTGGTAGTATTTTATTGTAAAAAGTTTTTTTATTGTACTTATATGTATGTATATCTGTGCATGGGTCATGGACCAAGTGATTTATCAAGGCTATGTACTATGTATAATGCCCGGGCATTATGAATCAAGTAAAGACAAATCGACAATGTAATAAACACTGATTTAAACTTCTTTATTTACCACATTATCTGTTCATTATGAATATTGCTAACTTAATGTTGGGCGATTCGATAATTATGGTACATTAGTATGGTTTATTTTCATAAATATCTGTAAAAAGTATTTTTTTATAGAATCGGCTAGCATAAAATAATATTTGTAAGCAGTGCGGCTATTTTGAACGAATTAGTCCAAAAGCAAGCGAAGGGAGCTTAGGACACCCCTACAGCGGTTGGTTAGGTTCGAAGGGAATGATCTCATCTCCTTCATGTTAGGTTACTTTAGACCCTTAAGGTAGCAATAGGAGCACCGGCACCGTTGCGTCGACTTTGTTTCTTAAATATGTAATCCTACTTACCTACCATACTGATTCTATATTAAATGTTAACATTAAAATAATTTAATAAAATACATCTTTATATGATCCTGCCCAATAAATGATGGGCATTATTCAAAAAGTCCGGACAATTTAATTATTTCGATAGTTTATATCGAATTGCCCACTGGTATTGGGCATTTTTCCAGTTGTCTGGGCTTTATGAATAATGCTATATTAATCACTTGGTCCATAACATATTATGTATTGTACAATAACGGACTGTCCGCAACTCCACGTCTAAGAGCACATTTTGCGTACGTGTATATTCGGATCGGACATATGAGTTATAGGTAAGTTCTATAACAATATCAACAAATTAAAGTAGCTACCTAAACCAGAATTCAAGGTATACCTTCTAAAGTGTATTGTTTTACTAGGCAAGAAAGAACAATGGCGAATTTAAAGATTTTCTCAAGCTGAAGTAAGTATTCAAACTTAAGTCAAATGTATGTAATAATAAAAATCATTACTTTGTGCATACTAGCATTACCCAAGTCACATTTTGTACTGCTTATACCTTAAATATTTATTTCTCTTCTACCTCTTGGTAGAAGAGAAATAAATATTTATGTTATGTTTCCATACCCTACTACCCTACTTTCCTTTGTTTCATTATAAAGCAGTTTATTATTAAAATCCGTGTACCACGTAGAATTGCTAACATGAGGTGATTTTTAAAAGGCTTCTGATTTCGGAGGCGTTTTGCCGAAATGTATTGAGCTTTAGTTATCGATGGCTTTCGGAAACTATTCGATGAAGCATGACAGACCCTGGCTTTCTCTCAAGGAAAATTAATTTACATTTTTACTCTAAAGTTTTTAATACTTACACTTGTTACGTGTTCCATCGTCATATTGGCATAGAGATAGTTGTTCCAGATCTGGGTGTCTTGCGTATGTGACTTTAAATATTTGTAAACGCACCTACGATACAAGAGAAATGCCAAGTGTCGGGCAAAGTTAAAAATAAATAACTATACACAGGAAATTACATATGAAAGTAAATGAGAAATTATTTGTACCTACATTCCACCTTGGTCATAAAATTCTCTAAATGAAAGTATAAAGTGCTGTGCCGTAGACTACATCATCGCTTACCATCAGGCGAGATAGTGGTCAAAAGCGAGACTATCGGATATAAAAAAAAACAAAAAGAAAACCGCATCGAAATTCATCAAGTCCATTATAATAGCGAATACATAGATAGATAAGGGTGAGGAGAAGTTACTTTATCTTTTACCAACATATAAAATGTCAATACTTTACAAATCTACCTCAGCACTATTTTGCTCATAACAGCACTAAACCAATGACCTGTAGACCATGACCTGAATTAGGACGTAGGATATTTTTAACCCGGTATTCCGTGGGGTTATTTCAGACAAGCACGAGGTTGAAACCTCTATAAAGTTTCAAAATATAAACCATTTCACTCATCCCTCAATCACTAACCTACGTTTCACGCACATGTGTTCATACAACTTCCATTTACGCGTAAACCTGCAGATGGGTATCTAGTGCCTACGTACTGTCTACAGACGTCTACCCGCATCACACCCTGTTTACCAGCAATATCTTGCCAACATGAGCCACTACACTTAGGTTCACACCCTTCTCCAAATAAGACGAGTTCGAGAACTGAGCAAATTGAATTCAGTCGATGTTGAGATACGGACTACATTTGTCGCTGAGCATCTTAATCTGGGATATAGTTTACTTTGCCTTAGTATTGGAATTCTTTGGGAATAGATAAATCTTTATTATTTAGTTAAATTATCCTTTCTTATCAATTAAAGGCTGGCACTTAATTGAAATGAGGCTGTCTGAATATAAGGAAATATCAAAATATGGGCCCAGTGTTGTCATCCGCGTATTTCTTATAACTATACTTATATGAACGTTTAATGTTATAAATATTTTTTGTAGCTCAGGAAACGATAAGGAAAACACATCCGAAGCATTATATTGGAATATTTTCATACGAAAATATTATTTATTGTTTGTCACGCTCTGAATGCAAAATCACAATGCTCTAACCGAAAACGTCTACTAAGATATAAATGCGAATTCCTCACAGAATGGCAATAAAAAACTATATTTTTTGCTATAATATCAAAAGAACTTTAAGCTTAATAATGTTTTATTCATGTCACAGCGTCCACTGTTCGAAACCAATGAATTTGTATGACGTAGATAACGCGTTTTATTGTCACAGTTAGTAAATAAATTCTCTCGCATAAATCAATCATGTACAGGGCTCACGTACGACTGGCCCGATGAAAGGTATAATACAATCAATTATTACACCGTGCTCCAACTCTGCGCCGAAATGCAATGAGAAAAGATTTAATCCCAAAAAAGTTTGCTCCAAAAAAATCGAACGCTCTAAGTGACGACTCTTGTTCTATTTTTCTTTATTGTCGAGTTATTGGCAATATCGCAGACGTAGATTTGTCGCGTTATTACACCGTAAATGTAATCTGGACATTGTTAGATGGCCGATTTGAAGACATGACTGGTGCCAATAATGGTCGAATTTCAGTCGATTAGTAAAAATGATGGGCACCATATGTAGCGGAGGCTATTGAAATGTAAGTCGCGGCACGCACAATGCGAGGATTGTGAAACTACACAGTGAATATAGAAGATATCTCGGACTAAGCCCTTCGTATAATTACAATAGAACTTCACTTCAGGTAAGTTCGTTTAATTATGTAAATATCTTTAAAATTAATTTATCTTCAAGTGCCAAAGTTTAGAGTGCATTATACAAAAAAATTGTTAATAGTTTACACCAAATTCTTTTAATCTTTATATCGGTTTTAATATTAATTGGCGGGCCAAAGTTCTGTTGTAACATAAATATATTTATGAAGTTTCTCTCGGGACTCGTTAGGAGTATAGGAGAAAACCACTTCAACCAGTTGTCTCGCTTGATATTACATCACATACTACCAACTGAAATGTATTTTTCACTTACAGAATACTCTCCCTTTTCACAAAAACAGACTCCGCACAAACAAATAGACTCTCATTTTCTACAACGTTTTTCTTACTTTTTCTTGTCTCACCCTTATCTTAATTTCACTTATGTAATTTCTTAAGTTTACCGATAAATAAGAACAAACGACACACGTAACGTGGGTCAACAAGACAGGCATGAACGATATATTGAGGTCCGCAAACAAAAATATTTGCAAGCCTAATTACTAGGAGGAAATGTAGGTAATATTCTGAATGTTTCCGGATAACGCGCTACGTGCCGGCGAGTGCACGAAACAAAAGGAGTTTTTCAAGGAAATGAGTTAACTTTCGCAAGCTAGTGGGATAATTCAACGCCTCACTGTGGCAAGTTTTACTTTTTCAGCTGTATTAGGCGCTTCGTCATGATATTCCGCGGCAGTACAAAGAGTTTTTTTTTTTTTCTCGTGGGTAGTTGTACCAGTAACACCAAAAAAAAAACGCTCTTGATTAAAATTTAATATAATTTAATATAACAATTATTTAAGTGATTATATGTCATATTTTAAAAGTTTATAACTTACCTGCTGGTGTAGCGTTATCTCCTCGCTATTACTTCTTTACTTTCTTAAACCAGACACTTTCTTAAACACTCACTTTCTTCACAATGGATTCTCTGACAAGCACTTTGAGTGATCTCAAGGAGTTATTCCAAACGCGCATGTCCGTCTTCGAAGCTGAACTGCAGAAGGCCCCTCCATCACCTGCCACAAGTTCCAGCCTGGCAGCTGAGTTTACTACATTCCGGACATTCATCTCGCAAGCTCTCAACAGCCTTCAGCGACAGGTGGAGCTTCTTGCCCGAAGTATTGACCAAATGGAGATGCGAGGACGGAGGAAGATCTTGCTGTTGCATGGCGTGAATGAGGAGCAGAAAGAAGATACCGCCAAGGTGTTAGCTGAGGTGGTATGTAACAAGCTGCAGCTAAACGAATTTTCTGTTGCTGACATCAGCCGATGCCACAGGATGGGAAGAGCTGTGCCTAACAAGACCCGGCCTATTCTGTTCAAGGTTGGCAGCCTCGCAGTCCGGGACAAAGTCTGGTTTGCTAAAACCAAATTAAAAGGTTCAGGCGTCACCATGTCTGAATTTTTAACTAAGGGGCGGCATGACTTGTTCCTAGCTGCGAGGGAAAGACTCGGCGTTTCCAAGAGTTGGACTAGGGCGGGCTGTGTGTATGTCCTTGGTCCGAACGATAAGCGGCATCGGGTGGAGTCTCTCGCCGATTTGAACAAGATTGCGCCGATTTCCAGGGAGCCGGAGCAGTCTGATCCTAGGGCGGCAGTGCCAGACTCCCTTCCATCCGCTGCTGCTATAAAGACAGCAAGGTTAAAGCGTGTTGCTGCTGTGAGAAAGTGATTTCCTTCTTAGCAATGTTTTACTGAAGGTCCGGGTGGTGTTATTTTCTTGTTTTGGTTTCCTTTCACCTTCACTTACTGTTATTACTTAAAAATTGTATCTTCCAAATTGTATAATAACATTTTTACGTGAGACGTATTGTCAACTGTCACTGTCACTTCACTACTGTCAGTTTAATGTTATGCGTTCTTTGCGGTGCGTTCCGTTTTATGTCATAATTTCAATTCTGTATTTTATTTATTTTTCTTGCTGCAAAATTTCTTGTTTTTATTTTTATTATATCAGTTCTGTTAATGTTGCCCGGACTCATCTAGTTTTTTATTCTTATATATTAATGACGCAACCTGCAGGTTTACTATTTATTGGTTTTTAGTTTTAAGATAGGATTTTATATATTTATATTATTATAATAGGAAAAATTATGTCTATTACAGATGACAGCAGTGACAACTTTAGTTTTTGTTCTTTGACAGGAAGCGATGACAGTTTTGTGAGCGTGCCTTCTCTTTCAGATAGTCTTAGGGCGCAGTTTTCTGATGTTCCTAAGAATTTTAACGTTATCCATATCAACGCGCAGAGTATTCCGGCTCATTTCCACGATATGCTGGCAAGTTTTGACTGTGAAAACATACATGCTATTCTTATTTCCGAGTCATGGCTTAAACCCTGTCTCCCTTCAACTAGCTACTCTCTTCCCGGCTTCGTGCTCATAAGAAACGACAGGGCGGTTGGTGGTGGTGGTGGTGTTGCCATTTATCTCCGCGCATACATTCCATTCTCAATTGTCAATGTGTCAGCGCAGCCACCGCCATCAAATGCTGGTGAACATCTTTTTCTTGAGGTCGAGCTAAATCATTCACAATTACTTCTTGGTGTTTACTACTGTCCCTCTTTACGCATCAATTTCTTTTCATCTTTCGAAAAGCTCTTAGAAATCTTAATCCCTTCTTACAGTCATAGCATAATCATGGGTGATTTTAATACTTGTCCTGAAGAATGACCATCGTTCGTCTTCCCTGACAAATATTTCGGCTTCTAGTAATATTTCCATTCTTCCGCTTAGTGCAACTCATCATTTTCCAAACTGTACTCCTTCGCTTCTTGACTTGATTTTTGTCTCCTCTCCTAATCGCGTCGCTAAGCATGGCCAATGCTCAGCCGATGCCTTTTCATATCATGACCTGATTTTTCTCTCTTATAAAATTCGTCCACCTAAGGCTAAAGCCAAAATTCTCATGCAACGCAATTTTGGTGGTATGAGCATTGACAGTCTTTGCGGGGATGCCAGCAGTATAGATTGGTCTCCTCTGTTTGCCTCTGTGTCGGTCGATGAGCAAGTGAATGTCTTCACTGCTAAACTTTTCGAGCTTTATGATGTCCATGCACCTGTTCGAGCAGTTAAAGTTAGACATTTGCCGGCACCGTGGCTGACGGATGAGATAAAGAGATTAATTAACAAAAAAGTTGCAGCAAAGTCCAAATTTAAGCGACAGCCTACCGATGCTAATAGAGACAAATATGCCGCTATCCGCAACCTATGCAATAAGGTGTGTAGGAATGCTAATCGCCAACATATTCATAACTCAGTCCAAAACAAAGACACATCCGAAGTTTGGAATTTTCTAAGATCATTGGGAGTCGGTAAAACCCGACAAGAGTCAATACCTAAAGATTTAGACATCAATGCATTGAACATTCATTTTACAGCTTCGTCCGATTTTGATAGGACAATTAAATTGAATACACTGAATTATCTTTCATCTCTTCCGACTCCCAGTTATTCTCCATTTGCTTTTAGTCAATTCTCTGCATGTGATGTTAAGAAGAGCATACTTTCAATTACTTCCAATGCTGTAGGATGTGATTGTATCAGCCGTAAAATGTTACTCCCGGTGCTGGACATTATCCTTCCTGTCATTTGCCACATCCTTAACTTTTCTGTGTCCAGCGGTGTCTTTCCGTGCTCATGGAAAGATGCACAAATAATTCCTTTACCTAAAAAGTCCAATCCCTCCTCCTTTTCTGAATACTGTCCAATATCCGTCTTACCATTCCTATCTAAAGTCCTAGAACGGTTAGTCCATAATCAAATTAGCAAGTTCCTATCCAAAAACAATCTCCTCAATCCCTTCCAGTCCGGTTTCCGTCCTGGTCACAGCACCACAACAGCTCTTCTCAACATTACGGACGATATACGGTCAGCCATGGAAAGCAGTAATCTGACGGTCTTGGCATTGCTAGATTTCAGTAATGCTTTTAATACTATTGACTTCGACGTTTTGCTTGGTATTCTACGCTCTCTTAATATATCTCTATCGGTGGTTGACTGGTTTCGTAGTTACCTGTTCGGGCGCCGGCAACGTATATGTATTGGGGAGAACTTGTCTTCCTGGTGCAGTACTTCTGCTGGGGTACCCCAGGGTGGCGTTTTATCCCCTTTACTTTTCGCAGTTTTTATAAACTCAATCTCGAATGAACTTATTTCTTCCTACCATCTTTATGCAGACGATCTACAGTTGTACTCGCGGGCACCCCTCGGAAAGCTGTCCGAGGCTATAGCAACCATAAACCTTGATCTGGCTCGCATTTGTGATTGGAGCAGGAGGTATGGGCTTATGGTCAACCCTATTAAGACGCAGGTTATTGTAGTGGGCAGTTCTAGAATGGTTTCAAAGATCGACTGGACGTCTCTTCCCCAAGTACTTTTTGACAATTCTGTTATTCCATTCAGTGAGAAAGTTAAAAACTTGGGGATATTCATCGACAAAAACTTTTCATGGACTGCCCAACTGCAGGAAGTTAGCCGCAAGTTGTTTGCATCTGCTGCAACTTTGAGGAGACTGCGGCATTTTCTTCCGACTGCCACCAAGATTGCGCTTGCACAATCTATTCTTCTTCCCATCCTTGATTATGCTGATGCCAGCTATCTTGACCTTACTCAAGAACAACTAGATAAACTTGAGCGACTTCAAAATGTTTGTATAAGGTTCATATTTGATTTGCGCAAATATGACCACGTTTCCGAATTCCGTGTAAAGCTCAAGTGGTTGCCAATTCGCCTTCGCCGGAATACTCATATTCTTTCTCTTTTGTACAATGTCCTCTTTACTCCTTCCACCCCTCTTTACCTCAAGGATCGTTTTCAGTTTATCTGCGATTCCCATACGAAATCTCTTAGGTCATCAGAAAACTTGCGACTTAAAATGCCTATGCATTCCACTACATTTTTGGATAAGTCATTCACTGTCCAGGCTGCTCGTTTGTGGAATGCATTGCCTGACCCAATAAAACGTGCTCAGTCGTTGCCTGTCTTTAAAAAACTTATAAAGGAACATTACCTCTCTCTGTGATTATGTCCTTGTTTAAGCTGTATTGTTTTCTTGTTTGTTTATTTAGATGTATGTATGTATTTATGTATCTATTTTAGTAGTTTGTATTACCTGTATGATTTGAAATTGGCACCAAGTGCAACCCCATGTCGTGTCCAGGCTATCTCTATCCATTCAAGGTTGCCTGGAAGAGATCGCAGAGCGCGATAAGGCCGCCTATTGTATGTTTGTTTTAATTTTTAATGTTTCTTTTGTATTGTCTTATCTTGGTGTACAATAAAGTATATATAAATAAATAAATAAATAAAGAGGCCGCAACTTTGTTCGCCTCATTTTTCAGAATATCTCGTCTTATGTGAGCGTTGAAAATTGTCGGAAGTGAGTTTTGGACTTGGTGCTGCCGTATTTTATATTTTTGCTCAGTGGAAAGAAGTTTTTTTAACAATGGAGGGTTTGGCCGGATTTTAACTTTCATGTGCTTTGATGGACCTATTCAATAAACTTTTTGTAAAGAATAGAGAGATGGTTCTCGATCCCGAAATATTTGCGGTTCACTTAGTACAGTTGCTAGTGAATAAATGTTTGGCCTTCAGACCCGCATGGTCAATTCTTTGAAGGAAAAACATATTTGAAAGGCCTAGGTTTCAGGTGTTTATAAAAATACAAAATATTTATAGGAACAAAAACATATTACAATTTTTTTGTACATTAATACTGCGTTAGTTTAGTAACTGTGTCGCAGTTGTTATGTGTGCCTGTTTATTTTGTGTAAACAATACACCTCCCTATGCATGTTTGAGCAAAATTCCAGTGTAAAAACATACCACGCCTGGAATAAACATGAAAAAAACACTTTCTTTATTCTTTCACTAAGACTACCATTTTTTCCTCAACTTAATAGTCAGAAAAATGGTTGTTTAATAAAGCCTGAAGGCTTCCAAGATATTTTAAAACGAATGATAAACAGAATATCTGTTACAGTATCTCCGAAAATATCCAATCCTTTCATCAAAGTTGTTTCAAGTTTATTAAGTAAGAACCCTGGGCGATATCGTAGGTACCTACCTTACAAAATAAATTACTAATTGAAATTATATTGATACGAAGAAAGTAATGTGTGCGAGCAATAAGAAAACTCGTTGAAATTATTACTGGAACAATCAATGCAGATTTCAGATTCTACGAATTTGTTTCTCTTAAGTTAAACTTTCGTTGGTATATAAGTATGTTTTACTAAAATAATAATTGAATAGGAAATATTTTGAATATTTTATTTATACATTTTTTATTATACCGCAGGCCGTAGCAGTCATTGTCTAGTAAGCTTTCGTGGGAACCCTAAAAATAAAACTATGAAGATTTTGTCTTCATTATTTAAAAATATTAAGGACCGCGATTTCGAATTAGAGCAGTATAACGTCTTTATTTCCTTCTATACAGAGTGATTATTTTAAGTGGGCGTGGATGGCCCATTTCTAAAGTATGAGGAATAGCGGTTAACACTCAAAGGAGTTACGAGGCCGATTTTGATGAAAAGTTAAACTGCATCATTGGATTTAAAAAAAAAAACATTCTTAGCCCGGAATCGAACATCATTCGATAGCGTCGCTAATAAGGATCCAATTCTGGGAAGTAATGACATACGTATGGTAAACTTAAGGAAAAGACACAAACTCTATCTACGAAGACTCATATCATGCAATAGATGACATGAAAAAATCTTTTGAGAATATTACAACACAAACATACATACAAAATGCTTGTAATGCAGAATGTAGTACAGTACTTAAATTGTAGAATTCTGCTATTTATTGAAAACAATGGCCATTGCATTAAAATTTAATAGGAAGGTACTAAACGCAGGAAAGATAAATATTTTGTTAAAGATTAGCCTTTTCCTTAAATTTGCAATATGCCATTATTGCCCAGAATTTGATCCTTATTAGTGACACTATCGAATGGTGTAATGATGCGGTTGTAGTTCAAAAACAAAATCGACCTCGTGACTCCTTTGAGTGTTTTCCGCTTTTCCTCATAGTTTCAGATTTGGCCATCCAAGCCCACTTAAAAAAGGCATTCTGTATAATTAAGAATGGCATTAATAGGTAGAACAATGACGGCAGAATAAACAATATTTCTTTCTTTCTTTACTTTTTTACAAACATTTCATACTTCTTACTAATATTATAAATGCGAGAGTTTTGATGGATGTGTATGTTTGTTACTCAATTACGCTAAAACAGTTGAACGGATCTGGATGAAATTTGGCACAGAGATTATAGTCTGCAATAGCACATAGGCTACTTTTCATCCCGGTATAATGTTCCCTTGGGATAAGAAAATACTTTTTACGCGGGTGAAGCCGCTGGCAGAAGCTAGTTATTATAGATTTTATTAACTTACAATGTAAATATTTTTTTTATAAACTATAGGCTAGCGTTTGACCACCATCTCGCCTGATGTTAAGCGATGATGTGGTCTACGGTGAAGCACGCTTAAGCACGCTTAAATATGTATGTATCTACTTTCAAGCTCATGAAGGAGAGGCCTGAGATGGTCCTGCAGTCTTCAGATGATGCGTTGAAATACAGGCAGCTAAATAGACGGATCTCAAAGTCCTTGAAAAGAGACCTCAACCACATTAATACCGAAAGTATTAAAGACGCGATTGAGTGAAAGATTAAAGAGAGATTGTGAAGAATAAGGTCTCCAAGGTCTTTGCAAGGGATCTGTCTGTTGGGCAGAGCCAGCTCACAAATCTGAAGACTGATGATGGCAGGATCGTATCCGCCAAACCGAAGCTTCTGAGGGAGATCGATAGATTTTATGGGCAGTTGTACACGTTTACCAGTAAACCCGTCGCGAATCTAGCGAATGACCCTAGAGCTAGATTGACCCGACACTATACCGAAGACATTCCGGACGTCAGCCTGTATAAGATTGGGATTACTCTGAAACAGCTTAAGAACAACAAGCACCGGGTGATGACGGAATTACGGCCGAACTCCTAAAGGCGGGTGGAAAACCAATACTTAACGCCCTTCAGAAGCTGTTTGATTCCGTCATACTCGAGAGGAAAACGACACAGGCATGGTGCAAGAGTGTAGTGGTTACTCTTCTTCAAGAAGGGTGACAATGCCCTACTGAAGAACTATAGGCCCATCTCACTTCTTAGCCATGTCTACCAGTTGTTTTCAAGAGTCATCACGAATCGTCTCGCGCGCAGGTTTAACGATTTCCAGCCTCCCGAACAAGCCAGATTCCTTAAATGCTTCAGCACCGTAGACCACATACATACGCTGCGGCAGGTTATACAGAAGACAGAAGAGTATAACCTGCCTCTCTGTTTAGCGTTTGTGGACTACGAGAAAGCCTTCGATTCGATCGAGACTTGGACTGTACTGCAGTGTCTCCAACGGTGCCAAATCGACTACCGGTAAATCGAAGTGTTGAAGTGTTTATACAAAAACGCCACCAAGTCACTTCGACTTAAGGGTCAGACCTCGGAACCCGTCCTTCTGCAGCGAGGTGTGAGCAGGGAGACGTAATATCTCCGAATCTGTTCACCGCAATGTCTTCAAGGTTCTGGACTGGAGAGGGCTAGGCATTAAAGTCAATGGCGAGTACATCACTCACCTTCGGTTTGCCGACGATATGGTGGTTATGGTTGAGACCATGGAGGACCTCAGTAAAATGCTCGATGACCTTAGTAGAGCTTCCGAAAGAGTGGGTCTTGGGATGAACATGGACAAAACCAAGGTGATGTTGAATGCCCATGTTACACCCACTTCTATTAAGGTCGGAGACTCTACACCTGAAGTTGTGGGCGACTATGTCTGCCTGGGCCAAACGATCTAGTTCGGTAGGGCCAACTTGGAGAAAGAGGTCAACCGTCGAATCCGACTCGGCTGGGCAGCGTTCGCAAAGTTGCGCGGTGTCTTCTCGTCCAACTTACCACAGTGTCTCACAAGACGAAAGTCTATGATCAGTGTGTGCTGCCATGTTATCATATGGCTCTGAGACGTGGTCGCTTACAATGGGCCTTATCAGAAAGCTTACAGTCACACAAAGCGCAATAGAGACGGCTATGCTCCATTGCGATAATAACCGTAGATATTAAAAAACCGGCCAAGTGCGAGTCGGATTTGCGCACGAAGGGTTCCGTACCATTATCGCAAAAAATGGTTAAAATATTACGTTTGATGTATGGAAGCCCCACTTAAATAATTATTTTATTTTGTTTTTAGTATTTGTTATTATAGCGGCAACACAAATATATCATTTATGAAATTTTAAAATGTCTAGCTATTACGGCTCATGAGACACAGCCTGGTGGCAGACAGACAGATACGGACAGAGACGGGTAGATTGGAAACAATAAGTAAACATTGGCGCCGTGTTTTAATTTACATCAAAAATAGTAAAAGTGCTGAGCACTTTTACTATTTTTGACTAGTTTTTAGTAAAAACCGAAACTATAGTGCGTATAAAATGAGTGTTAGCGTTATGCGACCAAACAAGATATATTAACGCATAATATTCAAAACAGTCGTGTGCATTACGGAAAGTCATAAAAGTGAGCCTAAAACATACTATAAGTGTGAGCAAAGCGAACAGTGTTTCTCCAGCGACAAAATATTCACCCAATGCGAATAAGTAAAGTGAATGGAAGTAGTATTATATAAAAAATAAAAGTGATAAATCCGTTTTTTATTCAAATGTCAACAAAAATCAGCTGGCCATAAGTTTTTTTTTGTAAATAGTGACATCTAGTTTGGCTAATAAAAACTAAAAACAAAAAAAAATAATGGTAAAACAGTTCCTGTTGATACTGGTGCCGTTTTTCGACGTCTAGTAATAAGTATAAGTAGCGCGACGATCAACATGCCGACATTGGCTCGGGTGAAACCGAGAGGTCACAGGTTCGAGACTGACCAAATGTGTGGCTCTTTTTGTATGTTGTGAGATTTGTTACTTATATAAAGTTTAAATATGGAAGAAATGCAAAATGTTAATACCCAAAGACGCCGCCAGCAAAGTTTAGATTTCCAAGACAGCGAATATGAATTGGACATTTCTTGTCAGAGTTTACCAAACAATGCGAACAGAGAAGAAATACAAGTAACTACGATAAAGGAAAAACTCTTAAAATTGAATCTAGAATTACAGATTGCTAATAATGAGATCGAAAATTTGAACCTTGAGAACTGCAACTTAAAAAAAAATTGTCAACGAGCCAGCATAAAATTAACCTATACAAATCGGTAGGCGCTTTTAAAGTAAATTGTAACAACAAATCGATCGCTTCGCCACTATAATTTTATTCTCCACAGTATCAAAAACGACTTAGGTCCTGTAGTATGAAAATCGGTCTGAAAAGAACATCCTCTCAGGAATTAGAAACTGACGCAGTCAGATATACCCCAAAACATGACGATAGCAATAATTTAGTTACTTTTTCGAGCAACCCATAACAACAGAAAAAGGCTTACAGGACACAATAGTCGTAAACCACCAGCCATCTTATCGACAAATCCTGGAGAAAGATAGCCTTGAAATGGGTACAATTGTGGAATCTAAGACTGCGGATACTGTAACCATAAATATATAAATAGACCGTATTAAAAACGACAAATACTCAAGTCTTAATATTGATATTTCATCAAACTTAAAAACAGCAAAAAAACATGAAGTCAAAATATTTTCTGACCAAACAGGACTTGATATAAGAAGTTTGCTACAGGAATTACTAGGAAACTCTTTCAAGGTGAAATCTATAGTAAAGCCAGGAGCTCCAATGTCTGAAGTGATAAGAACATGTGTTGCCGAGTGTAAAGATTTTACCAACTCTGACTACATATTAATACTAGGGGGTTCTAACGATTCAAATCCTTTGAACTTACAGTCAATTTTGTATTATACTTTGGATCAAATTAAACACACAAACATCTTAGTTGGCAAAATCTATAAAAATAAATATCTTAGTGTGTGGTATTCTGCTAAACAGAACCACATATTTTTAGGTCTATTTACAATTCATTACACTATACAAACTATACCTTCATATCTGTTGATATTTTATCAACTTTTGTAATTAATTTTTATGTTTTCTTTCATACTGTTTGTACCTGAAAAGCATACTTTTTATTATATCTGATTGTTTTAATATCCGAATCTTAACTTATATTGACAATTGGTAATTCTTGCAATATTTTTCTACTGTGACATTTTCATCTGACATGACATCTGTCTGTCTATTTTATTTTTCTTAAAACCATAGACCGTAACATAGGTACCATGGACTAAACCTCCTTTAAGCTAGGTTTACACTATTATAAGGGTAGCGTAGACAGACCCCTTTGTGAACCGTTTTTATTCGTTCTGGTCTTTATTTCTTAATTGAAATTTGAATTTGAAATGTAGATTGAACATAGAACGAAGAAAAACGGGCGTGATTGTTTAGTTTTTGAAACGGGACTGAACGCCGAATGTCGATTTTATTTACTAAGTAATACGAAGTGGACTTTTAAATCTAAAACTCTCTAAAACCTTGATATCCAGCTTGTGTATATAATATCCAGTAATAATTTCTGAAGTGCACTAAAATATAAATATTGTGAGTGATATACTGTGTATGATTTTACCTACGTATCTGACTACTACCCGTTTCACTCCTGGCTGCCTGCCTTCCTACCTACTGTATGCCTACACAACTGCATACCAAACTGTGTGCCTGAAAGACCGTCGTGGTGTCTGCTCACCTGTCTCTCTCAAGCTTACCACGACTTTTGAAGAGTTCCAGTCCGTCCAGATGCCTGCCTAACCGATTTGCTACCTACTCTACTGCCTGCCTGCCCGATTACCTGCTTGTCGTCGTGGTGCCCACTCACCCGCTTACCTAGGGCTACCCCGGCTTCCAGCCCGTCCTGCTGCCTGGTTAGCTGCCTAACTCCAGCACCCCACGTCGTGCGAAGCCTGCCCTTCTGTTTTTATTCTCAATATCCTTTTATTAATTTTTTAGTTTATAATTATTTAATTTTATTAACGTGGCTTACGTTTAGCTCTCTCTGAGCTAACGTAACGCTACAAGTGTTAATATGCTGAATAACTCATTGAAACTGGTATGTAGTAATTTTAAGAATTCAACATTTCTACCACTGGACCTGGATCTTTTTATCATGAATTTAATGCCAAAATTCATAAACAAACTGCAAGCAAGTAGACTAATCCATAAGGAAATACTTCGTACAGACATGATTACATAAACTACATTAAAATTAAAAGTTATAACGAGTATAGGAAAAGAGGCCAGGTACAGAAGTATTACAATAATATTTATACACAGACGGACATTGAAACTTCATCAAGTCGTGTCGTAGTAGTTTCGAATAGCATCAGCACTCAGACTGATGACCTAGGCGGTAATGATGACTTTTTCCGTGCCTAAAGGGTTCTGCAACTCTCATGGTACGCTAAACATCTCTGAAACTTTAACTAAATACATCTCCCTTAATATTTACCTTCGGAACTTATGTGGTATAGGGAACAGAAAAGATGAATTAGAAGTATACCTACAAAACGTTTAACAAAACCATCTATATGTGTGCGTTACAGAACATTTCTTGACTATGGAGTCAGCGCCTTTGTTTAACATTAACAATTATAAAATGGTGTCGTTTAATGCGCGAAAAAATAAAAAAAGGGGTGGTAGCCTCATAATGACAAGAAATGATGTTGTTTGTGAAGACGTGCCTTTTTGTTATAGTGCCGTATTGAAAGCTTTGAAATATGTGGTGTTAAAGATTCTAAATCTAACATTTACATCTTCTGGTGTTACAGAAATCCTGTCGATCGAAACTACGAAACATTTATATCTAAGTTGGAACAAATATTAGAACACTTCTTCAGTAAAAAATGTATTATATGTGGCGATTTCAACATCGACTTGCTTAAAAACGACAAAAAAACTTCTAAATTTTTGACCCTGCTGACATCTTACAATTTTAGACCGCTTATAAACGAAGTGACATATAAACGTAATAATGCACAATCATGTTTGGACAATTTTTTGACGAATTTACCAGATGATTTTATCAATGAGTAGTTTGTTGATCATAATTGTTTGGCTGATGGACATGCTGCGTTGTTCTGCCAGGTAAAAACTGATACAGTACTGCCAGATAGCGATAAAGACTTTTTAAATATAGAAATTAGGCAGTTTAGTGGCAAAAATTCAAATTATTTTAGACGTCGTGTACTAAATATCAACTGGATGGAAGAAGGTATAAATAGTTTCTTAAAGAAATTTGGACAAATATTCCGCAATAGCTTTAAAAAAAAGAAAAAGCGAGTTAGTTTTACGAAATGTCACAAGTCATCCTGGATAACGAAAGGAATTAGAGTTTCGAGTAAAATGAAGCGATTCATACTTCAAAACATAAATAGGATGACTTGCAATGAGAAAATAAAGACATACACAAAATCTTATATTAGAGTATATAGGCAGGTGTTAAAAAGAGCAAAACGTATTGCGATTAGGAAAGAACTAATTAAAGCAAATAAATCTTCAAAATCTATATGGCAGGTCGTGAATAGACATAGCAATACAAAACCAAAACACGAAAGTAAAAGTGATATACTCCTTAAAGTTGGTAATAAAATAATATCAAATCCTCAAGAGATAGTCGACATTTTCTCGAAAACGTTTGATAAACCTGAAACAGTAGATGAAATAGATTCTTTTGAACAAGCTCTAAAAAAATTGCAAGGTAGCGTTAACAGAGTAGACAAAGAAATTACATGCGAACTAGTCACGGCATATGAAATAAAGAAACTAGTCAATTCAATGGCTAATAAGAAATCTTCTGGACATGATGAAATACCAATACAGACAATTAAAGATCATATTGACATACTGGCTGGACCTCTCGCACATCTGATCAATAAGTGTATAAATATGAGCATATTTCCTGAACAACTCAAGATAGCAAGGGTCTTACCAATTTATAAAAAGGGTTGCAAACTAGATCCCAACAACTATAGACCGATTTCTTTGCTACCAATTATTTCAAAAATCTTTGAAAAAATCCTTAAAATGAGACTTCTAAGACATCTAAATAGAAACAAAATTCTTAATCACAATCAATTCGGTTAACAGAAAAATGTGGGGACAAGTGACGCAATTAATAGTTTAATGGAAAAAGTAGTTAGCGGAATTAATGACAAATTAAAAGTCGTTGGGCTATTCCTTGATCTTAGTTCTGCTTTTGACACTGTAAATCACAAGCTACTATTAACAAAAATGGAGCATTATGGAGTACGAGGACCGGTTTTAAACTTATTTAAATCTTACCTGGAAAATCGTAAGCAATACGTAGAGATTAAAGTAGAAGAAGAAAACTGTGAAAAAATTTACAAATCGGGATTTAAACTAATAAAACAAGGAGTTCCACAAGGTTCTATACTAGGGCCAATCTTGTTCATTTTGTTTGTTAATGATTTTATTAACTTTATGTTAAAAATAAATGATACTGAACTTGTTTTATTTGCTGATGATACGAATGCTATTATAGCCGCTGAAGATCTAGATACCCTCAGTAATAAAGTAAATAAGGCTTTGACTCTTTTTCATTCTTGGTTTGGCATCAACAATCTCAAGTTGAATGCTAGCAAAACAAATGCTATTTTATTTAGAACCACTTCGAGAAATAAAGAAACAATGGACATACAAGTGAATAATGATCGAATAACATTGGTAGACAGTGTGAAATTTTTGCGTATTTATATTGACGAAAGTTTAAACTGGAAAATGGAACTGACAGCTATAGAAACCTCAATTAGCTCAGCTTGCTATGCCTTAAGAAGCGTTGGAGATGTAATTGATATTGAACAATTAAAAGTTGTTTACTATTCGCTTGTAGAGTCAAAACTCAGATACAGTATCGCTCTATGGGGAGGCAGTTATGCGTACAATTTAAATACTGCTTTTGTTATACAAAAAAAGGGCCATACGAACCATGGTCAGAATTCCGCAGTGGGTATCGTGTAAGGAGTATTTTAAGGAGCTTCATATACTAACGGTCCCTTGCTTGTATATTTTAGTACTACTCACGGATCTTCTGAAAAAGTTATATAATCTCGAAACACTTGAGGAAAGAACTAAGCGGGAAGCTACAAGGCGTAGGGACTAGGTACAGTATGAGATACAACCACATTTGGAAGTAGTTAGCCATGCTGCAGCATACCAATCAGTTAAGCTATTTAATAAGCTGCCCATACAATTCAAGTCCATTTATAATTTAACTCAGTTTAAGCGCCAACTAAAGTCATTTCTGATAGATAAATGCTATTACACGCTTGATGAGTTTCTCTGTGACACTTACACCTAGACTGTTACCAAATCTATATTATTGACATTATAATTTTACTATTGACATATATAATAAAATTTGATTTTAATTGTTTTTGTATTTGCATAACTGTGACGTCTTTATATGACATAACTGGATATTTTATAAAAAAAATACTTGACATATTTGTATTTTTTTTTTTTTTTTGCTTTTTGTTTGTAATGCTTTCGGAGTTGGGTGTATAAAGGTGTTATAGGGCATTTTACAACTACATTGTTACCAACTCTATATTATTGTAACGGAATTTGAATATAATTATTGTTGTATTTTTGTTTTACATATCTGGACACTATATAAAAATGTATTTGACATACTTGCATTTTTTTTTTGACATTGATAAAGAGTGAAGTAGCAGTATTGTTTTAATGGATAACTCTTGCTGATAGTCTGTAAAGCTTAATTTTATATTATTATTTTTTTCTCTGTCCTTATGACGATATTATATTTTACGATTGACATCTCAAATGGAATCGGAATGTGTTTGTTTTTATATTTGCGTTAGACATTTTTATTTGACATATTATCTGTATATTAAATGAGTATCGATTTGACATCATTGAATACTTGTGTGACTATTTGAAGGTTGATATAGAAGTGTATTATTGTAATTATGTAAAATATTTCCTAATTGTTTTGTAATTCTTTCAAAGTTAGTTTGTATCGTGTAGTGGTGCTTGCTGCCAATTATGATTGTTTGACACAATGTAAAAATTGTTTGGAATAAATAAATACAAATACAGACAGACGGACCGCGGAGTCTTAGTAATAGGGCCCCGTTTTTAACCTTTGGATACGGAACCCTAAAAAACAGACTTATGTTCAGCAAGCAAGTGCTATGAATTTGATTGCAATGGATATCCGGAAGTGGCGCCAGTGGCAGAAAAGTTGAAAGGAAACTGTTTGTCCTGACACATGACCATACGTCATGTGATGAGGAGGGATGAAACACATGTTACTAAAAGAGTTATAAATATAAATGTGGATGGATTTTAACAATTATAGAAATGAAAGACACAATTAAAGACCTTACAATAAATAATATATAGCACCGAGAATGAGCTAGAAAATACAATAATAGAAAATAACAATCTTCGGCGACAGTTAAATAAGCTAACTAAGGCAATAAAAATGTTAAAAAACACTTTGCAATTCTTCCACCATCGAAAACAACGCAGATATCATTAGAGGAAGAAAACAGTCCCTACTACAACAGACTTTCTCTACACTTTCCACTCCACTTACTAGCAAAACTAATATACGTGATAACAAAAGCATCAAAATTGTATTGCAACAACAAAAAATTACAGGCGTACAACAAGAATAGGAAAACGCACAGGAACAGCTTACAACTTTCAAGAAACAAAAAGACGCGCTCAACCAATATAATGATAACAACCATCAACAAACCCGGGTGTCGAAAATCTGCCCACAAATGTCTGCTTGTTCTCAGCAACAAAGTGAATTGCACAACAGAATCCTTATCTTTGGCTCTCAACAATGTGTCGGCCTAGCTGCAGCTATCATTCAATCAAGAAAAACAAAATTAATTACCTTATAGACTATAATGGCTACAGCGAGAACTATTTAAATCCAAGAGAACTTATTCATAATTTACCTATTAATGTTGAAAATAGTTATAGATTCCGTTTATACGACTAATTGGCACATCGATTGCACGTTTCATTAGTTCGAATCATGGACACATTTATGGTTCGGAATTTATTTACTGAGCATTTTTACACTTGAGCTGCTAGCTTTTTCGAACGCGTGAAAGGCGAAAATCTTCGACAGGATTATGGTGGCCATACACCATCCTTTGTATCGTCCAATCGGCATGACGCGATCGATTGGATCAGTTGGAATTGACCGTGTGTGGGAGTGGATTGGCATGACAGTTATACTTGACGGCACAATCGAATTTCGATTCTTTTGGCTTGATCATGCCGATTGGACCGTGTATGTCGGTCGGCGATCGTCAGTTCAGTCAGGTCAAGATTTTTGGCGTAATCCTCAATCATTTTAATAAATTTGTATATATAAACTGTTTTCTTTTCAGTAACCACTTTTTGCACCACTCGGCTTGATCTTTTTTTTTTTTTTGTTTCGTTTTGACAAGTAAAATGCCCAAAACGGCTAAAACATCGTCGTCTGTCACCGGTTACGCCATGGCTTCAACTGAACGTCGCTGCCGATTGGACAAATCAAATTGATCGTGTGTGGTGTATATGGACGAACTGCAGATTGGATCATGCCGATAGGACGATAGGAAGTCTGACTTGTAATTTGCTTATTCTTTCCGTATAAGATTTGAATGTTCGCCCGCAGCTCGTAATACAGTCTGATATAATTGATTCCGCTAAAGCCATGTACATGTTACGTTGGATATTTAACGGATAAATGATAATGATAACTGATTTTATTTCTGTAAGTTGGTTTGTACAAACACTTTTACATGTCGATCATATAGATCATATGAAGACCATGTAGACTGATGTGTCTGTGTATGTCTGAAATGGTCTTTTGAGGAAAGAACCAGCCAGATTGAGTGGACCTGTCCAGTCAGTGCACGCATTTGTCAATAACCAAGCAGCTCAACTCAGAATTTAAGGAGCTGAACGATTCGACGAACAATACCAAAGAAGGACATTCGGATAGGCCGCATAAACTACCTATCGTCTTATCGGCATGATCCAATCTGCAGTTCGTCCATATACACCACACACGATCAATTTGATTTGTCCAATCAGCAACGACGTTCAGTTGAAGCCATGGCGTCACCGGTGACAGACGACGATGTTTTAGCCGTTTTAGGCATTGTACTCGTGAAAACGAAACAAAAAAAAAAAGATCGAGCCGAGTGTTGCAAACAGTGGTTAATGAAAAGAAAACAGTTTATATATACAAATTTATTAAAATGATTGAGGATTACGCCAAAAATCTTGACCTTACTGAACTGACGATCGCCGACCGTCATACACGGTCCAATCGGCATGATCAAGCCAAAAGAATCGAAATTCGATTGTGCCGTCAAGTATAACTGTCATGCCAATCCACTCCCACACACGGTCAATTCCAACTGATGCAATCGATCGCGTCATGCCGATTGGACGATACAAAGGATGGTGTATGGCCACCATAATCCTGTCGAAGATTTTCGCCTTTCACGCGTTCGAAAAAGCTAGCACCTCAAGTGTAAAAATGCTCAGTAAATAAATTCCGAACCATAAATGTGTCCATGATTCGAACTAATGAAACGTGCAATCGATGTGCCAAATAGTCGTTTATACGGAATCTATAACTATTTGCAACATTAATAGGTAAATTATTAATAAGTTCTCTTGGGTATAAATAGTTCTCGCTGTAGCCATTATAGTCTATAAGGTAATTAATTTTGTTTTTCTTGATTGAATGATAGCTGCTGCTAGGCCGACACATTGTTGAGAGCCAAAGATAAGGATTCTGTTGTGCAATTCACTTTGTTGCTGAGAACAAGCAGACATTTGTGGGCAGATTTTCGACACCCGGGTTTGTTGATGGTTGTTATCATTATATTGGTTGAGCGCGTCTTTTTGTTTCTTGAAAGTTGTAAGCTGTTCCTGTGCGTTTTCCTATTCTTGTTGTACGCCTGTAATTTTCTGTTGTTGCAATACAATTTTGATGCTTTTGTTATCACGTATATTAGTTTTGCTAGTAAGTGGAGTGGAAAGTGTAGAGAAAGTCTGTTGTAGTAGGGACTGTTTTCTTCCTCTAATGATATCTGCGTTGTATTCGATGGTGGAAGAATTGCAAAGTGTTTTCTAACATTTTTATTGCCGTAGTTAGCTTATTTAATTGTCGCCGAAGATTGTTATTTTCTATTATTGTATTTTCTAGCTCATTCTCGGTGCTATATATTATTTATTGTAAGGTCTTTAATTGTGTCTTTCATTTCTATAATTGTTAAAATCCATCCACATTTATATTTATAACTATTTTAGTAACATGTGTTTCATCCCTCCTCATCACATGACGTATGGTCATGTGTCAGGACAAACAGTTTCCCTTCAACTTTTCTGCCACTGGCGCCAATTCCGGATATCCATGGCAATCAAATTCACAGCAGTTGCTTGTTGAACATAAGTCTGTTTTCAGGGTTCCGTATCCAAAGGGTAAAAACGGGGCCCTATTACTAAGACTCCGCGGTCCGTCTGTCTGTCTGTCTGCCACCAGGCTGTGTCTCATAAGCCGTAATAGCTAGACATTTTAAAAACATTGTATTTGTGTTGCCGTTATAATAACAAATACTAAAAACAAAATAAAATAAATATTTAAGTGGGGCTTCCATACATCAAACGTATTTTTTTTGCCATTTTTTGCGATAATGGTACGGAACCCTTCGTGCGCGAATCCGACTCGCACTTGGCCAGTTTTTTAATATCTACGGTTATTATCCCAATGGAGCATAGCCCTCTCTATTGCGCTTTGAGTGATTGTAAGCTATCTGATAAGGCGCATTGTAAGCGACCACGTCTCAGAGCCATATGTTATCACTCGCAACACACACTGGGCATAGACTTTCGTCTTGTGAGACACTGTGGTAAGTTGGACGAGAAGACACCGCGCAACTTTCCGAACGCTGCCCAGCCGAGTCGGATTCGACGGTTGACCTCTTTCTCGAAGTTGGCCCTACCAAACTAGATCGTTTGTCCCAGGCAGACATAGTCGCCATCAACTTCAGGTGTAGAGTCTTCGACCTTGATAGGAGTGGAAGTAACATGGGCATTCAACATCACCTTGGTTTTGTCCATGTTCATCCTAAGACCCACTCTTTCGGAAGCTCTACTAAGGTCATCGAGCATTTTACTGAGGTCCTCCATGGTCTCAACCATAACCACTATATCGTCGACAAACCGAAGGTGAGTGATGTATTCGCCATTGACGTTAATTCCTAGCCCTCTCCAGTCCAGTACCTTGAAGACATCCTCCAGTGCAGCGGCAACAGATTCGGAGATATTACGTCTCCCTGTCTCACACCTCGCTGCAGAAGGACGGGTTCCGAGGTCTGACCCTTAAGTCGAAGTGACATGGTGGCGTTTTTTTATAAACACTTCAACACTTCGATGTACCGGTGCCGATGCTTACTGGTAATATATAATTTGCAACATCTCCGGGGTCACCTTTTTTGTAAATGAGTATTATGTCAGACTCTGACCATTGTGTCGGTGTTTTAGAATTTTCCAGAATACGGTTAAACAGCTGAGTAAGCGGTAGAGCCAGTAGCGAGTGGGCCAATTTTATAGACCCATTGGTGATGTTGTCTGCGCCGGGGCTTTTATTGGTTTTTAGTCTGTTTATTGCTAGGGCAACTTCTGATACGGCGAATGGTGTACATCTCGATGTAATTTCGTCCAACTGGTAGTCGTTCTTGAGCGGTGTAGTGCTTTTTGTAGAAGTCTGTTGCGATTCCTATTACATCTTTTCGGTTATTTAGGGTTATTCCTTTGTTTTTCAATCCGTCTATCCATGTCTTATTTGTCTTCAACTCTTTATAGGCTTTTTTGAACTTGCTGTCTGTATTAGATGTTTCTCGAGAGCTTCCGATCTGTATCTTGTATAGTCGCTTGTTATGCTTTTGCTTACTAACTTGTATAACGCTGAGAGCTCATTTTTCATTGACCTAGTTTTATTTTTGGTATTTTGCAGTAGCTGTCTCCTCTTCAGAAGGGCTAGAGTACGCTCTGATAAAATTTTATGTCTTGTATTATTATTAGGTATTCGAGCGTCTTGTAGGCTTTGTGTGATGGCTCTTAGTATATTGTCGTGATGTGTTTGGACTGAAGTGTTTTCTTGAAGTTCTAGTAGGTTTGGTAGGTAGGCTGTGATGCACTCCTTTTATCTGTTAATTTCTTCCTCACTCCTCAGTGTGGCGTTTTGGTTTTAAATCCTGTTCTGTTCCTTTTTTCTTTTGAGAGAGTTATTGTTGCTCTAACTGGTCGGTGGTCTGATGAAAAATTGAGGTTCAAAACGTCAATGTTACAAACCGTACTAGGCCTGTTTGACAGAATATAGTCGATTTCGTTTTTATACTCCCCGTTTGGTGAGCGCCATGTCCATCTACGGTTAGGTTTTTTCTTGAAGAATGTATTTAAAATTGCAGTTTTATTTTCGAGTGCGAAGTCGATGAGTCTTTGTCCTCTTGGATTCCTTATGCCATATCCATTTGGTTTCATTATCAAGTATTCCTCTATTTTAGGTTGGCCTATTTTGGCATTTATGTCGCCCATAATTATATATATGCTATGTGCAAGGTCCATGGCTTTATACAAATTTGCGTAAAAAGTTTCGTTTTCTTCCTCTGGTTTAAGTTTATTAAAAAACCGACCCCGTATTGTCCTTTCGTAAGACCCGTATGACAGAGTATACAATTACTATATTCTTCTATTTTTGTACCCAGGCGACGCGTTTCCGATAGTCCAATTATGTCGTAGTTTATATTTTTCAGTGTCTCTGTCAATTATAGTAGGCGTCCGTAAGAAGATAAGGTTCTGACGTTATATGTTATAATGTAGAGTTTATTTGTCACTCTATATGTAGAGCTTGGGATTTGTTCAATTGTTATTTTCCTTGGAGGGTTTTGGTCGTAATCTTCCACGGTGACCAAGGGGTTGGAAGATGATTATTGTTACTTGTATATGCTAAAGTTATTATTTCTGGTTTTAATGTCCGGCTCTGTTGTGTTGCTGGCCTTTTTGTTAACTAAAAAGTTTAACATGCTTGGCTTCAGGACTCCTTCAGAGACACTGTTCGATCTACGCGCAGGAGAGCGAGTTTTCAGCATTTTTCTTTTTATTGACATGTGTAACTAATCAGAAATCGAAAGGAGAATTCAGCTTACTTGGAACAAATATTGGAGCCTAAAATAAATTTTCAAAAGCAATATGCCAGTAGAACTAAAAACTAAAGCAATGACGAGCTGTCTTTTACCATGCCTAACTTATGCCTGCCAGACTTGGAAGTACACAGAAACAATAAGAAGAAAAATTACAACTTATCAACGCGGCTTAGAACGGAGCATGCTCAAAATCAAAAGAATCAATAAAATAAGACACTCAAAGATAAGAAGCGTAACCAAAGCCACCGATGCTCTGAACTATGCAAAAAAGCTGAAATGGAAATGGGCGGGGCATGTTGCAAGACTTTCAGACGAGCGATGGACCATAAGGGTGACTCGTTGTAGAGGCCCAAGTGGGAAACGATACAGAGGAAGGCCGCTTACAAGATGGGCGGACGATATTATAAAAACGGCTGGTTCTAGTTGGGTGCAAACAGCCCAAGATAGAGAAAACTGGGGTTCCTTGGAGGAAGCCTTCACCTGCGGAGGGGTTCTTGCAAATTCATAATATATTTGAATTAAAATTTGGATTAAGTTAGTTTAAGACAGTTCATTTTGTTTGTTTTGCAAGAAATTAAAGGCATTTTTATTTTGTTATTTTACTATTTTTCATTAGGTCAGGAAACTCCCCACAGTCGATACAATTATTAAAGATAATAGCTAAACTAGGTGCGACAATGTCAATAATAGACTCAGCAACTTCTAAAGAATGAACCCACAGTTCTGCAGTCTTATTAACATTTAAAGTGTAAAAGGTTTTAATTATGTCTTTACAAGTAATATGTTCAAAAAGAAATGCCGAATCGCAAACATTAACATCTTCTTTTAGCAAAGACTCAGCAACAGAAGCTGATGAGTTTAAGGATTTAGTCGTTGAAATGGGAATATCTGAAAATAAATTTTCAAAGACCACTGCGACTTGTGAGTCTGATTTTATGATGTTGCCATTAATAGACAGGCCATAGTCAATATTTCGGTTACCAGATCTTCCCGTTTCACTATTAGTAATATTCCAAGTCGTTTTAATAACATTACTACTGTTTTTAATCTTCGAGCTCAAATAACGCGACTTGGCCAAACAACAAACTATTTAAATAATTTTGAATTATTTCTAACATATAAATTAAATTCAGCAGTGTTTACATAAGTACTTTCACTGTACAGCTCATAAAGCCTTGTTCTACTTTTATGTATACCAATGTAAGCCCAATCACTGAATGATGCATTACTATTAACGGAGATAGTATTGGGAATAATGGTCGAATTAAATTGTTTACAGTATATACTAAAAAAACATCATATAGATGATTAGGATCAGCATCAATTGACAAAATTGGTAATTTATTAATGAGTTTAACTTTAAAAGCTGCCAAGCGACTTGCAGTTTTGGGGTTAACAGTGGTATCCTTTTTAGCCACTTTGTTGTTTTGGTTTGGTATAGTAATCCTCTGCCCGCAATGATCAGAATCTAATTAATTTACGTCGGTGCTCCGTAGACCAATTGAAGTTTGACCAATTGGTCTATGGGGAAAATTACATGTTTCCATCGTCCAATTACCAACTGGGCTATGGAGAACACTGGATGTAAACCAAAACTATGTTCCATAATACCATTATAACCCTAAGTTCACACCAGTTTTCTTTACTTTGGGTTCAAAGAATCTTTGATATATTTTTTTGTTCACATCAAACTGAATTCAAAAATATTATAAATCAATAAATACAATATAATATAATGTTAGCTAAAATAGAATATTCAATGAAAATATAGGAAAGTATGTAAACGTTTGAAATTGCAACTTCACAGAAAACTTATGTGTCATTATGGCGTCCATGTAATGACAACGTATCATTTTTGGAACGTATACTCGTTTGCCTCCCAGTCTTTCAGCCTTTTTGAGCATTTAAGGGTTATCCACTTTGTTACAGAATATTTCAGACTGTTTGTCCCATCTGCATATTTTTCACTGTCGTACGTGCAATGCTTACATCTGTAATTTGATATTTGAAACCATCGACTATATAAGTAAGTTTAAAAAAAAATACAACCGACTTCCAAATAAAATACCTACAAAGTGAACAATAAGTTTAATTTCGGCAGGCGGTGTCAAAACCCGAAGAAACGAAAACAGGAACACCCATTGCCGAAATTAAAGTTATTTTTAACTATGTATTGTTTTTATTTGGAAGTCGGTTGTATTTAAAAAAACTTTTTTTACATGCTTATGGACAGGCCTTTACAATACTATTAAACTGGGCAGAGGATCATATCTCAATTCTCCATAGCCCAGTTGGTAATTGGACGATGGAAACTTGTAATTTTCCCCATAGACCAATTGATCAAATTTCAATTGGTCCATGGAGCAGCGACGTTAATTTATTTTTCTTTTCTTCTAAGCATTGAAGTAAAACACGATCTTGCTAGATAATGACTGCTTTATTTTCCATGTAAGGTATAACAATCAAAACTAAAATATGCAGTTACCCACATTATACAATAATGTTAAATATACTACATGTTCCTTTTTAGAAGAAAAATATTATCTTAAGAAAATTCCCGCCACCAATAATAACACAATATTTTAAAACATAAGGATGTGTTATCTGTAAAATCACAATATCATCCCATGAATAAACAAAGTGTTAACGGATATCCTATAATCTCTCTCTTTTGTTAAACTAAATTAAATACAGCTAAACTAATGACACATTATTTTATTTTACTTTTTGTTAAAAAACAGTGCATTTTTTTCACGTGCCCATCGGGACGCAGCTCGGGTTTGCTGTCCTACAACTAATTCTGGAGAAGAACTAGTGGACCTAGTCACAACCATGTCATTGTTGCTCAACCCTTCATCTACATTTTCCTCCGCGTCACTGTACGTGCTGTCGCGCTCATTTTCATCACTATCACTATCCTGCTTCCCTTGCAAGGAAGCAGAATGTGCCGTGGTATCTCCTGGCCTCGTACCTTTCATGATGTGCCGTCTGTTGCGGCGGTATGTCCACCCGCTGCTATCAGTGAGGAAGTACGACCGTGGCTGTGGTGCCGGTGCCTGCACTAGCATGTGTCGCCTACGCATGTCGCTATCGCTACAATTACATTTTCACCTGATTTTAATACAGGCAACTCTTGGGAATGCATGTCATGATATTTTTTTGACATTTCTCGTTTTGACTGTATATTTTTATAGTCATCATTGTTTTTACGTTCTGGTCGTAATCTTACTTTATATACTGGTAAGCGAGTATTCAGGCGTCGACCCATCAATAATTGCGACGGCGCACTTACTCCATCCCTTGGAGTTGTTCTGAAATTTAGTAATCCCAGTTTATTAGATCTGTACCTGTACTGAGTGACTTTTATATTATACTTTTTACTGTCCTCACTGCTCTCTCGCTCAAACCGTTTGATTGCGCGTAATTGGGCGATGATGTTGTATGTTTGAAGCACCATTCTTCAGTAAATTTGCTTAATTCCCTGGAACTGAATGCCAGACCATTGTCTGTTATAAGTTCCGTTGGTATACCATGTCTTGCAAACTGATCTTTCATCGCCGATATGACTACTCTAGATCCAATATTAGTTAAAGCATTTATCTCGATGTAATTTGAAAAATAATCTACCATAATTAGGAAGTTCTTTCGGTCGCAAAAGAATATATCAGCGTCAACTCTCCCCCAATGGTAAATCTGGTATTGAATGCGATATCATAGGCTCCTTCATATTGCGCGCGGCGTGCTCGGCGTAGGCGGCGCAGGCGCGCACGGCTTGATCCACGTCACGTGATATCCCGCTCCAGCACCTGTAGCCAAGTTGACAATCTACAATCGATAACGCTAGTAGAAAACGAATTAATGTATGGGAATGACACATCTGAACGTTAAGTCACGTGGTCAGACCATACAAATAGAAGGAGTTAACGATTGTAGAAAGAGATTCGATACGAAACGTTTCTAACTTGGCTAAGGGGCCTGAACATGACATCGCGCGTTCGACGCTTACATCGGTCGATTCCTAGATGCCCCTCGTGGACGTGGGATATCATTTCACCTCTCAGACCACGCGGTATGAAGAGCAAGTTGTTTTTTAAGATCGCACCGTCCACTACTTGTAATTCTTCTTTATATGCCCAATATATTTTTATCATCTCATGCAAAATCCTTTTTATACTCTGGCCATCCATTTAGAATGTAAAATTCTAGTAATTTACATTCTTGATCCCTTTGCGTTCCCTCTCTGACCAAACCGAGTTTGCTGTCGCTGAATGGTATGTTTTCTATTAGGAAACACGCCTGATCCTCCACCTCAGACGTCACATTGTCACTCATGAGTTCCGGTAAGGCTGCTCTAAAATCAAAATCAAAATATTTTTTTTTATTTCACATAGGCCTACATGGGCACTTATAAAACGTCGACAAAAGGTGCACGGTTCGGGTTGGTCGTTTCCTATGGAGAAGAACCGGCAAGAAACTCCATGTTTACTCTTTTAAAAATGGTTTGGTTTTACAATATTTCCATGTTACAGCATTAGTACTTAGATATGGGAGACAACGTAGGCCCGACTTATAACAATAAGTAGTAAGAAACTAAAAAAATAAAATAAAAAGATTATATATTATATAAAAAATAGTTAACAAATGTTAACTATCATCTAGAAGGCCTACAATGTTCACACATTCACAAAACAACAAAGGGCTATAAAGATGATTGAAAACCATTGTAAAAAGTCTAATTAAAAGAAGGAAAGAAAAATGAGATCGAGAATAGTTAGAGACATCCACATATTTGTGCCGTTTACAAGTTACCAGGGAAGCTGCATGCGCAGAAGGAGCTAAGGCCAAATGTTTTTATCTTCAACGTAGTCCTTGATTTTATAATATGCTTTTTAATAAGGATACGTTTGATGTAGTTTTTGAACCTTCCATCGGTCAGTTCTATAACTGACTTTGGCAACTTGTTATAAAAGCGTATACTGTTTATAAGAAAAGACTTGCTAGTTTTCGTTAATCTGAATTTGGGTATTACAATTTCGTGCTTACTGCGTGTATTTAAATTATGGAAGTCGCTTCTAGCTTTGAAAAGCCCTCGATTTTTACGGACATACAAAATACATTCCAAAATATAAAGTGAAGGTAGAGTCAGTTTAACGATCTCTTTAATTTTTTCTCTGAGGGACTCGCGAGGACCCATTTTATGGATTGCGTGGATTGTCCTCTTTTGTAGGATGAAAATTGAGTCAACGTCTGCTGCTGATCGCCACAGCAGAATGCCATAAGACATAATACTGTGGACATAAGCATAGTATACTAACCTAGCTGTAGCTACATTGGTTAGCTGCCTTATTTTCCTTACTGTATATGCAGCCAAACTTAACCAACCCGAAAGAGTTCTAATGTGCGCGCCCTACTGCAATTTTGAATCGGTAGTAATCCCTAAGTATACAGTTTCCGTTATTATTTCAAGATTTTTGCCGTCAAGATTTAAGTTTAGGTCATGTTGTGGTACATTTGGTAAAAAAAACTTTAGATATTTTGTTTTTTTCGCATTCAGTAAAAGATTGTTAGCTGTGAACCATTTTGAGAGAACAATTAGACTTTCGTTTACATTTAAGACATCTGTATCTTGCCTATCTATTTTAAAAATTAGCGAAGTATCATCAGCAAATAGAATTATATCCGATAATTTGGCCATCATGAAAGGGAGATCATTAATGTAAACAAGAAAAAGGAAAGGGCCGAGAATTGAACCTTGGGGCACGCCCATCTTGACTAGAGACCCGGAGGACGTCGCCCCATTAACATTTACTTTTTGCTGTCTGTTTGATAAATAGGAAAGCACGAGATCAGCAGATTTTCCACGAATTCCGTAGTGGTGTAATTTACAGATCAGTGTGTTGTGGTCCACGCAGTCGAAAGCTTTTGAGAGATCACAGAAAATGCCAATGGCATCCTGGGACCTCTCCCAATCTTCCAAGATGTGGCTGATGAGTTTTACTCCCGCGTCCGTTGTCGACCTACCTTTCGTGAAACCAAACTGTTGACTATGTGTCCAAGTGAGACAACATCTTTTCCAGCATGATTTTTTCATAGATTTTACTCAATGCTGGAAGCACGGATATAGGTCTATAATTAAAAGGATCACTCTTACAGCTTGATTTGAAAATTGGTACTACTTTACTGTGTTTCATTAAGTCAGGAAAAGTGCCGCTGTCAAAACATTGATTGAATATGCCTGTTAGGACAGGAGCAATTGAGTCAATAATATCTCCAGGAACCCTAACGGATATCCCCCACAAGTCTTCAGTATTTTTTATATTGAGACTTTTGAACGCGTTTTTAATTGTATCAATACATATTGGTTTAAATTTAAAGATTGGTATGTCTTTAGTAAAGTTTTCTTTAAGAAGAGCTTCAGCTAATTAAGATGAGGAAGGAAAAGACTTCGTAGCCTCTAACGGAATGTTGTTAAATAAATTTTATAATGTCTCAGCGACTTCTTGCCTATCAGAAATGGTTTGATTATTTATTTTCAAAGACAACTCATTCTGATCGCGTTGTTGTATCTTTCCAGTTTCTCTATTAATTAATTGCCACACAGTTTTTATTTTATTATTAGAAACACCAATTTTGTTGTTGACTCTTTTGAATATTTTGGAATAGTTTCTAACATAAGTGTGAAAAACTTGATCGGAAGTCAAAGATTTTCCGTAATATAAATTATATAAGATATCTCGGCTTTTTCTTATGCCCACAGTGGCCTAATCACTAAATTTCGATTTGGAATTGTTGACTTTTACTGTTTTTACAGGACACGTTTTATTGAATTGTTGTAAACAACGTGCCGTAATTTATATTGGGGTCGTTTGAATCAAAACTGGCGTTACAAAGGTTGCTAAAAACATTATTATTAAAATAATTTAATTTATTTTTAGTAAGTGGTCTTAATCGAATTGATTTAGCTAGGTTATTTTTTTTATCTGACTCAAAAGATACTAGTTGACCAGTATGGTCTGACCTAACGCCACTAATTAAAAACGAATCTTTTACTTTACAATTAGTGAATACATTATCTATGCAAGAAGCTGAAGTTGCTGTTATTCTTGTTGGTTCATTAAATAAATATTTTAGGTTAAATGATTTAAATAATGAAATGAGCTGACATTTTTCAGGCGAGTTGACTAACAGATCTATATTTAAGTCACCACAAACAAAACTAATTTATTATCTCTGAAAAGTTTACTTAATAATTCTTCCATTGTAATCAAAAACAATGACAAGTTTGATGCTGGTGGTCTGTAAACGCACAAGACTGTATGCCCCTCGACCTCTGCACATGCTACCTCACACAAGCGATCAATAGAGTAAGCAGTGATATCTTTCCTTTCCTTATATTTTAAATGACTATTACAAAGTATCAGGGTACCACCACCCACTGTGGATCTGTTGTACGCGCTGGCAACTGAGAAATTATTTACATTAAACAACATCCTATCTAGTTTTAACCAAGTTTCACAAAAACATAAGATATCCATGTGGTATTTATCTACTAACAATTTCACGTCTAAAATTTTGCCGGAGAAGCGATTTATATTTTGATGATATAGTAAAATATTACTATTCGACTTCTCTTTTGTCGGCTCTAATCGTTTAAAGAATCATCGTTTAAAGTATTATCAGAAAAAACTGGATAATACTGTTAAATCACTAAACCTAGTCTCAGTTAAATTATTAATAACTGCGTGTATATTAAAAGCTAACAATGTAGCTAATAAATGTCGACTATTTTTGGGAAGAAACATATGGTTCCCAATCAAAACAAAATCACTAACAAAATTGTTGGTGTCAAAAAACAATAAACGGTCACTATGACGACAAGATAAAATATGCATCAGGTTATTCAAACTAGAAATGTATTCATTTTCATGAACAAGTAACTTGCCAGAATAGGGCAATGCACATAATATTAATTTGCCTAATCTTAACTTAAGTAGGGTGTCAATACAATTAACTATGTCCCTTTTTTATACTAAGGCTATTTCCAATAAGAAGTACTACAGTAGTTTGCTCATTCAATTGTGTCTGTTGAATTTTATAAATAAGCTCATTAAATTGCAGTTTATGATAACAATGGTTCACTATTGTATGTTTAGAACGGTTATTTAACAAAGATCCAAAACCTGTTCCTAATCTATCAGAAAATACTAAGACATTACTCTTGCTGGGGTTCAAAGTTGTTGCAGTATGATCAATGGGTAAAGTTGTAGTAGCAACATGTTGTGACATGAGAGGTGGCAGAGCGGCAGCACAACTACAGGTGAGGTTGTTAGTCAATGATTCGCACCTCTCTGCATTATACTTTATTACCTGGTCCACCAACTCACAGGCCTCCTGCATGCGTTCACTCAACATCTGTCGACTACATTCATATTTACAAAATATTTCCGTAAGTGTATTTTCCCTACTCAATAATTCCCTTTCAAGGTTCTGAATTTCAACATCATACATTTGTGTACTAGTTTCTAATTTACTATTACATATATTTAATTGTTTTTTTTTAAGTTTCTTAAATCTTTCCTAAGGTTAACATTATATTTGCAAACACTTTGAGTTTTTATAAGTTTCTTATATTTCTTAATACTTTTATTGATTTTAATATATTTCTTTATTTTATTATGACTACTTAGAATTTGACATTTAGCAATGGTATCATCCCCTGTAAGGTCTATGGTAATGGTGGGCGGCTCACACTCCAGTTTGGATGCATCCATCAGCTCATTGTACTGTTTACTGGTGTTAGAGACCTCTTCGCTGACTTTCAGCGAGTCGATGGAGGTAATGGTGTTAGGAGCCTTGTACAATTCTGCTTCTAGTACAGATATACGCTTCAGTGCCTGGTCATGAGTGTCATGGCACTGCTGATAATCTGACACCAGTTGACGGAGATGGTGATGCTGGTCCAGTATATCCATATGCTGGGTTCTTGAGTTGAGTGTTTTTGTTCACTATTAACTCAATTTCTACTTCACTTTCTTCTCGTTCCCGCAGTAGCTTGCTGCACTCATTTCTAGATGAATCCAGCTCCCTCAGCACTGCTTTCAGTTTGATACTCATGTCACGAACGGTAGTTGCACGGGTCATCATATTGAATGTTTTCCTTAAGCGACACCTGTAATGTGACAGGAAACAGCTGAGTATGTGAAGAGAATACTATGTTAGTTGAAAACTTGAGAAAGAAGGAGGGGTTTAAAAGTGAAAAAGAAGTAAAATGTTTAAAAACAATAGAAACGTTACAAAAAAAGATTATAAAAATATATGAAGGTATATGAGAAAAAGAAGAAAAAAAACTAAGAACAATGAAAAGCTATTTGAATTAATATCCTCAGACTTAATTACAGGTAATACTTTAAGGAAAGGCTTTATTAAACATTGGTGTTTATTGCTCGATTAGATTTTTGTATAAGGATTATTGCTAAGAACATTAGTTTTAGTGAAAACAAAGTATTTACAATGCTTATGAACTATGGAGTTTACCTATAATATTTACACTATATTAAAGATATATTATGTGTGAAGTAGGGTTTGCAGTGAATGTTATATCTGGGGCAAGTGTTTACGTCCTCGATTTTGCTTCCACAATTTGTCAAACAAAATGAGACATAAACGTAGCCGGTGTGTACTGGACGTCGCTCAGAGCCCTGAGCAGTGTATGAGTGGTGTATAGTATGTAAATAATACAGCAATAAATACGTAAATCAAAACAAAATACTCCCCCGGTTCGAAGAATTCAAATCCACAGTTCAAACGTTGACAGCCGGTACATGACTTAGTGAAATATCAATTGTTATTGACTTATCACAATAAAAACTGGTCACAAACACTACGTGTGTCACTTTATACGTTGATTCTAATATAAATAAAGGATTTTTAACAAACTATACACAATAAAACAATAAGTTTAAAATAAATTAGTTACGAGGCCGTTTTTTGACGACCTGTCGCCAGTGTTGCCAGCCACCAAATCTGTCGATACTCTAGATAATGTATCTGCTACATACATATATTTGCCAGGTTTGTATACCACAGTGAACTCATAGCGTTGCACGCGCAGCATCATTCTTTGCAAGCGAACCGGCACTGAATCTAAACCTTTTTTAAATAAAGCCTCCAGTGGCTTGTGATCAGTTTCCACAACCACGTCCTTCTTCCCATACACATATTGATGGTACTTTTCCATAGCAAATACAATCGCGAGCATTTCTTTTTAAATTTGCGCGTAGCGCTTTTGTGTGTCAGTCATTGTGAGTGAGGAAAACTCGACCGGGCGACCGTTTTGCAACAGTGCAGCACCCAACGCCATGGAGCTCGCATCCACTGTGACCACGACCGGGCGGTCACTTGAATACAGCGCCAGCACCGGCGCGCTGCTCACTGCGCCCTTCAAATTGCGAACCGCACTCGCGTGTACACTGTCCCACACCCATTCATTCCCTTTTTTGAGCAAATTTCTAAGTCGGCCTGCTATTAGTGAATAATTTGGAATAAATTTGGCTAAATAATTGATCATTCCAAGAAAGCGTTCCAAAGATGACCTGTCCTTTGGTTCTGGCATATCCCTTATTGCCTTTATTTTATTTGTGTCAATCTGCATTCCTTACCTACTAAATATATGCCCCAGATACGTTACCTGTTCTACACAAAACTCACACTTCTCCCTATTAAACTTTATTCTTACCTCCCGAGCACTATCTAACAGTTTCATTAGTCTACCATCGTGTTCCTCCTTAGTCTTGCCCCAAATAATTATGTCATCTATAAAAGAATCTACCCCATCGAGATCTTCTAATAGCTGTCGTATCTTGCCGTGGAATACCTCACTCGCACAGTTGACCCTGTATGGTAATCATAGAAATTGGTACCTCCCGAATGGAGTTCCAAATGTACAGAGATCCTCACTGTCATCACCTAACTTAATCATCCAAAACCCTAAAGGTTACTAAAATACTTTGCGTTAGTTAATTTAGTGGCAATCTCAGTGAGCGTCGGTAGTGGCTAGTGTGCGCGGCGCACCGCTCGGTTCAGCGGCCGCGGGTCCAGGCACGCGCGCAGGCTGCCATCCTTCTTTACCGGCAACACGATCGCTTTTACCCACTCTGTCGGATGTGATACCTTACGAATTATACCCATGTGTTCCATACTATCAAGTTCCGCCTTTAATTTGACCCGAATTCCTAAAGGTATGTTCCTAACGGGGCACACTGAAGGACTTGCATTGTTTTCTAATATGATTTTGTATTTGCCTGGTAATTTGCCAATTCCATGAAATAAATCATTATATCTATCGACGTTGACAGTATTTATCCTCTTGACTAACCCTAATTCTTCAGAAGTATTTTTTCCCAATACACTTTGACAATGATCACTTGATATTACAAATTCAATCCAACTTTTATTATGTTGATATGTCCACTACATCTGACATGTACCAAGTATTGGAATATAATTTCCACAAAAAGACTGGGCTCTTATGCAACATGGTTTAATATCATCTACTGAATAGCCTAATTTGATAATACATTGAGATCTGAACCTGTATCAAGTTTAAACAATTCACTTTTGCCTTTTTCAATCAAAGTTAAACGTTCAAACCACTTACTGTCTTTTAGTTGTGAAGATTTATTCAAGGTCGTCACATAAAATAACTCATCGTCGCCTTCACCGCTCTCCTGTATTTCATAAACACGCTTATCACCTCTAACCGAACACATATTTTTAAAATGACCTCTTCTATAGCACAAGAAACACTTAGCAAATCGCGCTGGACATCGTGCGTTATCATCGTGAATGCCACCACAAGCACAACAACAGTTAGAATCTCGACCCGAAGAACTGTCAGGCCTCCCAGCTGATGAGCCCCGCACGGGCGCGCGCCCAGCGTGTCGCACAGCCGCATCTCGCGCGCCACCTCCGTCTCCGTAGAACCGCTTGGCCTCGGTGCACGCGTACTTAATAACGCGTCAACCACTCCACTTTGTTCCTTTGATTTAGTTTTTTCTATGTGACGGTTTTCCTCACTTGCCTGGCATATTTTTACGGTTTTTTCTAAACTTAACTCATCTGTCCTGAGCAATCTATCACGCACTCCTGTGTCGTTTACTCCGCAGACAATTCGATCACGTATTAACCCATCTTCTAAATGCTCAAATTCACAATGTTGGCATAGTAGTCTTAGAGCAGTTACGTAAGCGTCTATGTTTTCACCTTCCATCTGATTTCGTGTAAAAAATCTGAATCTCGGCATTGTTGTATTGCTTTTTGTTCCAAAATGCTCAAGATTTTTTTTTATCAATTCATCGATGTCGTCATTTTATCCTTCCATCTTTATTTTGAAAGTAGAATATATATCATATCCATCTGGGCCTATTAAGTTGATGAGCAAACTGGCTTGCACATTTTTGTCTTCCTTGTATACACCTGATGCCTTTAGAAAAACCTTAAATTGTTTGAGCCACTTCCGCCACGCGTCAGCCCGATTTGCGGGTCCACCTTCTAACATTAATTCGGCTGGAGGTCTCGCGTGTTCCATATTTTACACGTATGGTCTACCACAAATACACACTTTTAGTCACGTTTAAATCGTCTTTTATTACTTCCGAAAGCGTAATTCGAATTTATCGCTGCCACCATGAAGTAAAACACGATCTTGCTAGATAATGATTGCTTTATTTTCCATGTAAGGTATAACAATCAAACCTAAAATATGCAGTTACCCACATTACACAATAATGTTAAATATACTACAAGCATGTAGCACTAGTAGGGGTTATTCTTGTGGCCTCCAAAACAGGTTTACAAGATTGTAGGACTGAAACAGACTTATTATTTTACTACAAGAACCTGAGTTTTCTAATAAATTAACATTAAAATCACCACGAGTGATAATGGATTTATTCGAGTTACAAATCTTGTTTAACACTTCATCCATTACCTTTTCAAAGCAGTCATACAATCCTGAAGGGAGTCGCTTAATACAATAAACTGCTCCAATTCTATACAAGCTATTTCAACTGTCCGCTCAACTGATAGGCTCACAATATCCTTACGGTATTTAAATTCAAGCTGGTTACTTACTAAAATCAATGAGCCACCATGTATAGCATTAACTCTGCTAAATGAACTACCAACCTGGTGATTATTAAAATTGAACAATAACTGGTGGCTTTTAAACCAATGTTCTGTTATATAAAGAATATCAATATTGTTAAAATTCATAAATAATTCTACTTCTAAATCTTTGTTCATAAATCCTTGAATATTTTGATGCACCAGGTTAATAATATTTACCGAATTTAAACTTTTATTTGATTTTATTTTGCAGTTTTTATCCTGTATACTTTTGCAAGAGGTTGTCCCTATTGTCCTAATTTCTAATTTAAATTATTATAAATATAAATTTCTGATACCAAATTATTGGCTGAATTAAATAACATTCCTTGGCATTGCTCAATAGAAGCAAGTTGTTTAGCCAAATTCTTGGCTGTAATAGAAAAATAATATGATAGCGACACAGCTATTTGTCTTTTATAATACTTTGAAAGAAAGTACCTATCCGTGAAAAAGTTATCTTTTGTCAAATAAAAGTGATTACCAACATAATTGTTAGTGTCAATTAAATGGAATAAATAACTACTATGTGTTAAATTATGTAATGTCCTATTCAATTCATATCTATGTATGTTTTCTTCCTGTGGCAAACTTTGGCTGTATGGGAATGTGAACATCACAATTTTTTTTTAAACTAAGCTTGCACAAAGATCTATAATGTTGGAGTAATTCTCCTTTGTTCACATTACCCCTATTACCAATAAATATTAATAATGTAGTATCCTGGTTAAAATTGCATTTTATAAGTTTTTCCATTATGTCAAATAAAGAACAACCAGGCATGCAGTAGTTCATTATTGAGTGTCCTGGATATCTATTTGTCAACAAGTGGCCTAGATCCTTTCCAATTTCATCACAAAATAATACTATTTCTGTATTTACATTCTTTTTAGGCAAACAGTTAGTAATTTCTAAATGCAAACTGGCACTAGACCGCGGTATGGTGGCATCACATATTGTCAATGAATGGTCCGGCGTGGGTTCAACAGATGGTGGTTGACAATGATCACATTTGTTAGTTTGTGAGCTTACCAGCTCATTCATTGCCAATACATATTCTCTCATTTGGTTTTCAGAGGCTGTATATTTGATGGTCATAGAAGTAAGTTTCTCCTGTAGATGGTCAAGTTCATACCGCAAGTCTTCTGTGTCAGTTTGGTATGTCCTAATACTTTTTTCTAAGTTAAATGAATACTTATCTAATTGTTTAAGTAGATGCAACCTTTCTCTATTAAGTTTTACATTTTTGATGTTTTGACCTTTGTATTTTGATCATTTTCTTAGTTTTAACTATGTATTTGTTAATTTTAATGTACTTTTTTATTTTATTTTTACTAGTAACTACTCTCAATGATTTAATTGATTTTGAATCATCATGACCTGTTAAATCTATTGTGTAAGAGGGGTTTATTGCAGTAACTATTGATGGGGTAACAGGCACCAATTCATTGAATAGACTTTGATTTAACGAGGCAGTGATGTTATGATTTGTAGTTTCAAGTTGTTTAATCTGACTTTGAGCCTCATGTAGCTGCTGTTGTAGTAAATATTTGTGACTAAGAGCTTGTTCATACTCATTGCTACACTGGCTGAACCCGTCCACAACAACTTGGAGCCTGTCCCGGGCTGCTATGGCATCATTGTGTTGAATATATAACCGAACCATTTCTGTTTTCAGTTTGCTATTCCTGTCAAGGACACTAAGGAACTCTATTTCGTTTTCATCTTTTTCCCTTATCAGTTGGTCACATACCTCCTGGGACGCCTTTAATTCAATCAAAGCCTGACTGAGTTTGGTCTCTTCTAGGCGAGCCCGCACGCTGCAATCTTAATCATGATTAAAGAGAAGAAAGAAGAGGTTAGAAAAGAATAGTGGAATGAGTAACAGATGATTAATTGAACGGAAAAATGAAATTTAGATCGTTAAGAAAGAAGTTCTGTCACCAAACTAATTAAGGTTATGTTTACGTTTTATAGGTCATTGGCATCAACTTGTTGTTATGTATTTGGCAACATCTGTCCCGCCAAAATAAGCAGGTCTGACAGCTGTCAATAGAGAAAATGGAAGGTCTGTAAAATCACGTTTGATATTTATGTGTTAAATAAAACGAAGATAAGAAGCAGTAAATTCAGTGGTTTTATTGAAACATATTATTGGCGACGAGGATCAATATGGCGTTAATTGGTAGCATTGAACATTTTAATGCAGAGAAACATGATTTCAAGGATTATAGCGAGCGGATGGAACAGTTTTTCATTGTAAACGAAGTGAAGGAAACCATGAAGGTGCCCATGCTCATTACCCTTATTGGGCCCGAAACATACAACATATTGAAAAATTTAGTGTCACCTGACTCACCAGCTACTAAAACCTATGCGGAACTGATCGAGACCCTGACTCGACATTATGTGGTTAAGAAGTCCGCTGTAGCCGGCCGGTATGAGTTTTACAAATGTAAACAAAAAGAAGAGCAAAGCGTAAACGATTTTGTGGTGGAAGTCAAAAGAAAAGCGGCCACATGTAATTTTGGTACTTTTCTCAACGAAGCTTTAAGAGATCGTTTGGTGTGTGGGTTATCTCGAGAGCACCTCATAAAGAAACTCTTGACAGTTGGTGACAGTCTTTCTTTTGAAGAAGCTGTGAAGATAGCAATAGCATATGAAAGTGCTGAAAACGAAACAAGAAACATTCAGCCTGAGGTGAGTGTACAGATCCTCCAAAAGCAGGTTCATGCACAGAAACGCTCTCCTTTTCAAATGCAGGGGCGTAGCCAAATGAGAAACGGGGATGGTTTTAGAGGCAATGTACCGAATGCCCTAAATAATGGAGAGTGCACCCGGTGTGGTGGCAAGCATATGTCAGACAAGTGTTTCAAGAAAAATTGGGTGTGTTTTTACTGTAACAGACCAGGTCACATTGCAACAAAGTGTCATTACCGTTTATTTGGAGGAAAAAATATGTTGAAGAAAATGGATGAGCAGCATACTGAAAAACAGGATACTGAGGAGGGTGAAATTATTCTTGGCAGTATTCAACAACTGTCAAATGGTGAAGACATTGCATGGATGCCATTATGACTGAAAGGTGGACATGTTTTTAAAATGCAAGTGGACACAGGAGCCTGTAAATCAGTAATACATAAAAGAGATTTTGAGGAATATTTTGCAAAAAGTGTGTTAAGGAAGTGTAACTATAAGTTAAAGTCAATGTCAGGTGAACTTCTAAATATTCTAGGATCTTTTAAAATTACTTGCAGTAATTTGAAACAAGAATTGTATTTGGTTGTTATTGATTGTGAAAAGTATTTTGTTCCATTAGTGGGAAGAAATTGGTTAAGAGTTATATTTCCTAAATGGCAAAAGTATTTTGAGATAAGACAGGTAAATTCTGTAGACATGGACAGTGATAAATTAGTGGAAAAGATTAAAACAAAATGTCACAAAGTTTTTGAAAAGGATAGGGCATCTCACATATTAAATTTGAAAGCCAGTTTAAAACTTAAAATAGGAGCTGAGCCTACTTTTCATAAAGCTTATACTATTCCATATTCTAAGAAGGAGGAAGTTGAAAAGGAACTATTAAGTCTAGAAAAAGCAGGCATTATTGAAAGAGTAAGGCATAGTAGTTGGGCCAGTCCAATAGTATTGGCTCAGAGAGGTGATAAGAAGCTGCGTATTTGTGTGGATTACAAAGTCACACTTAATCGAGTGTTGGACACCGAGCACTATCCTTTGCCAATACCAGAGGATATTTTTGCAGCTCTTAGTGGGGGTAGTGTTTTCTGTGTTCTAGATTTAACAGGAGCCTACCAACAATTGTTATTAGAAGAGGGTTCCCGGGAATACATGACTATTAATACACATCTAGGATTGTTTAGACCAACTAGGTTGCAATTTGGTGTATCTAGTGGGCCTTCTGTATTTCAATGTGCTATGGATCAAATTTTACAAGGGTTGAACAATGTGAAATGTTTTATAGATGATGTTGTAATAAAAGGAAATAGTATTTTGGACTGTTATAACCATTTAACTATGGTTTTAGAACGTTTAGAAACATATAATGTCAAAGTTAATTTGGAAAAATGACAATTTTTCTGTAATGAGATTAAGTTTTTAGGACATCACATTGATAAAACAGGAATTAAACCCTTGACAGATAAAGTAGAAGCCATCATAAGAGCCCCAGCTCCTAAAACTGTAACTCAATTACAAGCTTATCTTGGACTTTTAAATTATTATTCTAAATTTTTGCCACGGTTGTCAGAAACCTTATCTCCCTTGCATAAATTATTGAAAAACAACACTCTCTATAAGTGGTCTGAGGAATGTGAAAGGGCATTTAAAAATAGTAAGAAATTACTGATTGAAAATCAGCTGTTAGTCCACTATGATGTGAAAAAAGATTTGTATTTAACAACAGATGCTAGTGAGTATGGAGTTGGGGCAGTACTTAGTCACAAAATAGATGGAGAGCCCATAAGTTTTGCATCTGGAAGTTTAAATAGTGCACAAAGAAATTACTCACAAGTGGAAAAGGAAGCTTTAGCTATAATTTTTGCAATAAAAAAGTTTCATAAGTTTTTGTATGGCCGTAAATTTATTTTGATCACTGATCATCAACCATTAAAATTTGTTTTTGATCCTCTTAAAAAAATACCTGTGACTGCAAATGCCAGACTTCAAAGATGGGCTCTACTTCTATCTGGATATACTTATGAGATTAGTTATAGGAAAGGTACCCTATTGGGTAATGCAGATGCTTTATCACGTCTGCCTTTGCCGGAAATTGCTGAAGTATGTGATACTGTAAACTTTTTGAGTTTCTCGGAAAACCCTCCAGTGGATTTTAAAGATATTGCTTTTTATACTCGAACAGATCCAATTTTATGTAAAGTGTTTGAATATGTATTATCTGGTTGGCCGAATAGTGTATGTGATGACAGCTTAAAACCTTATTTTTCTAAGCGTTCTGAACTGTGTGTTGAACAGAAGTGTTTATTATGGGGTAGTAGAGTTATTATACCACTTAAATTAAGATCAAAAGTACTTAGAACGTTTCATGAATCTCATCATGATGTTGTCCAATCAAAAATGCTAATGAGGGAATATTGCTGGTGGCCAAATTTGGGACTAGCCATTGAAAAACTTGTACAGGCTTGTGAGATTTGTCAGGAAACTAGATGTTTTACAAATGCATGCCCACTGACACCTTGGATCAAAACTGAAAGAAATTTTGAAAGAATACATGTTGATTTTTGTTATATAAATTCTATTACATATTTTTTGATTGTAGATTCAAGATCAAAATGTGCACACACATTATGCAAAATACCAATGCTCCTCAGGTAATAGAAAAATTATGTAAAACTTTTGCTATTATTGGTATACCTGCTACATTAGCAAGTGATAATGGTCCTCCATTTAATTCTGTGGAATTCCTAAAATTTTTAAAAGTCAATGGATGTGAAGCAGTCAAAACTCCACCCTACCACCCACAGTCTAATGGAATGGCTGAGAGAACTGTGCAAACCATAAAAAAATGTTTAAGGAGATTGGGCAGTGAAAACTCTAAATTAAGTGCAGAAGTACTTTTGCAAAAAAAAATATTCACTTATAGAAACACTCCAAATACAACCGGTATGTCTCCAAATGAGATGCTGTTCAAACAAAGACCCCGAACTAAATTTGATTTAATGAAACCTCATACTGTTATTTCAAAAAAAACTTGTAAAGGATATGAAATAAAAAGCATGCTATTTCAAGAAGGGGATAAGGTTTGGTGTAAAGAACTCAGTAAAGGAAAAGGATGGGCTAAGGGAGTAATTTTAAAGAGATTAAGTGCAGTTAGATATTTAGTAAATGTTGAGGGAGTTCATAAACATTTTCATGCATCTTCTCTTAGACCATGTGCAGGTAGTTTAGATACTAAAGATGAGTTAGATGTGGTGCCTGAGCAGGTGCAGGAGACTCAATGACATGATTCTATTCCTCAATATTTGACTAGTGAAAAGGGTGAAAGGGTGTCAGGGGGCTTTGATAACACAAATGGCACCAATACTAGTGGAGAAAATTTTGAAAATAATAGGGAAGAGGAAGAATTTCATGACAGTAGTTTGGATAGGCGCAGTGATAATCCGGGTACTTCAAATCTTGAGTCTCCTTCGCCAGTGGTACGTAGATCTGTTAGATTAAGAAAAGCTCCTGACCGTTTAGATCTATAGGTTAGGATTAAGACTTTAAAAAGGGGACGAATGTTATGTATTTGGCAACATCTGTCCCGCCAAAATAAGCAGGTCTGACAGCTGTCAATAGAGAAAATGGAAGGTCTGTAAAATCACGTTTGATTTTTATGTGTTAAATAAAACGAAGATAAGAAGCAGTAAATTCAGTGGTTTTATTGAAACATATTACTTGTAACCGTAATAAAAGTGATCTAATTAATTGTAGGCAAAATATTAAAACGCAAACAATCCAATATCAAGTAAAATATATAGTATTGTACCTGATACCGAGGCGAAAAAGTAACATTCGCTTGAGCCGGTAACTGTCAACGAAACACAATAAATTCTTTACAATTATTTTGCACTTAGGGCCGGTTTCTGATGTAGACGTCACATCTCAAATCCACTAACAATTTGTCACAAATTAACCATCCCTCAGTTGTCAGTGAGTTTCTCAACACTTCATCATCGAGAAATTACGTAATCGCTTGTTACATTTAATAATTTATTTCGGTTGGCTACCCTAGCTGGTATTCATTCAAATTCAATACTATAACGTAATCAGTAACTTTAAATAGTATTTTATCTTGAGCGGCTGGGTTGGTGTAGCCGCCAAGTTAAGCAAACCTTACCGAGGACGATTTTTGGATGGGTAACCAGGTTTTTTTTTATTTGCTTGTTTTTGGATAGGTGACCCCAATCAGGTTAAGCAACACTTCCCAAGGTAAGTCTTTGGATGATTGACCGCTTTTATTTGATTCGTTTGTTTTGGATGGCTGACCCCGCCAGGGTAAACAACACTTAACAAGGTCAGTTTTGGGATGGGTGAACACTTTATTTTGGTTCGCTTGTTTTTGGATGGGTGACCCTGCCAGGGTAAGCAACACTTACCAAGGTCAGTGTTTGGATGGGTGACCACTTTTTTGGGTCCGCTTGTTTTTAGATGGGTGACTCCACCAGGGTAAGCAACATATACCAAGGTCAGTCTTGGGATGGGTGTCCACTTTTTTTTGGATCGATTGCTTACCATCCCAGTCGCTTTAAGTTAAATACAAATCTATCCAGAAACTGACCTCGGTAAGTACTAAGTACATGGTGCAGTCAACATTAATGCGCGTGAGGAAGGTTCGATTCCCAGGTCAGTAACAGTTTGCTTTTTTTTATTTACATAAATACAAAATAACTATTTTTGATAATTGTGTCATGTTTTTATAATGTAATTAATTTAAAAAGTTTGTAATATCCTATTTTTTTTAAATCTTGGTAATTAAATAATTGATCTAAATTAACATATTTTGTATAACTCTACCCATAACATAGTTTTCGCCGACCCCTATTATCTTTTTATCGTAATATAAGCCTTTAAAATCATAATATTAATTTTAATCTGCGAATAATCGACCAATTTCCAACAATTATAAATTAGACTCGTTGACAAGAGATTAACATTGAAAAAGGTTTTCAGAAACCCAAAACTGCTGTAACATGTGGTTAATTCTAGATTTTTCTCAAATGTGACAAATTTTCAACCGCTTGTCACACTTGGATGATTTTAGTTTTATTTGCGTTAAGAACCAGTCCAGCATCGTGCGCCCATTTGGAAACTCGAGTGAAGTCGTCTTGCAGCCAATGAGCAGCTACATCAACGTCTTTATGGGCAGCTACCAGGCATGTGTCGTCTGCATATTGATATACTGAACAGTGGTTGACCACATGTTCCATGTCGTTGACATATGTCAGATAGTGTAAGGGTCCAAGCACTGAACCTTGGGCCATTCCTTCAGTGACTTTAATGGTGTCACTGCTTTCATTACTTATTATAACGTTATACTTTCGATTATGAAGGTAGTCTTTGCACCATTCAAGGATTGGTCCTCGAACTCCAGAATTATCTAGTTTTGTCAGCAACTTGTCATGTTTAAGCGTGTCGAACGCCTTGCTGAAGTCAATAAATAGCAAGATTACATGGTTTTTATCATTAAGAGCTTCATTGATTTCGTCCGTGAATTTTGACAACAGCTGTGAGGTAGATTTATTGGATTGAAAACCGTATTGTGTGCTGGACAACACTTCATTTCTTATATAAAAGTCTTGTATCTGGTTACAGACATATTTTTCTATTATTTTATCAATAACTGGTAGAATAGTGATCGGTCTGTAGTTTGCCTATTCAGCAAAACTACTTTTTTATGTATTGACCGCACTATACCCGTTTTAAGTTCTGCCGGATATTTTCCTTGTTTAATACTAGTATTAATTAGTTGTACAATAACGCCTGTCATCTTGTCGCAGATGGATTTTATGTCAACACATCTAATATTATCTACCCCAGGAGCTTTATTAATATTAAGGTTTTTAATTCACTTATTTACACTTTTATTTGTAGCTTTCTTTAAGGGTATTGATGTGTTATTAGGAAATACATATTCTGATTTGTTCAAAAGACGCTTGTTACATTTTGGCAAAATCTTTATAACACTATTTCTAAATTCAATAGCAAAGTTGCCAGCAATTGATTTTATAATTATATATGTTATTTTTTTTTAAAGCTCTTAAGATGGTTTCATCAACCGAATTTTTGTTGCAACCAGATAAGTTATTTAGTATTTGACATAGGATTGCCGGATTACAACTATAATGGTGGGCACATCCACGAAATTGTTTCGGTCTCGCTCGGATGATCAGTTTAATTGATGTAAGGCAAGCTTGCGATACTCCTAGTGCAGACTTGGAGTATCGCTTTTGAGCTTCGAGGGCAGCTCTTGAAACCCAAAGCGGTATCTCAGACAAAGGGGTTTCCAAGAAAAAATAAATTTTGTAAAACAAAAATACCCTGTCTCATGTTTAAAACTAGCTTCTGCCATCGTTTTCACCCGCGTGTGTGATTAATGTTAAGTTCCTTATGTTCTTCTCTGATTCCCTTACCTCGGAAAAAATTGAGTTGCCCACAGAGAGTTCGAAAACGAAACACAAACAAGAGAGAGTGGCTTTCACAGTAAAATTATAATGTGATAACGTTAAGTGTTTTTTTTTCAGTTTCAATAAAGTTATGATTTTTTGTTCGACTAGCCCATCTGATTGATGCGGTATGGGCATCTCAGGCTATTGGATGCAAAATAAAACAGAATTTTTGTTTTTTTTTGTGATACCGCATTTTGACTTACGAGGGCAGAAGTATTGTGTGCGTTTCCGAGTCCTCGAATCCAGACGATTATATATGTTCTTCCTCTTGTTTCAGCAAATTTGCTTGGAAGTTGTTTATGCTGCAGTTTGAAGGAAACACGAAGTTTTGTGAGCTTTAAGTAGTCTCACTATAGAGAGTTTGAATTGTTTCCTTGATCATGGAGTCAAGATTAAAAGTAACTACCTATATTAAAAGTTGGGGACCGTAATTAATTGTTTGTTTGTAGGAGGAAATCTCTGGCAATACAAATGAAATTCTTCGTTTTTTTTTTGTCGTCCGCTGTCGTTGAGTGACACAGTGTTTACTTTTTATCCCAGAAAACGCACGGTTTCTGTGAAATAGTCAACTGGAGAAAATCAGCGGGACAAGCCCGTTACAATAATTACATCGGGTTCACAATTTGGAAACATATTATTACGTACAAGGTCGGTGAACTTCCTAATACTTAAAATAAAGAGGTCTGAATATGAAAGGTAGACGTGATTGGAAACGCATTCGGCGAAAGGAGAAACCCTAGAAAGACATACAGGGATTTTATTGGTGATATTCTTCAGAAAGGCTAGGGGCGCAATACTCATTACCGGCGTGCGTGTATGATGCCATGTATGAAAGTAAACAAAGAAAAAGGAGTATGTAAGAATCGTTGCAGGTGGCGTTCCGTAGTTTCTTTCTGCCTACTACCAGTGCTGGGCAAATTACATGCTTTGCTTTAATTAAATTACAAAATAATATCTCCCGTGTATTAAAAATACCAGAAACAAAATATTTTTAAGTCGTGTATTTTAACTATAAAATACAAATCCCAGTATTTTATTTAACTATTTATATTTAAAATACAAATAAAAAAATACAGTCAGATTATGACTAGATACTAGACAATTTGACGTACAGTACAGGTGCAGTGTTGCCAAGCATAAATATTGCCATATTTAGCGGTCGCCAATTTGCTTACGAAAGCTATTGAGCGCTTTTCTGCAGAACGCACCCATTAATAAGATCACTAAAATAATGTATTCATGTACAAATATATCTTGAATCCATATTTTTGGCCGTGTATTTGAAATATAAAATACTATACAGTATTTTATTTAACTATTTAGGTATTATTTTGAATTCATAAGTATTTGAAATACTAACTACAAAATACCTGTTACATAATAAAAGATTCACTTCACCAAAATATTGGCTTTATTCAGCTTGAAACACAAATTAATGTATAATGACAAGTGTCAATAATGACATGCATATTTATAAACAAGTAGAAAGTATAAAGCAACGAGATTACGCGCAAAGAGTTACACTACATTCACCTCTCCTTTAGAATTAACTAAAGTCATCGTTATGTATCACAGGCATAGTCACTCAGATAAGCAGGAGCTCGTCTCTCACGTGACGATCGACGTGGTGATGGCGTAACTTCTTGCAGTGCAGGTACAGTAGCAGGTTCCACTGATTCTGTGACCTGTTGTTCCTCAGGCGTAGGTTCATCGACGGCATCTTCGAAGTTCTCTTCGTTTGGCAGCCGGGCCAAATGCCGATTAGATACGGTTGTTTCCGTACCATTTTGAAGCCTTACGTGAGAGTAGAGCGGATTTGCCTCGATAAGCTCCGCTTCTTCCACAAGAGGGTCAACTTGGAAATTCGCACATGTTTTTTTAATAGAACTGGTCCTGGAGACAAAAGCCATGAAGGTACAGATTCTCCAGTCAGCGAGCGTCGAGGATGATTGAACATTCGTTCATGTGGTGTTGTATTAGTACTCGTGCATAATAGAGAACGTATAGAGTGTAGCGATAAAGGTAGAACTTGTTCCCATTGTGTGACCGTCATGTCTTTTGAGTGTAAGTAAAGTTGTATCGTCTTCCACAGGGTCCCGTTTAGTCTTTCAACTTGACCATTACATTTTGGATTGTAAGGCGTTGTTCGGCTGCATGCAATGCCCAATGGAACCAAAAAATTACGTAGCTCGTTTGACATGAACGATGTCCCTCTATCTGAATGAATGAATTGTGGGTTCCCAAACATCATGAAAATTTCCTTTAAACTTTTTATAACTGTATTTGTAGTTAGATCTTTGCAAGGGAATGCGAATGGGAATCTTGAAAATTCATCAATGATCCTTAAAATGTATTTGTTTTGAGTATTCGTTGGTAGAGGTCCTTTAAAATCTATGTTCAAGCGTTCAAAAGGCGCTACAGCTTTAATTAGATGACCTTTTGTAGTCGCGTAGCGAGGCTTGATTTCTGCGCATATTCTACAGTTTTCCGTCATCATTTTTATATCATTTGTCAAATAGGGAAGATTTTTCATACGAATCTAGTGAGTCATTCTTACAATACCTGGATGGCCAAGTGAATTGTGCAAATCATAAAGTCTATGAGGGTTTAGGTGCGCGCATACACGAGAAAGAGCGTCTGCCACAGTATTTTCTCGACCAGGTCTATATACAACATCGTATTTGTAGCAAGACCTTTTCAAACGCCACCTTACGATTTTTTCAGTTTTGATTTTGCTTGTATGATTTTGTCTAAACATGAATGAAACTGATTGTTGTTCGGTAATCAGAATAAAGTGTCTCCCGAGCAAAAAATGTCGCCATTTCCGTACAGCCTCTACAATTGCAGCAGCCTCTTTTTCTATAGCAGGATGTCGGCGTTCTGGATCTGTCAATGACCGTGAAAAAAATGCCACAGGTCTCCCATTTTGTGACAGTGTAGCAGCCAGAGCATGGTCCGAAGCATCTGTTTCGACTGTAAATGTAATATCCTCTAGAACTGACGTAAGAACTGCTTTTACAATATCTGACTTCAGAGTTTGGAAACATGCGATGGCATCATTTTCCAAAGGGAATTTGGAAACAAGTGTGAGTGGATGTACTTTTTCTGAAAACTTCTTTATCCACTTAGAGTAGTGTGCAAACATTCCAAGCGCTCTTTTCAAAGACGGCATATCTGCGGGTATGTGTAGTTGCATCAGTGGGGCTAGGCGAACTCCATCTGGCCTTATCGTATTATTTTCAATTGTATATCCTAAGAGCTTTATCGATTCCTTCCCAAACACACACTTGTCTTTGTTTAAGGTCAGTTTGTATTTTTGTACGGCTTGCATGAACTTTTCTAAAATTTTATCATGATCGTCTTTATTTTTACCACAAACAGTAACGTCATCGAGATAGGCGTAGGTGCCGTTCAAATTCTCTTTCGTAATTATGTATTGTAAAATTTTCTCTATGTAATGTTCTCTATCTAATGTATTGTTCTCTGAAAAGCAGCTGCTCCGTTAGTAATTCCGAATGGTATACGTCTAAATTGATACAAATTACCGCACGCTTCAAATGCTGTATATATTTTTTCGCTGGCCAGGATTGGCACTTGATGGTATGCACTTTTCAAATCGATTTGACTGAAAAATCTATGTTTGGCCACTTTTGATACGATTGTTTCTATGTTTGGTAGAGGATAAGCATCCAGTTCAGTAAATTTATTAATCGTTAGTGAATAGTCTATGACCAACCGTTTGCGGTGTCGTCCTCCACCAGTAACTAAGACTTAAGCTCACCACGGAGATATACTGAGTTCTATGACGCCATCTTTGAGAAGTTTATCGATTTCCTCTTTGTTGAAAGCTTCATCTAACGCGCTGTGTCGCCTTGATTTTATAATGATAGGCTTGATTGCCGGCGATACATGATGAAATAAAGTTGCAGGTGGTACACCAGCTGCTAGAACATTGCATATTTTCAGCGGCTTTTGACTTCCTCCAAATTTCATTTCTACGGACGAGTGGTTTCTCAGTAAATCATGGCCAATTATAATATCTGCGCATAGATTTTATTTATTTATTTTATTTTGAATAAATTGTTACATAATAAAAGATTCACTTAACCAAAATATTGGCTTTATTCAGCTTGAAACACAAATTAATATATAATGACAAGTGTCAATAATGCCATGCATATTTATAAACAAGTAGAAAGTATAAAGCAACGAGATTATGCGCAAAGAGTTACACTACAACACCCTTAGCGTCAGGTATTTGAAATACCATTTACATTTTTTTAAAGTAATTTAATTACAAATACAAAACATGTACCTATTTGTATTTCAATTACGTATTTTATTTACAAGTAATTCAAATACAGCCCAACACTGCCTACCACCATCGAAAAAAAGTGAGTTTATGTATGAAATGCTTAAGTTTGGAGCATTGTTACCAAATCCTTAAAATATTAAAGTAATCCATACCTAGATCACACTCCTTATTACCATACAGAGAAAAGATCAGCAGCATTTACATTATTTGTATGAATCTTCCATTGTATGAATTGTAAAGAAAGCCAGATGAAAATGTTGTATAAACCTTTATATTCCGAGAAAAGGATCGTTGTCGTGACAATTGTAATAGTACGAGATCCGACCGCTTAAACAGATACTTGTTTTCTTTGATACCTGCTTAAAACTTAACTGTCATGAATTACACTCTTAACATTAGAATAGATTACTACAGGGTTCCTCGAATCAATTAGCCGCAATCTATAGGTTGCCAGGTATTAACAGATAAACTGGCAACCCACAGATGTGGATATTTATTTAATTAAAGATACTTGTGGCTAGATATTTCCAGACAACCCGTCAGTAATCTGTTCTGCTATGAAGTATCATTACATGAAAATTACATTTTATCAATAAAAAAATAACTGCAGATTTAAGCACTGGGATATTATACTATAAGTGAACAGTTTAGAATAGCTTGTTTTAGGAATTTATTTATTATTTATTTATTTATTTCAACCTTATCACATACATCTTTACAGGATTACACCCAATACGATAAATGCGCTTAACTACAGTAAACCTAATCTAATACATAACAGTAGATATCTAAACTAATTTTATGTTAACTTGTTTACATAACAAATTTTATCTATAACTAATTTTAAACAATGCACTCCTTGTGAATTCACCCAAAATTAAATTAAATAACCATCCGAAGTTGACAAAAGTAATCTAATAAAACACAAACTTAACAAATTTAGTATTTAAGTACGTTACAAAAGAGAACAGAATCAAGGGGATCAATTAACTAAGTGCGCGCCGCCGGATGCGGGAATGAGTCCTTGGCCACATTTTTTTTTTTTGTATTCGTTGCGTCTCACAGTTCAACCAAAGTGGCCGTCTTCTGCTTAACCGGGCTACCCTGTGGAGACTAATCTCTTAGCCTCCGGCCAGGCTTGCCCTTGGCCACGGTACGCGTTGGCTTATATAGGCTCGATCACATGCTCCGGGCTTTCTGGAGGGGTGTAGGTTGGTGACGCAGCTAACACTTGATAATCTCTTCTGTGACAATGTGAATGGCTACACTGTTATGTAAGTTTATAACTTTTATGCTACGTCCATTACGCTCTCGTGTATATTAGGTTGGTATGTCTGTACCTACGTATGATTGTTATGCTCAGTTTTGGTTTATACAGAGGCCAGAGTGTTTTATTACTGTGTTATATTATACATGTTTAAATATGACTGGGTTTGTATTGGTTCACACAGTATCTACAATTTGTAAAATGTATTTCTGCATGCCGTTCCTACAGTGGCCATGCTACATATTATCATAATCATTTAGCCGAAAGATGTACACTTCTGGGCATAGGCTTTACTAACTCCACTGGTCCTGTGCTTTTCAAATGGAACGAACTCCAGAAGTCCTCACCAGGTCATCATATACTTCTTGTGGTAAGCTTTCCAACGTTCCGTCTTCCGGTACATCATCGCATCGCTATTCCAGAACCTTTCGGTCATCCGTTCTATGAGCCTAACCAACTGCACATTTGCGTCCAGAAGATGTTTATTCAGGCAAAACCAAAGCCTATGTTTAGTCCACTTCCGAAAACGCAGACTACTAACCTGTTATACGAGTTCTAACAGACTAACTTCTAGCCAAGATGCAACAACGGGTATTATGCGAAAATGGAAACCAATAGCCTGTGGGTACATATAAAAAAATATCGCTAAATATCGGAGTGATTTATAAACCAGGTGACAATAACGATTTCTTAACGACGTATTCCGCACAGCTGGAGCAGAGAAGAAGAGCAATTGTATTTGGCGACTTTAACATTGATCTCCTCATCGCGGACAATCACGTCACTAAATAACTGAACGAAATCAAGGGAAGCGGATATCAAATACTGAACAAAATTAATGGCCTATACAGTACACGTGAAACCTCGACTACAAAATCAATACTGGATCATGTTTGCACAAACATAAGTAACCAAAATCAATTACAACGAAGACAAGCTCGGACAGACTACGGTAAAAAAACCATATTGTTCCAAGGAGCACAGCTGTTTAACGATCTACCAAATGACGTAAAAGATTGTGATAATATTAACAGTTTTAAACTAAAACTGAGAAATTATGTTTATGAAATGTAGTCTACCGCATATTCATCATTTCAGCCGAAAGACGTCCACTGCTGGACATAGGCCTCCCCCAGGCGTCGCCACATTGACCGATCCCATGCGTCTCGCATCCAGCGCCTTCCCGCAACCTTAACCAGGTCATCAGTCCACCTAGTGGGAGGCCTTCCAGCGTATCGTCTTCCGGTTCGCGGTCGCCATTCCAGAACTTTTCGGCCCCATCGGCCATCCGTTCTGCGAGCAATGTGCCCTGCCCACTGCCACTTAAGTTTGGCAATTCTTCGGGCTATGTCGGTAACTTTGGTTCTCCTGCGGATATCATCATTTCTGAAATGCCGAGCATAGCCCTCTCCATTGCCCTTTGGGTGACCTTGAGCTTTCTGATAAGGCCCATTGTGAGCGACCACGTCTCGGTTCCATAGGTGATCACTGGCAACACACACTGGTCATAGACTTTTGTCTTGAGACACTGCGGTAAATTGGACGAGAAGATACCACGCAACTTCCCGAACGCCGCCCAGCCGAGTCGGATTTGACAGTTGATCTGTTTCTCGAAATTGGACCTACCCAACTGGACCGTTTGTCCCAGGTAGACATAATGGTCTACAACTTCGAGTGTAGAGTCTCCGACCTTGATACTACTACTACCGCATATTAAATGTTAGCAATTACATACTTCCTGTATATTTGTTTTGTATAACTTCACCAACACGCATCGGAGGCAAAATGTTTTTATTTTGATATAAACAATTACTTTGTATCTCATTATAAGTGAACCTATGTATTGTTCTTATGAGAACAAATTCTTTAAACCGATTACTGATTGCAATATCAACAATTAAACACGTACTACGAACTGTTAATAGTTAATAAGAGCAGTCAAACTCAGCATTTATTTCAATTAAACTATTCAAAGGCACTTTTGAAATATCAAGGAGTCGGTCGGTCAGAAAGTGAAGCTCTCGATAGTGCAATTACTACTATCGAGAGCAGAAATCTCTATGGAGGAAAACCGTAAAAAAAAATCCATGGGAATTCTTTTCAATGTCAATAGACAGTAACAAAATATATTATTCAAGTTGAGAACGATATACCCAGGAACAATTCCGAATAAAAATCTTTCAACATTATGAAGCCCAAATGAGTAGAGGTACCTATTATACCCTAGCCATTGCATGCTAGTTTCTAACCGATATCATCGATTACGCCTAATCTCAACGTAGAATAAACATCGGTACAGAAATTATTTTAGTACACATGTGTGTACATAGAATGTCCGATGTGACGGCAATCTAACACGACCGGAGAGAGAACTCTGACGTAGGACCACTGTGGCACGGGCGTATGCACCGCCAAGTTCCAAATTCCGGGTCGCTACTGAGATATTCCTATAATGGAAAACACAATATCAGTTTTTGCCCGACCTAGTAATCGAACTCAGGAGCTCAGCTCTCAATTATAAAAGTATACGAAATCCACAATTTTAAACCCTAATACAGTCTCTGCAATGAACAAAATATTCGGTGTCGACGGCTTCACACCACAAATTGTTTCGGGATCGAGTGTATGTGTGAATAACACTCGCCCGTCACCAAATAAATCCTAGCGTGAGGTAGCGATACTTGTTTTAAAAATAAAATCGAGTCGAACTTCACGTCGTGGATGCTTGTATCATCCCAGTTCAAGCTTTTTTTGCGACATTGATGCGTCACCATGGCAGATAGAAACAGTTCTATGAGAAATCATTTCTCATAGAAATCGCGATTATTGATAGAAGCTCGTTACAAGATAATGAGATCAATTTAAAAGCGGTTTAGGCAGTTTACTTTTGTGCCTACAAAAATTGGTGAAACCTGAAAAGTGTTCGTTACATTATGAAAAATATAACCTTATAGCTGTCTAAGGAACATTGAGACATTAATCACTCAATATTCTAATTACAGCGCTTTGTTCCTTACATCTCTTGTATTTAAACGGTTGAATACAATATCATTGAAGCTCACATTGAAGCTTGTTGTATCTAGGGTTGCCCGCAGTTTAACCGACAATTGGGGCTAAAATTGGTTACTTAAAAAGGCCGAACACTATACTGTGTCTTAGATTTAAAATGAGAAACATAATTTATGTGAATCCAGTTTTTTAAGATCCTTTAACATAAAATCGTTTTACTTCAAATTTCATGAGTCTGAACTTTTTTGAATCAGTCTTCTTTACTAACAAAACAAAAGCCGGATAGATCGCAAGCTGTCTAGCTTTTTGTGAATTATGCTGGGCTCTACAACCATGTCTGGACGCAGCAAGTATTTTATATGGAACGAGTACCTCTTTGATCTCTATGGCTCAGCCACTGGCAAAGACGATACTCCTTTGCAATAATTAGGTCATACATGCATCCTAGCTATGTCCAATTTTCGAGATCCATCCAGACGCCTGACAACCCACTGACAGCCCTAAATTCATGCACTCTTGTTCAGTCCATCCAAAGGTTGTCTGTAAGAGATTGCCCTGTGCGATAAGACCGCCCATTGTAAACTTGTTTTTGTAAATGTTTGTCCTGTATGTTTTTGTGGTGTACAATAAAGTATATAAAATAATAATAAATAAAAATAACACAGCACCCTATCGTACCGTAAAAAAAGTAAAAAAAAAACGTACACGAAGTCGAACATAGAAGCTCTTCCTTTTTGGTAAGTCGGTTAATAAAATACAATATACATGCAGCAGACTAGGTACCATTAATCGCATGTCGGATGTTCATTAATACAGTGGTCTATGCTTGCCACAGTTCTCAGCACATTCTTCTTACTGGACCACTCATTATGGGCTCTCCGTGTTGCACCGATTTTAGTACAACTTTGTATTGTAAGATATCTTTTTCTCCTTACTCACCAGCCAGCTCAGGGGTAGATATTCTGGATGAGACAATTGCAGGGATGATTTCGCATGAGGGTCGACAGAAGTAAAAGTCTTTATATTTGGTCAACTATTTTAATAATACACAGGCATCACTACAGCATCACAATTTAAAGGTATCACACTTACTTGTGGATGGTATATAAACTACCCTTTAAACTTAGCATCAGATGTATGATATCACAATCAGCATCGCTCCTTTTGTGCTGATTGCATCCAGTATCTCACCAACCGAAGTATCATGGGTGTCCGGAGCCTGTTGTTGAATGCGGTGTTGCTGTTCTTATATCATTTCGTTGACCATTTCTAATCGTATTTTATTATATTTAAAATTAATCCTAAGGAACCCTGTCGATGGGAAAAATGCAAGATAAGCGTCGTACAAGCACATGTCTCACAAACATGAAAATATAGTTCAATTCCACGAATACTCACAGCGCTTGCTGGCACATAATTATTTTAAATTTAGGGCTGTTTCCCTGTCTCCTCCGAGTCATTCAGATTTCCTTTATTCTGTTTTTCACTAGGATCTTATTTTTTGGACTCCTTCGGTATCCATTCGTAATGAAAAAGAAATGTCACTCTCGTCGGCCATAGACATTGAGCATTTTATTGACCCATAGAGATGTCATGTCTATATTTTCTTTAAGTATTTATGTATACCAGAAATTAATAGCCTAGATATGTAGGAGATTGTGTGCTTGTTGAATTATATTAATACAAACAATATTTAACAGGTTTCGTAAAGAATTTATAATAATTCCGCACCGACCTCAGCGCCATCTAGTACCAAAGTGCCTCAACCACCTAGTGACACACCTAGGTGAAAAAGTACACCTGATAATTACTATGCCTGACACCAGATGTCGCCGCGAGCCGTTACGGAAATATATTTGTTACAGTGTGTATTAAAGTATTTGAAAGAGTAGGTTACCTAAATGAACCGTACCTACTTATAAATGAGATTTAAAATTAAATAACCATGAAGAGTTATTTCTCTAAACTTACTTAACACTTTGACTCGATGACCGAAAAAGTCACGATTAATAAAATTAAGCAGCAGGTTGCGATGGAGTATTATTGGGTTATCTGAAGTCCGAAGAGAGGGGCAGGACTCGAAAATCCTCAAATCCAGTAACCTGATTGTGGTGTCGGGTTTATCGTCCACAAGTCCCTTGTGAACAACGTGGTGAAGATCGAGAGTGTGTCGACCAGGGTGGCTCAAGATATTCGCTGAAGGTCATACAGGTCTACGCCCCAACCTCGGCACACTCCGACGATGAGGTAGAGACCATGTATGAGGATATCTCCAGAGCCATGCATGGTTTCAAAACTCACTTCACCGTTGTCATGGGGGACTTCAACGCGAAACTGGGCAAACGAGACGAGGATGAGCTGCAAGTGGGGCAATTTGGAGTTCGACAACGGAACCACCGGGGTCACCTACTGGCCAGTTTTATGGCGAAGGAGGGCCTCTATATGATGAACTCCTTCTTCAAAAAGCGTGAACACAAGAAGTGGACCTGGCAGAGCCCCGATGGTGCAACAAAAAATGAGATCGACTTCATCATGTCAACCAAGAAGCAAATGTTCAATGATGTTTCTGTTAGAGGTTGACTACCTATTCTCAATGGTTTTTGTATTGTCATAATAAATGAAACAAAAAGCTTGTCAAGTATAAATAGCTGTCTAAAGAAAAATATATGGTGTTTATTTCACGGATAAAATTCCTCACAAACATGGTAGCAGAGCGTTTAGGATTTTAAAATCGATATTACAAAATACGACAACAGTGTTTATTAGTGAATATGGCAACCAAACCAGATATCACGAGATTAAACATTGAAAACCTAGATGGCACCAACTGGTTGATATGGAAGTATAAAATATCTATGTTACTGAAGGGAATCCCAAAAGCCCTAGATCTATTAGAAGGTAGATATGTAAAAGTTTTATGTAAAGATACAGATGACAAAACTGCTTCAGAAAAGTTTCAAGAACTAGATAGCACAGTCCTTATAATTCTTACGAGCAATATGAAAGATGAAATTGTTCAAAGAATAATGCGTTTCGAGTCTTCTAAAGAAGTATGGGATGAACTAAAAAGGTTGTTTGACGGAGATGGTGACGATTTAGTATATGACAATTGCCTAAAGTTCTTTGAGTACAAGAAGCAACTGGATGACAATATGGCTATACATCTTTCAAAGTTGAAGAATATTTGGTTCAAACTGAACAAAGAAATTACGAAGCTAGAAGGAAACAATGAGTTACCAGAGGTACTATTGATATGTAAGATTTTAGATACTTTACCAGAGGAATACCTTACTTTCAAATCTAGTTGGCTACTTATGAGTAAAAAGGAGAGGTCTATAGAGAGACTAACCTCACAAATCTGTGCCTTTGAGAGAAACATAGATACACAGGCTTCTATGTCTACAAGTGTGAGTAACCAAGCTCTTACAGTTAAAGCGTTTCAGAAGAAAGTAAACAAGGCTTGCAATAAAAAGATAAAGTGCAATTACTGTGGTCAAGATGGACACAAGGTAAGAAAATGCTCTAAGTGGTTGACTGATGGACGACCTCCCAAGCCAAACACAAATACAAATAATGTGAATAGTACAGTCCTAATGAACGTTGACAGATGCTTATACCCTGACAAAGATAATTGGTATCTGGACAGTGGAGCCACAAGCCACGTCACATTCAGGAGAGATTTATTCCATACGTTTGAAGTTTTTGGTTCACAGCATACGGTAATGACAGCGAATGGCGAGAAAGTAGATGCCACTGGTAAAGGTGACATAAAGCTAGAAGCTACGGTTGGAGATCATAAAGAAATGATAACCTTATGCGATGTGTGGTGTGTGCCGACACTGCAGAAAAAAATATTCTCATTATTAGCAGCGCAAGATAGATTACCGCAAAGTTTATTTGAATCTGAACCCGAATTTTGTAGATTGAAATCTAAAGGTGAAGTCAAAGTTACAGGCATTCGAAAGAAAAGAGGAGGGCTGTTTAAACTTAATGTGAAGAATGTAATGCCACCAATTCTAGTCGAAATTAATGCACTGACACGCCAAGATTTATTACAGATTTATCACGAGAGACTTGTACATCAAAGCAAAACGCATGTGAAGAAGCTAATTGAAAGGGAACTGAAGATTAAGGTACCCAATAATACACATGAATGTTGTGAAGGTTGTAGCTTTGGAAAAATGAAAAGGCGACCTTTTGGAACCAGAGACAGAGCAAAGGTACCTGGCGAGATAATGCATTCAGACGTGTGTGGACCTTTTCCGTTTTCATACATAGGATATCGATATTTCGTTCTATTTAAAGATGATTTCAGCAAATACCGCTATGTATACTTTATGAAACAGAAGTCTGAAGTCCATTCAAAGCTTCAATTGATGCTAGAAGAAAGCAAGGTAGCTGGTCATGTAGTAAAAGAAGTATTAAGCGACAATGGTGGAGAGTTTGATAACGAGAAAACTCGAACAATACTACAAAGGTATGGCATCAAGCATAGATTGATTATGCCATATACGCCACAGCAAAATGGCTGTAGTGAACGGGAGAATAGAACACTTGTCGAAGCCGCTCGTGCCATGATGTACGCGCACGAAGAGTTGCCTATTGCCTGTTGGGCAGAACTTATAAATACCGCAGCGTATGTGCTGAATCGTACAGGACCCACTCCTATTGATGGTAAATCACCATACGAATTATGGTTTAATAAAAAACCAAAGATAAGTCATTTAAGAATCATTGGAACTCCTTGTTACGCCCATGTACCCAAGCAAAAGCGTACGAAATTGGACAAGAAAGCAGAAAAATGTTTATTGATCGGTTACGATAATGATGACGGGTATCGTCTTCTGAATGGAAATTCACTGGTACAATCAAGAGATGTAGTATTTCAAGAGTCAGCAATCGACAGATCTGACACGAAATTGAATAATGCATCAAATTCTGCTGAGAAAAACTCTGAGATGGAAATAAGTCTACGATTACCAACGAATCTTTTTGCAAGGGAGGAGAATGATCGAACGATTCATGATGTAAGGGAGGAAGCAAATGAAAGTTCAGATACATTTCAAGGGTGTATACCTCCTGAATCGTTTGAAGATACACCTGACACAGAGATAAATAACGGAATCCCAGAATTATCTTCGGAAACTCAAGATGAGCGTGATGAAACTGATGATGTGGACAAAGATTTATCAGATCAAACATTACCAGAACGCTTGGAAGCGATAAAAGATGAGATTTTACCAGATAGAGAAATAGAGAATGAAGGACGAATAACTCTTCGAGACAGATCAAAGCTAAGACCACCTGCAAGACTTGGTGACTACGTAATGATATCAGTAGATGATAGGACTGAAAATGATGAACCTACAACATATACTGACGTACTACAGAATCAGGACAAGGAGCATTGGTTAAAAGCAATGAAAAGTGAAATTAAGTCCTTAGAAGAAAATAAAACCTGGTCTCTAGTTGATCTACCCAAGGATCGCAAAGCTATTTCGTGCAAATGGATCTATAAAATCAAAACGAACGCTGATGGTACAATCGACAAATATAAAGCAAGGCTTGTTGCTCGAGGTTTTTCTCAACAACCCGGAGTTGACTTTGACGAAACGTTTAGTCCTGTTGCAAAAATGACGACAATCAGATCGATCATAAGCGTTGCTGTGAACGAAGGTTTATCTCTTACTCAATTTGATGTCACAACTGCTTTTCTAAATGGGTCTATCAATGAAGAGATATACATGAAACAGCCAGAAGGTATAAATGACAGAACTAAACGAGTTTGCAAGTTAAAGAGAAGTCTATACGGACTTAAGCAAGCACCAAGATGTTGGAATAAGTGCATTGTGAATTACTTGAAGACCATAGGCTTTCAACAAAGTCAAACTGATCCTTGCTTATTTATTCGAAAGCGATTGCAGAATAAAATCATTTTGGCATTATATGTCGATGACGGACTCGTAGCTGCAACAAAGCAGAAGGATGCAGATAAGTTTATGGCAGAACTTAAACGAAGGTTTAAGATAACCGTAAAGCCTGCAGACTACTATCTAGGTTTGCAACTACTATACAAAGATGATGGCTCCATAAGTATAACGCAGAAGCATTACACTGAAAAGGTTTTAGCTAGGTTTGCGATGAGCAGCTGTAAATCAGTAACTACACCTATTATCAGAGATTCGGAACTACGACAGTCTGAAAGAGAGGGCATAGACGAGAAGTCATACCCTTATAGGCAAGCTGTTGGTGCCTTAGCTTACCTCATGGTAGGAACACGACCTGATATTGCCTACGCTGTCGGTGTCGTTTCCAGAAGCCTAGAAAATCCTTCAAAAGAAGATGTATTAAAGGTAAAGCGAATAATGCGCTATCTACGAGGTACATCAAGCTATGGAATAACGTATAAAAAGGATTACAAGTCTGGAATACTAGAAAGTTTTAGTGACTCCGATCACGCAGGAGACGTCAAAGACGGTCGCTCGACTAGTGGCATCCTTTGTTTATATGCTGGCGGGCCTATCACCTGGGCAAGTCGAAAACAGTCATCGGTTGCTATTTCCTCGACCGAAGCTGAAATAGTTGCTGCGAGCGAAACAGCACGAGAAATAGTATGGCTGCAAAGACTATTTGATGAAATTTCTGCTCTGAAGAATGTTCCCATACTGCAGATTGATAATGACGCCGCTGTGAAGTTGGCTCAAAATCCTGAACTTCACAGAAGAACAAAGCACATTGCAGTCAGACACTTCTATGTGAGAGAACTAGTTGCAGATGGAAGACTTAAGGTTCAGCACGTTGGTACACAATTTCAAAGTGCTGATTTCTTAACAAAGGCTCTTAGCCGGCCATCTATAATAACAATATTGGACCGAATCGGTTTACATTGTTTGTTAAATTAGTATTTGTTATTTTTATAATAGACTTTACAAAAAGGGAGGATGTTAGAGGTTGACTACCTATTCTCAATGGTTTTTGTATTGTCATAATAAATGAAACAAAAAGCTTGTCAAGTATAAATAGCTGTCTAAAGGAAAATATATGGTGTTTATTTCACGGATAAAATTCCTCACAAACAGTTTCTGTGATCAATTCGGTAAAAACCGGGAGCGATCACCGCATGGTAAGAGGCACATTGAACTTTAATATTAAGCTTGAAAGGTCTCGACTGATGAAGTCCACGCTCCAGCCAGCACAGATCCAGGTCTAAAACCCCGAGAGCTTTCAGCTCGAACTCCAGAATCGTTTCGAGTGCCTAGGGAGCTCCGTGGATGAATACAGCAACGGGTTCGTGGAAGTTGTCCATACGGTCGGGTCTAAGTTTTTCAAGACCCGTCGTAAAGAGAGAAACAAAAAGCTCTCTGATCATACCCTCAAGCTTATGAAGGAGAGGCGTGAGATGATCCTGCAGTCTTCAGATGAGGCGTGCAAATACCGGCAGCTCAATAGACAGATCTCTAAATCCTTGAAAAGAGATCTCCGCCGCTTCAATACCGAGCGTATTAAAGACGCGATCGAGCGAAATAAAGGCTCCAAGGTGTTTGCATGGGATCTGGCTATTGGGCAGAGCCAACTCACGAAACTGAAGATCAACGATGGCAGGATCGTATCCGCCAAACCGGAGCTTCTCAGGGAGATCGAAACATTCTATGGGCAGTTGTACACATCGATCAGCAAGCCCGTTACGAGTCTAGCAAACGACCCAAGAGCTAGATTGACCCGGCACTATACCGAAGATATCCCGGACGTCAGCCTGTACGAGATTAGGATGGCTCTGAAACAGCTCAAAAACAACAAGGCGCCGGGTGATGACGGAATTACGGCCCTTCAGAAGCTGTTTGATTCCGTCATACTCGAGGGCAAAACGCCACAGGCATGGTGCAGGGGTGTGGTGGTACTCTTCTTCAAGAAGGGCGACAATGCCCGGCTGAAGAACTATAGGCCCATATCACTTCTTAGCCATGTCTACAAGCTGTTTTCAAGAGTCATCACGAATCGTCTCGCGCGCAGGTTTGACGATTTCCAGCCCCCCGAACAAGCCAGATTCCGAAAAGGCTTTAGAACCGTAGACCACATACTCGTACATACGCTGCGGCAGGTTATACAGAAGACCGAAGAGTATAACCTGCCTCTCTGTTTAGCGTTTGTGGACTACGAGAAAGCCTTCGATTCGATCGAAACTTGGGCTGTACTGCAGTCTCTCCAACGGTGCCAGATCGACTACCGGTACATTGAGGTGTTGAAGTGTTTGTACAAAAAATCCACCATGTCAGTCCGTCTTCAGGATCAGACCTCGAAACCAATCCTTCTCCAGCGCGGCGTGAGACAGGGAGACGCCATTTCTCCGAAACTGTTCACTGCTGCGCTGGAGGATGTCTTCAAGGTTCTGGACTGGAGGGGGCTGGGCATCAACGTTAATGGCGAGTACATTACTCACCTTCGGTTTGCCGACGACATAGTGGTCATGGCTGAGACCATGGAGAGCCTCAGTAAAATGCTCGATGACCTCAGTAGAGCTTCCGAAAGAGTGGGTCTTAAAATGAACATGGACAAAACCAAGATCATGGTGAATGCCCATGTAACACCCACTCCTTTCAAGGTCGGAGACTCTACACTCGAAGTTGTAGACGATTATGTCAACCTGGAACAAACGGTTCAGTTGGGTAGGTCCAATTTCGAGAAAGAGATCAACCGTCGAATCCGACTCGGCTGGGCGGCGTTCGGGAAGTTGCGTGGTATCTTCTCGTCCAATTTACCGCAGTGTCTCAATGGGCCTCATCAGAAAGCTCAAAGTCACCCAAAGGGCAACGGAGAGAGCTATGCTCGGAATTTCCTTGCGTGATCACGTCAGAAATGATGATATCCGCAGGAGAACCAAAGTTACCGACATAGCCCGAAGAATTGCCAAATTTAAGTGGCAGTGGGCAGGGCACATTGCTCGCAGAACGGATGGCCGATGGGGCCGAAAAGTTCTGGAATGGCGACCGCGAACCGGAAGACGATACGCTGGAAGGCCTCCCACTAGGTGGACTGATGACCTGGTTAAGGTTGCGGGAAGGCGCTGGTTGCGAGATGCACGGGATCGGTCAATGTGGCGACGCCTGGGGGAGGCCTATGTCCAGCAGTGGACTTCTTTCGGCTGAAATGATGATGAATGATGAATAAAATTAAGGATTTGTGTATCAAATAGCTGGTCCAGACAGTGATAAGTTGGAAACCTTTAGCAAAACTAGCAGCTAGCATCATTGAAAGATAACAAGGCGGCTTTGCTAAACATCGAAAACTATTGGGTGTAAAATTCAAATTTTGATCTAAACTTGTAGGTGAGTTATTTGAATTAGAGGTCTTTGTATCAAAAATAAGATACGAACTCTAGATGAACTTCTGACCTTACATTTTTATAAGACTAACGGCTGACATACCGTAGCAATAGTGATGACTGTTGAAAACTTTCCTGTAGGTACTCGTATGTTTTACCCTACGCATTGCGGGTGTTAGTTTATATACAAACCACGCAGTTCTAAACAAAGCGTAACTGTAACCTACGACTGATAGCAAACTGTACACGTTTTTCACCATTGTGGTACCCGTACTGTACAATCAAATCTTCAGTACAAACACAGTTTTAGATTTGTTTTTGTCAATTGTACGCCGTACAAATTGTTTGTATTGGGAATGGAACCGTATGACTAGTTTTTTTAGGATTTGACAGAGTAGAACATGTACTGTAGGGATTAAAACATGACCGTTTAATGTTTTACGTAGACTTTACATCAAAAGTTTCCAGCCAGTCATCATTATCATCATGATTTAATCCGAAAGACGTCCTCCACAGAACATAGGCCTCCCCCAAGTGTCTCGCATCCACGGGCTTCCCGCGACCTTCGGTATTTATTGGTGTTGCCAGTGCCTGGAGATTCTAGGCAAACCTTGCCTTGAATCTTTTCCTTCTTTAAAGTAATTATTATAACGTCGTTATAGAATTGTGCGTTTATTATACACAAATTTTACACAAAAACCTGCCTCGTTTTTCACGCTTTCTATTACTGAAAACCGCATGATAATTTTTTGAGTCTATCGCATACAAACGCGGCGGGGATTTTTTTTTAATAACATTTAGTGAAGATAAGCTTTGAAAGAACAGGAGCAGCTATAGTATAGTGCGACTATAAAAATGGGACAGAGCTATTTGTCTTGTATAGCTCTGTCCGTCTATCACAGTGGAACCATGATAGTTTTGGCAGTGCATGTTAGCCTCTGATCCGATTACTTACGTTGAGTGCCATAGGTTACTTTTATCCTGAAGATAATTGCACGGATAACGAAGCCGCGGTAAAAAGTCTAGCATAATAAAACGCCTTTTGTAGACATTAGCTTATAAAAAAAAGTTTATATTTGTGGTATTATTTTCTCATAACCCTTCAAACTTGAATATATTTGTAATATCCGTCGGCTTACATCAAACTAAAGTAAACACAAAGAAGCTTAAGCTTTGAACTCTGCTCAAAACCGATAATTATTTGAACACATTCGATCATTTCTAAATCTCATCTTTGGTATTCCGCGGTTTTCTTTAGTCGACAAGTAATACAAGACGGATTTATTTGGCGCGTTTCTTGTTTACCAAATCGAGGTATAAAGCTGGTGTTCCACTAGATATACACGCGTAAGACGCACCTATTTTATTGTATGGTTAGATTTTGATTGTGAACTGGATATAGAAGTGGTAAATGCCACTACAAAGCCAAAGGGATTGATCCGATTCGCAATTGCTTCAAAGGCTTTTTGGTGGTAATAAATGAGAAACTTTATTCAAGGCATTAAATTGCTTAAAACTGGCAATTTAGAAGATACTGTGAACACTGGCAACCAGTGCACGGTATTACGACATACGTAACTGTTGCACGCAAACTGTGAATTGGACACATTTCGTACAAAGCGTGTTTAGGGCACGCTCGAAAAGGCTCGCGTCAGCTGTTCACGTTCTCAATGTAAACTTCAGTAGATATCCCAATGTCCACGTATGTAGCACAAACTTACACGTACGCTATAGGAAACCGGCTTATTACACCACTTAATGTTCCAAATATTTCATTCCTTATTTTGGTGTAAAAAGCAACTAAAGTTAACACATTACCCGGCTGCGGGACGGAAACAGCCCGTCATCACGGCATGCTTCTCGCGTGCCAACGGTTAGTCTCGCTAATGTAATTTCGCAACATTATTTTAGCTGCTAAAGGCAATAAATACACAAATACCCCCGTGTCGGTCTGTAAACGCCTCTAGAGGATTACCCGGTGACGTATTGTGTACAAACTGACCAAGAATGTTGCCCAGATAGACGCGGCCGCGCGGCGCGAACTCTCTACAACAATCTCGATAATATATGGAAATGTACAATTAGGTTTCATATTCGCAGAAATATTTGAGCGTATACAACATGTAAGTAGGTCACAAACTTACATGGAAGCCCATCATTTCGTGATGTCTTCAAACGCCATTTCTGACACGAAACGTTATAATTTTGTCCAACTTTACTTTATCTACGCCTCCACATCTCGAAGCAACTGTTTACGCCGTAGCATTTTGCTACGCAGTTGGGATTCTCATTTACTTTAAAAAGAGCATCTACATAAGTTTTACATAAAGTCTAATAAATATGTATGATGCTGAAGCTCTAGTAAAATGCTTGAAATATGCTTGTTTATTTATTTAACTTGGACACAAATGGGAATGCTAACTCAGACGGCACTAAGTTGAATTAGTTGAATTATTGTTATTATTTAATAGCATTCTTACAATGTGTTTGTTCACTGAAACATAAACGCTTATTTATGTTAAAATCATTTTAAATTATCTTGTAATTTAGGAGCTTATTTATTTTGTACCTATTTATCAAATTACCTCAGCACGGATTATGTAAAGCTCATTAGGCATCGGAGTTCATTAACGCGATCCGTAAAAGTTTGAAGGAATTTTTGCCGTTCGAGAATAATTAAAAGAGTTGGCTTAGCAGTTTCAAAGCCGAGTTTGGTCCCGTGTGTTTCCCGTAAATCCAAATAACCTCTTTATCCTTCACCGTGAAGCTACCTCACTTCTTTTGGTTCCAGTTCATTACTTTCCTTTGAGAGGACTTGATCTAGCTGTAACTTGATTTCGTCTGATCAAAGAGAAAAAGTCTGCGCCCAAAAACCCGCACGTTGTTAAACAATTTCACATGGAATGTTTTGACGAACATAACGAGTGTAGTACTCGTACATGCTCGTGCAAACATTAGATGCACGGTCCGGGTAGTTTGGAACAGCGTTTTCAAGTGTTAACAAACAATAAAGGTCTATCTACTAAACACAGGCTTTGATAGTGGCACTGAAAAAAGGACGGTTAATTCACTTACCGACGAGGCCCCATTTTATTCGGAACTCAGTTATACCGGTACGTCACAAGGCTTCATTTTTCGATGAAACTTTTGGCCTTTTAGCCCGAACGGTAACAACGTGAATGGGGTCGAGAGATTTGATCAACTACACTGTTATTTATTTTCATCCGCTCAGTTTTTGTTGATTTTAATTCACTTATATGGCCTACACGGTGTATTAAGCTAAAATTTGCCTGTCAACGCAGATTGCTCGATATTTATATAAACCGATGATTTATTATTTAACAAGCTAGCAGTATATTTTTGCCACAATCACTGGTAAATGGTACATACTACAAAACTATGCTGTGAATGTTTTGTAGTTTGTGAAATCGCTGTTGTCTATATTCTGATTGCCTAAAGGCTTTTAAAGTGAAATGCATTTGATTTTCGGTTTAGATTTCAAGTCGGGGATGTTATTTTGCAATTGTTATTTATGTTATTGTTTTTTGTGTTGAACATAGTATTATTAGATTTTGTACAATATTAAATTGAGATGACTGCAATCATACCCATGATATTCCACTCACTATTTCATCTAAATAGCAATTATAATTTAAGAACCTCGACGTTTCATTGTAACCCAATTGCATTGGCCGTGAGCACAAGAAAGCCGCCGAAAGGACGCCCTAGAAGTACATACAGGGATCTTATTGATAATGTTCTTCAGAAAGGCTAGTTGTGCAGTAAATGAAGCAAAGGAAATATGTGAGGATCGTAGCAGGTGGTGTTCTGTAGTGTTATGTATAAATGTATGCACGAGAAGATTTTGAGGTATTATTATTAAAAATTATTGTGCATGAAAAGCTTAAAAGGCACGAGATATTCTCTAGATAGTTTTAAATTTCAGTGATCACATTTTTCGAAGAGGGTTAAATCTTGAAAAACACAATTTTTTTTCGAACATACTTACAAGACCAAAAGCTATATCGCAGAATCATCGTATGTTTTAAATAATAAATGTTGCTTTATGTTAACAAGTAGCATTTGCTGGAAATCAGAATACTTTAAAGCTTTAAGAATAGAAATATCTATAAATACTTAAAGACCAAGCAATATTGTTCTCATTTTTAGGGTTCCGTACCCAAAGGATAAAAACGGGACCCTATTACTAAGACTCCGCAGTCCGTCTGTCTGTCTGTCTGTCTGTCTGTCACCAGGCTGTATCTCAAGAACTGTGGTAGCTAGAGAGTTGAAATTTTCACAGATGATGTATTTTTGTTGCCGCTATAACAACAAATACTAAAAACAGAATAAAACAAATATTTAAGGGGGGCTCCCATAGCAAAAAACGGCATAATTATCACCTTTATTTGGTGATTTTTATGCCGTTTTTTGCTATAATGGTACGGAACCCTACGTGCGCGAGTCCGACTCGCACTTGGCCGGTTTTTTATCCCGCGGGATTAAATCTAGCTCGTTCCGGTATCAAACTACGAGTAAGTTCACTCCTACTTCCCGACTCACGTGCTCCAATAAGATAAGGGGTTTAATGAACAATTACTTAATAAATTGCGATAATTACGAGTTCTAGACTGGCCTGTATTGATTCTTATGTGTTCAGTAATCAGGTTTTAGTAGTTAGGATTAGGAGGATATTATGATTTGATTTATTTAGTTTAGTTTAGTTTAGTTTCGACGGGCTGTTTCCGCAACTCCACGACCAAGCGCGTATTTTGCGTACGGGTGGGATTCAGTCACATCATTCGATCCACCCCAGCTCCTCGAGGAAGGCCAGCAGCGCCCTGGTGCTGCCGACGATCTCCTGCAGGGTACCTGGGTTGCCGAAGTATTTGGCCCTGTAGCCAGCGATTACAGGGCAGCTTAGGAGTAGGTGTGCTGCCGTCTCTTCCTCCACCATGCAAGCTCTGCAGAGTGGGCTGTCCGTGATACCTAAGACAAAGAGGTGCTTATTAAAGGTCCCATGTCCAGTGGTTACGGCTGTGACAGCTCGCAACTGTGGCTTAGTTAGTCGTAGGACCTTTTTCGTGAAACGGCCATCAATGAGGGGTAGTGCCTCCTTGGCCTGCCTACATTCGCTATGATCCATCCATAGCTTGCTGTGTTGATCCCTAGTGCGTTTTCTTACCAGACCGCGTAGGTACCCGAAAGGTAAAGGCACTATGGGCTCCGGGCCCACCGGTGCCATATTTGAGCCTCTACGGGCGAGCTCATCCGCAGCGTCGTTCCCTCGGGAGTCGCTGTGTCCCTTGATCCATTGAATGGTTACTTTATTGTGCATACCGACCTGGTTCAGGCGCCGATGACACTCGTAAATCAGCCCTGAATTGACTGTGTGGCTGTTTAGTGCTTGCAGGACGGCCATGCTGTCCGAAAGTATACGTATAGGGAAGTCCTTTACCTCCCTCGTCAGGACCGCAGAGGCCGCCATGGAGATTCCCAAGCATTCGGCCTGGAACACCGTGTTGTGGATCCCCAGTGGTGTGGCTAAACGAATATTTAGGTCCTCCGAGAAGACTCCTGCACCCGTGCCTGTACCTGTTTTGGATCCGTCCGTGAAGATCCGCAGTTCATCGGGGCGTAACCCCTCGCAGCGGTTATCCTCGTGTAACTGGATTCTGTATTTTTTTATCAAAAATGACTTTCTTGGGTATGCGGTCATTGATGGCTCTAGTCAGTGGGATTTCGCGGTGGAGACCCTCTAGTAGAGCGGTGTGTTGAGTCTCTCGCTTACCCCAGAGACCCAGTGCCTTTAGACGCACTGCTGCCATCGTCGCTTCCTGCTGTATAAACAGATGCAGAGGGGAGAGCCCCAGCATAGCCTCGAGCGCTGCGGTCGGCGTAGTCCTCATGCAGCCCGTTGTCGCCATGCAGGCCAGTCTCTGCATACGCTGTAGCTTGTTCACGGCTGTAGTTAGTTTAGTGCGAGGCCACCAAACCACGGCCCCATAGGTGATCATGGGCCGAATCACCGCACTGTACAGCCAGAGTATTATCTTAGGGGATAGGCCCCACTTCTTACCTATCATTTTCCTGCATTGCCAGAAGGTGATGCAGGCCCTGTCTAATTTATTGTCTAAATGGCTGCTCCAGTTCAACTTACTGTCAAGAATGACTCCCAAATACTTGACCTCGTTGGAAAGCTGGAGCTCTGTATCGAACAGCTTAGGCAGGCGGTAGGGGCCTAGTGCCCTTTTCTGGGTGAACATGACCAATTCAGTTTTAGTGGGGTTTACTGATAGTTCATACTCCCTGCATCATCGCTCCACTATACGTAGTGCTTGCTGAGTAAGGTTGCAAATTGTACCAGTCACCTTCCCAGGTACTAGGATTGCGAGGTCGTCTGCATAACCTATTGTGTAGTAACGGTGTTCGTTTAGTCTGGTGATGAGATCGTTTATTACCAGATTCCAAAGAAGGGGAGAGAGCACCCCTCCTTGTGGGCAGCCCCTGGCTATCAAGGCTTGCCGCTGCTCTCCTTCTAGACGAACCGCTCGTTTGCTGAGCATATTAGAAATCCAGTCAATCAGCACCTGCTCTACGCCATGTTTGTAAAGGGCAGCACCGATGCTGGAGAAATTTGTCTTGTCGAAGGCCCCTTCGATGTCTATGAATGTGCCCAGGCAGGTACCTTTCTGATGAATTGCTTCCTCTATTTGGCTTACCACCAAGTGAAGAGCGGATTCAGTAGACTTACCCGAGCTGTAGGCGTGTTGGTTACCATGTAAAGGTAGTCTTGTTAGAGCGCCGTCCCTGAGCTCCCTTTCACACAGTCTTTCCATGGTCTTTAGCAAGAACGAGGTCAGGCTGATGGGTCTGTAGGACTTGGCGTTTGTATAATCACTCTTACCTGGCTTTGGGATAAATATTGCTTTCACTTCCCTCCATCCTATGGGGACGTGTCTAAAGGCCAGGCACGCTCTCAGTAGTGGCACCAGTCTTTCTGCTACAGGCATACCTCCCCATTGTAGTAGCGCAGGGAACACCCCGTCTGGACCGGGCGCCTTGTAAGGATGGAAGCTTTGGACGGCCCATTGGATTTTCTCCAATGTGATCATCCCTCTTGCATAGTGCCAATTCTCGCTTGTTGGTGGTTGGAAAGTATCTTGCCAGTCGGTTACCTGTACGAAGACGCTCCCTGGGAAGTGTGTTTCTACTAGGACGCGTCTTGTTTCTTCAGGCGACGTGGTGAGTGTGTTATCAGGTTTACGGAGTGTTGCTGGCTCAGGTGTACTCTGTTGTGCCAGTATTTTCCTTACCCTGTTTGCTTGTTGGCAAGATTCAATGTTGCCACAGTACTTACGCCATCCCGTGGTACGCCTGAATCTAATGCATTTTTTGTAGCTGGATTTGGCTGCGTAATAAGCGTCCCAGTCCTCATCCGCGCATGTGTTCATGGCTCTATTCAGAGCCTTTCTTACCTTACCGCGCATGCGTTCCAGATCTTTACCCCACCAGGGTTGTTTGCCCGGTGTTTTGCGTGGGGTAGTTTCTGGGCAGGCGGTGTGGTAGCTGCATATCATAGATTCTGTAAGTTGGTTTACCTGCGTATCTATCTGCGTCGTATTCACATAAGCCAGCTCCTCGCATATGGGCGGAAGCTTGGAGGCAAGGGTGCGTGTGTAGACAGCTTTGTCTGTGTTGCGCGGGTTACGCCTAGGTGGTGTTGGCGCAACGCAGACCTGTATGTCGTAGCGGATCCATCTGTGGTCCGAGCAGGAGGCCTCCCTGGAGACCTGCCACCCAGAGATGCTTTCCGCTGCTCCTTCTGTCGCCAAAGTTAGGTCTATAATCGTCCGACTGCGTCTTGTTACAAACGTCGGTTCCGTGCCTGTGTTTAGTAGGGAAAGGTTAGTTGTGAACAAGTATTCTACTAAAGCCTTACCCCTTTCATTCGGTGTGTCCATTCCCCACAGCGGGTGGTGTGCATTCGCGTCGGTCCCGATGATGACCTCCTCACCTCTGGCTTCGCAGTGCGTTACGAGGCGGACCAGGTCATGCGGGGGTGGAGCCTCCGCCTCAGGCATATAAACTGAGGCGAAAACACACGACATTATCGTGGCACCACGCTGTATGGTCAGCCTAGCTGCAGAGATATCTCTGCAACAGAAATCAGTTAAAAGCTGTGCTCTAATGTTACCTGTGACATATATACAAGATCTAGGGTGATCATGGGTTGAGGTAACAAGGATCTTACCGCCTAAACCGGACAGTCCTCGTATTTGGCCGCCCCTAATCCATGGCTCCTGGATCAGGGCAATGGCCGTGTGTTGAACCTCCAACCACTTGCGTAACTGAGCCGTCGCTGTCTGACTGTGGTGGAGGTTCGCCTGTACAGCTTTACAGGCCAACGAAGGGTTCGCCATCGCAGATGGGGCCCTCCTCGACTTCTTCCAGCTGCAAACCGGCGAAAGCGTCGCCCACCTCGTCATCCTCCATCGTTCCAGAAGCCGGCGACAGTATGCTGTCGTCCAGCTCCTCGCCCGACGGAGGGACGGTGACCGTGATGGCGGTGATAGTGGGGTCGACCGGCTCTGCAGCTATGACTGAGGCCGTTGTCGCTTCCGGGTTGTTGAAAGGGGGATTATTCCCCCCTGCATCGACGAGCTGCCTCGTTACCGGGTCCCATCCCCGAGGAACACACCCGAAACGGCTGTTCGTTCCTTGGAATTTGATGTACACCGAGCCCAGACCGAATGACAGTCTGCGCTCGGCGCCCATCAAGGCCGGGATGTGGTCCTCGGGAACCCCCAGCACCACGAACCAGCCCGCCTTCTGCCTCTCAGAACGCAGGAGCACCCACTTCTTTATGTCGACAAAGGGGTTCTGGTACCATAAGGTTCTACCCACCATGGTCACGTCCTTATAAACCCCTCTGTCGTCTGGGATCGCGATTCCGCACCGCACCTGCTTCTTAAGCTCGGCCTGACTCTTGACGACTAGCTGGGTGCTAGCCGAGAGAGTCATGCTGGCGACCGTCCTCTTGAGCCAAGCTAAGGTGTAATCGTCGCTACACCAAAGCTTGAGCGCCCCATTGCCGAACTTCGGCCTGGCAACGAAAGACGGTATCTGCCGCTCTGAAGTCTCCCTCGCGGGGGACCAAGCCTCTTCGATGATCAGCCTCTGGATCTCGTCATGGACCTGGTTCGACACCTCTAGGCTGATCATCCCCGTGCTGGCACAGGTTACCGCGACGCACAGGTGGGCGCTAGCGACTCGGGCATAGCTCGTCGCATCAGTCCGCCCGGACTGATCAAGCCGCAGCCGCTTATGCTCCCCACGAGGCGACATGGTCTCGTTGAGAGCCCGCTTGGCCACGGCCTGACCCCTCCGGGCGTCCTGCTGCGACGCGCCAGCCGTCTGCGCTGGGCCTCCTGCCGCTGAATGGCTACCTTCGGCCGCAGTCTGCGGCCGCTTCCCTTTCGAGAAGTTCAGGTTGCCAGTCTTAGCAGCCTGCCCTAACTGGGAGACTTTGCCCTTACCCCTTCTTAGTTGCTGACGTCTCTCTTTCCGCGTCAGACCATCCCCTTTGATACCCTGGGCTTGGGGGATTGTAGGTACCAACAAGTTTGGGCAAGGGTCTTGGGTTTGTCTTTTCCTTTTCTTGCCCTTACCCTTGCCCTTATGGGTTTGCACCCGCCAGGATTCGGCCGCCGCCCCCGTTTGACTGGTGGCGGTTGCCCCACTGGTCTGCGAAGTGGTAGTACAGGAGGGATGAGGAAGAGGGTGTTTGGAAAGGTTCGAGCCGGCAGAGGGATGAGTCATCTCGGTGCACCCCGCTTATTGGCGCTACCCGTGCTGGGGCCCGCGGCGTTAGCCGGTTTCCCAAGGGACTGCGCCTTTGTCCAGACTTCGGTTTTCACCGTAGTCGAAATGGTGCCCGCGCTGGATCCCACGGTGTGAACCGCAGATCCAGGGGCAAGCGGAGTGCTAGATGCACCTCGCTTTGGAGTATCGTCAGCTTTCGCCGACTCCACCCCCGAAGTATTCAAGGCAGTGACAAAATCCATTGAATATCGTACAAAAATTCATCTCTCCGGCTCCCACCCTCCATCGAGCCCGCAACTGGGAACGACCCACCACTTAAGGTGGGCCGTTAGGATTACCATTGAGATATAGGTGCGCAGGGCTGGCTTACAGTGCGACATCAGGTGCTCGTTTGGGCTGGCTTGAACAGAACAGCCCTCCCTTACACCGTCAGCGTGACCTTCACCACCACTTCAGCCGTCCAAAGACGACATCAGTGGACCCCACGCACCTCGCTTATACTCTCAGAAGGAGAGCTCAGCCGATTGATCGTGGTAAGCTACTCCCACGACCTCCCGTGTCGGAAGAAATCCGGGCCAAAGTGATGTGTTGTGTGCAACCTGCTCCACTCAATCACCAGGATCCCTTCATCCCTCCATACGGGTCCCCGCGCACGGCACAAACACGCAGGAGGTCATTGCTATCCATCATTGTTCTTGTTCAATGGTGGACACCCAGGGGCATGACCTCGCCACCCCTGTGATTTGATTTATTACTTTAGGGCTATTTTATATAGCGGCTTCGCCTTGAAGAAATTCGAACGACAACGTAAAGCCGGGATTAATTGTTCTATCTCCTAATCCAGGTCATACCTAGTCTACCCGTGTGCAAAGTTGCATCCAAATCCATGCCGCCATTGACGAGTGATTGATTAACAAAAAACACTTTATCTTCAATAAAACGGATTTTCACAATTATTATAACTATTATTTGGATTATTGGTATTCAGTTGCTTATGATGAATATCTGCAATAATGAGCATTCTAAAAAGTTCCAACTTTAAGGAAAGATGGACCAAAGCATATAATTCTTGTTGCTAATCATTGCCCTTTTGTGATAAAGCTAGATTTTACACGTTTCTTATATGTGGCATATAAATAAGAATAAGATTTTTAAGTGTCTTTCATATATTTGGCATATGACATAGAAGTATGTATATATAGTAGGTACTATATAGAAGGAAGGCAAGAATCCACGTAGGTATATCATAGGTATTCATTTCCTGTCACATTCTATTCACCATAGCACCAATTCTTTTTGCTCTTTATTTCCATGGATTTTGATTTTTTATTTGATTATCATATGAAATTTAAATGGAATAGTGAGCCGCCAGTGCCATGTCCGCGCCCGACGCCATTTCTATGTGGCCTGCGCCTTACATAGATGTATAATTTTAATATAATAAAAACAAAAAATACAACTTAACAGGTTACAACTTACAAATATAGACTGCTCTAGTCTATATTTGTAAGTTATAACCGTCGCCTAACAGAAATACAAGCTGTTATTTCAGAGTCCTTAAATAGTAACGTAAGGGTAGATTAGATAAGATGTTTTGCGAGAAAACATAGCGACTAAGAGCTAAACTACGTCGTATTATTGCAGATAAAACTTTGTTATTACAACGTTAAAGTTGTAACCCTCGATATTTATTAACAAAATAATATCCACTTTGTCGTATTCAACAAAAAGGCCTCGTGCCAGTGGGCAATTTCTAGCAGTGGCTAGAAATTTTTCTGTTAGAAAAGCGGGCCGACAAATAAACTGGTTTCATCACGTTGTACGGACTAAAAAGTAGCCTTTATACCATTGAGGTAATAATATAGTACCTAGCACATATTATCTCAATGCTTTATACCTACTTTCCGTATCGTATTTTTCCAGGACCATCTGTTATGTCGTGACAGAACGAATAATAATTAATTATTCAGGATTAAGATATTAAAAATACTCCGCTTTTTGCGTTCAAAAATTAATATTAAGGATTAACTTGTAAAATTTGAACAGCATTCATTTTATCATTGAGCCTGAAATATTTAATTCAACGCAGTAAGGTCATGCACTTAGTGGTTCAAAGCTTTCCAAGATAGCGAAACCATACAAACTAACTGAATTAAAACCTCTTTTCCATACCTTTTAATTTTTTATAACGCTTAAAATCATCTTGTTCCATCCCAGCCACTTCCAGTGTTATATCAACATTCCAACACACTAGTTGCGCGAGTCAAATTACTACTTATTATTATTATTTAATTTATTATTCCGTTTATTTAACTTTGTACACACTTTATATTTACATTTTTAAATATTTCTTTATAAAAAACAAATCATTACAAAAACATTTAAAATTATAAAAAAATGGTTGTTCACCGGTGTCGGGAGCAGGGTCCAAGCTACCGGTGGTTAGGGCTCCAGAGACAGGAACCTCCTCACAATGCGAGCCGTATCGAGGAGTACTGGCGTCTGTATGAGGCCCTTGATCCAACCGTGCAATGACAGCCTCGACAGATGGTCGTCGAGGCTCTTGGCGACAACCTCGTTTGCTAAGTCGAGATACTTGATTTGTTTCTCTTTCTCAGCTTTCACGAGGTTCTCGTCATGCGGAATGGTGACATCGATTATCATTGTGCGGCGCGCTAATCGGTCTATCACCACTATATTTGGCTTATTGGCAACAATAGTCCTATCAGTGATTATAGACCGATCCCAGTACAACGTGACATGGTCATTTTCGAGAACTGGGTCGGGCACATACTTGTAATACGGTACCTCCGATTCCACTAGATTGTACTTCAAAGCAAGTTGCTGGTGAATAATCCTGGCCACTTGATTATGCCTGTCTTACACAGACTTGTCTTACTCGCCGTTAGCCAGACGAGAACAACCAGAGATAATATGTCTGATGGATTCACCCGGACGGTGGCATGCCCGACATATGTCAACCGTGCCGTCCTTCATTATATGTCTCCGGTAGTTATTCGTCAGGATAACTTCATCCATAATTGCACAGACAAAACCTTCAGTTTCCCCGAAACGTAGCCAGGATACGGACGTTGGGAAATCTACATCAGACCCATGTAGAGCTCGATAGAAGCGCCCGTGTAGCTCCTTGCCTTGTCATACCTCTTTGCGCTCATCAGTAGTTAGTATTACAGGCTTGCGCCAGTTCTCTTTAGCAATGGACAACGGGGTGAGTCCCTTGTCCACTGCGACCACATCCCGGTGCATACCCACTTCAGCTTTTGAAAAGTATTCTCTGAGGCTGCACACCTCACGGTTATGAAGAGTCTTGGCGTTTAAAAAGCCTCGACCCCCATACTTCCGCGGGATGTACAGTCTCATCACCGATGATCGTGGGTGATGCATCCGGTTTGCGGTCAGCAGTGTCCGGACCCTCCTATCGAGGGCGTCGAGCTCGGTCTGAGTCCATTTAAGTATGCCGAAAGAGTACATCAAAACTGGCATGACCCAACTGTTGAAGGCGCGCACCTTTTTTCCGCCTGACAAAAGGCTATTTAATACCTTTTTCAGGCGGCCAAAGAACCGCTCCTTCAGCAGTTGCTTCATGTCAGCACTGTTGATGCCCAACGCTTGCGACATACCCAAATACTTGTAAGTTTCGATCGAGGAGAGGTGTCCGAGGTGTATGGAATCAGATAGTTGAATTCTCTCGGATTCCATAATCTCCCCTTGCTTTACATGCATGACTGCACATTTGTCCACACCAAATTCCATCCTGATGGAGTTACTGAAGATTTCAGTTACCTTCAGTAGCTCAGTCAGTTGGAATTTGTTGGGGTAAAGAGTTTCAGATCATCCATGTAAAGGAGGTGAGATATGACCTGACCACCTCTTCTCAACCGATAGCCTAGTCCTGAATCCTCCAGCAGAGTACTTAGAGGATTCAGGGCTAAGCAGAACCAAAGTGGACTCAAACTGTCGCCCTGAAATATCCCCCGCTTAATCCAAACAGGCTCATCATCTCCCTGAATCGGTCGACATCCTGGATATCGAAGGAGTGTCTTCCATTGCCCCATACATGACTCAAGGAAGTTGCATAGATTTGCATCTATTTTGTACAACTCCAGCACCCTCATGAGCCATGTATGTGGCACAGAGTCGTAGGCCTTCTTGAAGTCTATCCAGCATGTCGACAGATCCTTGCGGGATCGACGAACCTGCTGGCTTATGGCCATGTCAATGAGGAGTAGCTCCTTAGTGCCGCGGAACCCATTCCTATATCCATTCTGAGAGGTAGACATTATTGAGTTAACTTCAACGTGTTTATCAATTTTTGCTCTCAGGATGGATGTAAGAAGTTTATAAACCGTCGAAAGGCAAGTAATTGGTCTACAATTCTTGGGTTCCCCGGGACTAACTGTCTTATGGAGCAGGTGGGTAACGCCTGTTGTTAAAAACTGCGACAGCGACCCAGTCTCTAAATATGACTAGAATTGAGATGCCAGAAACGCGTGTGAGCTGCTATACCATTTCAGCCAGAAGTTATGCAGTCCAGATCAATCAAATCAATCATCGATCAAACCGGACGGTCCCGGAAACTTCCAGTTGGTAGCGGACGAACTGCTTTGGCTACATCAGGTGGACTGATGATTACTTTTTCCATTTCTGGTATAGCTTCACACACGCGCTAGACATCACGCATCCAGCCACCCTAAGTGTGACAGACGGGCACCGACCAGATGCTTCGCCAGAATGTTCTCGTGGCGACATCATCCGGGCGGCACACGTTAGTCACACTGTGCTCAGGTCGCTCCCAGGTTCTGTATACCCACCTCTCATCATTCTGGAATATGCGATTCTGCGAGTACCGGTCAACCCGCCGCTTATACCGCCGAATACGGCTGGCCCATGCACAAACTTTCTACTTCAGGAAGTCGATGCGCTCCGTGACACGGGACATGTACTCTCGAGGACTGATTCCAGTCCCCGAAAATGCCCGCCTCACGAAGCGCATCACGCGTGGTCGTGTATTGCCCTCCCTGAAACAGCATAGTTTGCCGATGAGGCCCCATCGATACGCCGTTGGATCCTGCATTGCCAGGCTGGCACGGCAGGCTTTGGCCGAATAGTCTCGTTTGGGAACTTAACATTGGCCAAATGACATGCCGCAATAATTTAATCATTATTATTATTAAATTATTATAATTATCTAATTTATTATTATTATTATGGTTTTTAAACTTAAGTTTCTCAGGTAAGAACCTGGTGTTTTTATGGGATCTCACGGGTGTGAACCAAGGTGAAATCCTAATTTTCTATTTGAACTGGTAAATTATTTTGTACTGCACTCAAATTGTAATCTAAATCTAACTGTAAAAAATTTCTTACTATTCGGCAAGTGTTCAAAATTGCTTCTTTTTCATTTTTGTAGTGTTAGGTATGTGTATTTTGATAGATTGAGAACATTAAAACTATTGTATATTTGTTTCGGTATAACACCTGTTGTTGATATTACTATTGGGACTATTGTAACTCTATACATTTTTCAAACTCTGGAAATTTCTTCTTGTAACTCTTGTACTTTCCATTTTTTTCCGAGATAGTTTTTTGTATATTATTAGTGTTTGGGACCGCTATATCTATTATGTATGTGTGTTTGTTTTGCGTGGGGTAGTTTCTGGGCAGGCGGTGTGGTAGCTGCATATCATAGATTCTGTAAGTTGGTTTACCTGCGTATCTATCTGCGTCGTATTCACATAAGCCAGCTCCTCGCATATGGGCGGAAGCTTGGAGGCAAGGGTGCGTGTGTAGACAGCTTTGTCTGTGTTGCGCGGGTTACGCCTAGGTGGTGTTGGCGCAACGCAGACCTGTATGTCGTAGCGGATCCATCTGTGGTCCGAGCAGGAGGCCTCCCTGGAGACCTGCCACCCAGAGATGCTTTCCGCTGCTCCTTCTGTCGCCAAAGTTAGGTCTATAATCGTCCGACTGCGTCTTGTTACAAACGTCGGTTCCGTGCCTGTGTTTAGTAGGGAAAGGTTAGTTGTGAACAAGTATTCTACTAAAGCCTTACCCCTTTCATTCGGTGTGTCCATTCCCCACAGCGGGTGGTGTGCATTCGCGTCGGTCCCGATGATGACCTCCTCACCTCTGGCTTCGCAGTGCGTTACGAGGCGGACCAGGTCATGCGGGGGTGGAGCCTCCGCCTCAGGCATATAAACTGAGGCGAAAACACACGACATTATCGTGGCACCACGCTGTATGGTCAGCCTAGCTGCAGAGATATCTCTGCAACAGAAATCAGTTAAAAGCTGTGCTCTAATGTTACCTGTGACATATATACAAGATCTAGGGTGATCATGGGTTGAGGTAACAAGGATCTTACCGCCTAAACCGGACAGTCCTCGTATTTGGCCGCCCCTAATCCATGGCTCCTGGATCAGGGCAATGGCCGTGTGTTGAACCTCCAACCACTTGCGTAACTGAGCCGTCGCTGTCTGACTGTGGTGGAGGTTCGCCTGTACAGCTTTACAGGCCAACGAAGGGTTCGCCATCGCAGATGGGGCCCTCCTCGACTTCTTCCAGCTGCAAACCGGCGAAAGCGTCGCCCACCTCGTCATCCTCCATCGTTCCAGAAGCCGGCGACAGTATGCTGTCGTCCAGCTCCTCGCCCGACGGAGGGACGGTGACCGTGATGGCGGTGATAGTGGGGTCGACCGGCTCTGCAGCTATGACTGAGGCCGTTGTCGCTTCCGGGTTGTTGAAAGGGGGATTATTCCCCCCTGCATCGACGAGCTGCCTCGTTACCGGGTCCCATCCCCGAGGAACACACCCGAAACGGCTGTTCGTTCCTTGGAATTTGATGTACACCGAGCCCAGACCGAATGACAGTCTGCGCTCGGCGCCCATCAAGGCCGGGATGTGGTCCTCGGGAACCCCCAGCACCACGAACCAGCCCGCCTTCTGCCTCTCAGAACGCAGGAGCACCCACTTCTTTATGTCGACAAAGGGGTTCTGGTACCATAAGGTTCTACCCACCATGGTCACGTCCTTATAAACCCCTCTGTCGTCTGGGATCGCGATTCCGCACCGCACCTGCTTCTTAAGCTCGGCCTGACTCTTGACGACTAGCTGGGTGCTAGCCGAGAGAGTCATGCTGGCGACCGTCCTCTTGAGCCAAGCTAAGGTGTAATCGTCGCTACACCAAAGCTTGAGCGCCCCATTGCCGAACTTCGGCCTGGCAACGAAAGACGGTATCTGCCGCTCTGAAGTCGCCCTCGCGGGGGACCAAGCCTCTTCGATGATCAGCCTCTGGATCTCGTCATGGACCTGGTTCGACACCTCTAGGCTGATCATCCCCGTGCTGGCACAGGTTACCGCGACGCACAGGTGGGCGCTAGCGACTCGGGCATAGCTCGTCGCATCAGTCCGCCCGGACTGATCAAGCCGCAGCCGCTTATGCTCCCCACGAGGCGACATGGTCTCGTTGAGAGCCCGCTTGGCCACGGCCTGACCCCTCCGGGCGTCCTGCTGCGACGCGCCAGCCGTCTGCGCTGGGCCTCCTGCCGCTGAATGGCTACCTTCGGCCGCAGTCTGCGGCCGCTTCCCTTTCGAGAAGTTCAGGTTGCCAGTCTTAGCAGCCTGCCCTAACTGGGAGACTTTGCCCTTACCCCTTCTTAGTTGCTGACGTCTCTCTTTCCGCGTCAGACCATCCCCTTTGATACCCTGGGCTTGGGGGATTGTAGGTACCAACAAGTTTGGGCAAGGGTCTTGGGTTTGTCTTTTCCTTTTCTTGCCCTTACCCTTGCCCTTATGGGTTTGCACCCGCCAGGATTCGGCCGCCGCCCCCGTTTGACTGGTGGCGGTTGCCCCACTGGTCTGCGAAGTGGTAGTACAGGAGGGATGAGGAAGAGGGTGTTTGGAAAGGTTCGAGCCGGCAGAGGGATGAGTCATCTCGGTGCACCCCGCTTATTGGCGCTACCCGTGCTGGGGCCCGCGGCGTTAGCCGGTTTCCCAAGGGACTGCGCCTTTGTCCAGACTTCGGTTTTCACCGTAGTCGAAATGGTGCCCGCGCTGGATCCCACGGTGTGAACCGCAGATCCAGGGGCAAGCGGAGTGCTAGATGCACCTCGCTTTGGAGTATCGTCAGCTTTCGCCGACTCCACCCCCGAAGTATTCAAGGCAGTGACAAAATCCATTGAATATCGTACAAAAATTCATCTCTCCGGCTCCCACCCTCCATCGAGCCCGCAACTGGGAACGACCCACCACTTAAGGTGGGCCGTTAGGATTACCATTGAGATATAGGTGCGCAGGGCTGGCTTACAGTGCGACATCAGGTGCTCGTTTGGGCTGGCTTGAACAGAACAGCCCTCCCTTACACCGTCAGCGTGACCTTCACCACCACTTCAGCCGTCCAAAGACGACATCAGTGGACCCCACGCACCTCGCTTATACTCTCAGAAGGAGAGCTCAGCCGATTGATCGTGGTAAGCTACTCCCACGACCTCCCGTGTCGGAAGAAATCCGGGCCAAAGTGATGTGTTGTGTGCAACCTGCTCCACTCAATCACCAGGATCCCTTCATCCCTCCATACGGGTCCCCGCGCACGGCACAAACACGCAGGAGGTCATTGCTATCCATCATTGTTCTTGTTCAATGGTGGACACCCAGGGGCATGACCTCGCCACCCCTGTGATTTGATTTATTACTTTAGGGCTATTTTATATAGCGGCTTCGCCTTGAAGAAATTCGAACGACAACGTAAAGCCGGGATTAATTGTTCTATCTCCTAATCCAGGTCATACCTAGTCTACCCGTGTGCAAAGTTGCATCCAAATCCATGCCGCCATTGACGAGTGATTGATTAACAAAAAACACTTTATCTTCAATAAAACGGATTTTCACAATTATTATAACTATTATTTGGATTATTGGTATTCAGTTGCTTATGATGAATATCTGCAATAATGAGCATTCTAAAAAGTTCCAACTTTAAGGAAAGATGGACCAAAGCATATAATTCTTGTTGCTAATCATTGCCCTTTTGTGATAAAGCTAGATTTTACACGTTTCTTATATGTGGCATATAAATAAGAATAAGATTTTTAAGTGTCTTTCATATATTTGGCATATGACATAGAAGTATGTATATATAGTAGGTACTATATAGAAGGAAGGCAAGAATCCACGTAGGTATATCATAGGTATTCATTTCCTGTCACATTCTATTCACCATAGCACCAATTCTTTTTGCTCTTTATTTCCATGGATTTTGATTTTTTATTTGATTATCATATGAAATTTAAATGGAATAGTGAGCCGCCAGTGCCATGTCCGCGCCCGACGCCATTTCTATGTGGCCTGCGCCTTACATAGATGTATAATTTTAATATAATAAAAACAAAAAATACAACTTAACAGGTTACAACTTACAAATATAGACTGCTCTAGTCTATATTTGTAAGTTATAACCGTCGCCTAACAGAAATACAAGCTGTTATTTCAGAGTCCTTAAATAGTAACGTAAGGGTAGATTAGATAAGATGTTTTGCGAGAAAACATAGCGACTAAGAGCTAAACTACGTCGTATTATTGCAGATAAAACTTTGTTATTACAACGTTAAAGTTGTAACCCTCGATATTTATTAACAAAATAATATCCACTTTGTCGTATTCAACAAAAAGGCCTCGTGCCAGTGGGCAATTTCTAGCAGTGGCTAGAAATTTTTCTGTTAGAAAAGCGGGCCGACAAATAAACTGGTTTCATCACGTTGTACGGACTAAAAAGTAGCCTTTATACCATTGAGGTAATAATATAGTACCTAGCACATATTATCTCAATGCTTTATACCTACTTTCCGTATCGTATTTTTCCAGGACCATCTGTTATGTCGTGACAGAACGAATAATAATTAATTATTCAGGATTAAGATATTAAAAATACTCCGCTTTTTGCGTTCAAAAATTAATATTAAGGATTAACTTGTAAAATTTGAACAGCATTCATTTTATCATTGAGCCTGAAATATTTAATTCAACGCAGTAAGGTCATGCACTTAGTGGTTCAAAGCTTTCCAAGATAGCGAAACCATACAAACTAACTGAATTAAAACCTCTTTTCCATACCTTTTAATTTTTTATAACGCTTAAAATCATCTTGTTCCATCCCAGCCACTTCCAGTGTTATATCAACATTCCAACACACTAGTTGCGCGAGTCAAATTACTACTTATTATTATTATTTAATTTATTATTCCGTTTATTTAACTTTGTACACACTTTATATTTACATTTTTAAATATTTCTTTATAAAAAACAAATCATTACAAAAACATTTAAAATTATAAAAAAATGGTTGTTCACCGGTGTCGGGAGCAGGGTCCAAGCTACCGGTGGTTAGGGCTCCAGAGACAGGAACCTCCTCACAATGCGAGCCGTATCGAGGAGTACTGGCGTCTGTATGAGGCCCTTGATCCAACCGTGCAATGACAGCCTCGACAGATGGTCGTCGAGGCTCTTGGCGACAACCTCGTTTGCTAAGTCGAGATACTTGATTTGTTTCTCTTTCTCAGCTTTCACGAGGTTCTCGTCATGCGGAATGGTGACATCGATTATCATTGTGCGGCGCGCTAATCGGTCTATCACCACTATATTTGGCTTATTGGCAACAATAGTCCTATCAGTGATTATAGACCGATCCCAGTACAACGTGACATGGTCATTTTCGAGAACTGGGTCGGGCACATACTTGTAATACGGTACCTCCGATTCCACTAGATTGTACTTCAAAGCAAGTTGCTGGTGAATAATCCTGGCCACTTGATTATGCCTGTCTTACACAGACTTGTCTTACTCGCCGTTAGCCAGACGAGAACAACCAGAGATAATATGTCTGATGGATTCACCCGGACGGTGGCATGCCCGACATATGTCAACCGTGCCGTCCTTCATTATATGTCTCCGGTAGTTATTCGTCAGGATAACTTCATCCATAATTGCACAGACAAAACCTTCAGTTTCCCCGAAACGTAGCCAGGATACGGACGTTGGGAAATCTACATCAGACCCATGTAGAGCTCGATAGAAGCGCCCGTGTAGCTCCTTGCCTTGTCATACCTCTTTGCGCTCATCAGTAGTTAGTATTACAGGCTTGCGCCAGTTCTCTTTAGCAATGGACAACGGGGTGAGTCCCTTGTCCACTGCGACCACATCCCGGTGCATACCCACTTCAGCTTTTGAAAAGTATTCTCTGAGGCTGCACACCTCACGGTTATGAAGAGTCTTGGCGTTTAAAAAGCCTCGACCCCCATACTTCCGCGGGATGTACAGTCTCATCACCGATGATCGTGGGTGATGCATCCGGTTTGCGGTCAGCAGTGTCCGGACCCTCCTATCGAGGGCGTCGAGCTCGGTCTGAGTCCATTTAAGTATGCCGAAAGAGTACATCAAAACTGGCATGACCCAACTGTTGAAGGCGCGCACCTTTTTTCCGCCTGACAAAAGGCTATTTAATACCTTTTTCAGGCGGCCAAAGAACCGCTCCTTCAGCAGTTGCTTCATGTCAGCACTGTTGATGCCCAACGCTTGCGACATACCCAAATACTTGTAAGTTTCGATCGAGGAGAGGTGTCCGAGGTGTATGGAATCAGATAGTTGAATTCTCTCGGATTCCATAATCTCCCCTTGCTTTACATGCATGACTGCACATTTGTCCACACCAAATTCCATCCTGATGGAGTTACTGAAGATTTCAGTTACCTTCAGTAGCTCAGTCAGTTGGAATTTGTTGGGGTAAAGAGTTTCAGATCATCCATGTAAAGGAGGTGAGATATGACCTGACCACCTCTTCTCAACCGATAGCCTAGTCCTGAATCCTCCAGCAGAGTACTTAGAGGATTCAGGGCTAAGCAGAACCAAAGTGGACTCAAACTGTCGCCCTGAAATATCCCCCGCTTAATCCAAACAGGCTCATCATCTCCCTGAATCGGTCGACATCCTGGATATCGAAGGAGTGTCTTCCATTGCCCCATACATGACTCAAGGAAGTTGCATAGATTTGCATCTATTTTGTACAACTCCAGCACCCTCATGAGCCATGTATGTGGCACAGAGTCGTAGGCCTTCTTGAAGTCTATCCAGCATGTCGACAGATCCTTGCGGGATCGACGAACCTGCTGGCTTATGGCCATGTCAATGAGGAGTAGCTCCTTAGTGCCGCGGAACCCATTCCTATATCCATTCTGAGAGGTAGACATTATTGAGTTAACTTCAACGTGTTTATCAATTTTTGCTCTCAGGATGGATGTAAGAAGTTTATAAACCGTCGAAAGGCAAGTAATTGGTCTACAATTCTTGGGTTCCCCGGGACTAACTGTCTTATGGAGCAGGTGGGTAACGCCTGTTGTTAAAAACTGCGGCAGCGACCCAGTCTCTAAATATGACTAGAATTGAGATGCCAGAAACGCGTGTGAGCTGCTATACCATTTCAGCCAGAAGTTATGCAGTCCAGATCAATCAAATCAATCATCGATCAAACCGGACGGTCCCGGAAACTTCCAGTTGGTAGCGGACGAACTGCTTTGGCTACATCAGGTGGACTGATGATTACTTTTTCCATTTCTGGTATAGCTTCACACACGCGCTAGACATCACGCATCCAGCCACCCTAAGTGTGACAGACGGGCACCGACCAGATGCTTCGCCAGAATGTTCTCGTGGCGACATCATCCGGGCGGCACACGTTAGTCACACTGTGCTCAGGTCGCTCCCAGGTTCTGTATACCCACCTCTCATCATTCTGGAATATGCGATTCTGCGAGTACCGGTCAACCCGCCGCTTATACCGCCGAATACGGCTGGCCCATGC